>CM046873.1:5398602-5767756 GCA_025617745.1 Heliocidaris erythrogramma | reverse complement strand
ATGCTTTATTAGTGAGATTGTCTTGGGATGTTCAAAAGTTATGTAGAGGGGAGGGTTTGATCTTAAATTTTGCTGTTTTTTTTGTTGAAATATTAAATATAAACCAGAAATATGAACAATTAATCAAGGAATCGTACCTGCCTATAAACATAACCCAAAATATTTTGCAAAAATGTTTGAATTTATCTAGCGACATCTATTGATATTGAGCAGTCAGGTACCAATATTTATTATCGATCAATCTCGCCCTGCCCATGGCCCATCAGCCCGCAATAGGCACAGACACTGTCGTCTGCTAGCTACGCTGCATGATAACTAACATGTGAACTGGATGCAATGTCATTTTACGACGACCGGCCCAGACTACGTCGGGAAGAGCAAAAACTTGTCAATGAATTCCATGAAATCCCGTCACCCTTATCATGGCTATGAGTGCACAGTGCCTTTAAAGGAGGAAAAGTTTAGCACAGGTGTTGAAAATATTGAATATTAATCCCATGTGTGTGTTTCGGCATTATGAACCTGTACAAGAAATTACAATATAATATATTAAGTGAATTATGGGAACTAAATAGATAAGTTTTAATTGTTTTAATTGTGCGACTAGGGATATATTTGAATGATAAAATATGGAGAGTGAGAAGGTGGTAAAAGTATTAACTATTTTGTTTTCAGTACAGTTCGCTTCAAAACAAAGTTTACCCAACTTGGATATCTTTAATTAAAATGCTGTAACCACTGTGACTTTGAAATGTATTTCATGGTGAAGAGTAACATGCTGTCTGTCCAGTGGTACCTCATTCATGTAATTTCTGTCATGGATGACTAAGCACGACGGTTTAAAAAAAAAAGTTTGGCTGATGCAACGAATGTGGGTCAAGACATATGAATGTGTAGATTTAGTCTAAAATCAGTTTAAAAATCGAATGCTCCTTTGTGCTTCAATGCTTCACTATCTAAAGTGATTCAGTGTATCTAAGCTTTCAAATGAACTTGTTTGCAATGCATATGATAATCTTTATTTTATCTTAACAGCCTTCTAACTTCTTGTCTCGTGATAACTAAAAACTCTCTGCTCATTTGTCCATTGCACCATTTCACCTGCATAATTTCGCGAATAGCACATGAACTCTAAGGTTTACTGACCTTAAAGACTAAAAGAAGAAAAAGAAGTATACTTGTGTTGAGAATTACCAAGGTAATTGATCGTAGCAAAAAGATTCCCAAAAGTTTCCCAAATAAATTAATTTTGTCCATTTTGAATGACTCAGTTAAAAGGATTAAAGGATGCGGATGAGCCAAGCTTGTGTTATGATGGCAAATTAAATATCATACATTTAGCTTGTAATAAGCCCTTCCTTGAGTTTGAGTTGACTTTAACACCTTTTCTATTCAAATGTTTTCCAACTGAAGTAATTAATGAATAAATGGTTGAACCCACATTCGCTTCTTCAGCCCAACTTGGTACAAGAGGATTTTGACAATACTTTTTGAAAAGCCTGCTGCTCAGTCATCCTTGGCAGCAAAATTCTGAATAAGGTACACAGAATATCATTTGATCTTTACTATGAAATATATCTCAAGCCATAGAGCCATACAGCCATAACTTTTTAATTATAAGCTACCGAAATCGGGTATACTTTTTAATACACACTGTATAATATATATATATATGTCTGGAGCAGTTAATAGAAAAAAAGAAAGGGAATTTGAAGGCAAGTCCGGTCCCGTGCAGAAAAAAAAGATCTTTCAAAAGTAGCTTATAATATATGACAGAAATCAAACTATGAGATGGACGATTTTATTATTATCATTTTGAATCTGTCATACGATTGAGGAAATTCGATAACTAATAAGAAAAGCATGAATTATTGTATATGACAGAAAACGCTGTTAAAACTTGTACAAATCACTAGACAGGTTCGGAACTTAGACCCCTGTTACACTTCAAGAGGATGTCTGATGCCCGCAAGCGGCAACAGAGCCAGCCCCAAATTTCAACCCTTCCCCCATTTGCACCGCCGTATGGAAACGTGGCCTTGACACCATTCATGGGTGGGATTTCATACACAAATAAAAAGAGAAAACGAGAGAAGGAAAAAAACAACAACAAAGGAATACATTAGGAATAGCAGAAAGAAAAGACGAAAGAAATATGGAAAAACAAAGAAATACACAAGAGATATAAAGAGAAGATGATATAAAAATGAAGAGAAATATATATGGAGAAATAAAAATAAAAATGAAATAAAGGAGGGTAAACACAAAGAAATGCATAACGAACGACATAAAAGGAGTGAAGGAAAAACACAGAAATACTTCAGGAAAAATACAGAGGGAACGAAAAAACAAATAAATACATGAGGAAAGATAGAAAGAGTTAATGTAAAACTAATACAAAAGGAAAGACGGAAAAGGAGAGAAGGAAAAACAAAGATATATTTAAGGGAAGATAGAAAACAAGAAAAAAAAAACCCAGAAGCAATTGATAAAGAATGATAGAAAAAAAGAAAAGGAAAAAACTAAGAAATACATAAAGACATATATGATAGAAGTGAAAAAAGGGAAATACAAAAGGACCGACAGAAAACAAGAGGAGGAAAACAGAAATAATTACGAAAAGTTAGAAAACGAGAGAAAGAAAAATAAATAAATATTTAAGGAAAGATAGAAAAGAAGAGAGGGAAAAATAAATAGATAAGGAAAAAAGAGAAGGTGAAGTAAGCTTGAGACATAGACATTCACAGGAAAACTGTCACATTGCGCACTTGGTGTTCATGGCCGGCCTCAAATCTGCTATTCGTTTACACCAGCAGGGCCGGCTGCCCCTAGAGCACAACAGGATGTGGTCTCAAACAGGGCCGGCCCGGAACACCTTGTGTACGTTTATTAAGGTTTATTAATGAAACAATTTACCTTTGGTTAATTTAACTCCTAATGCATCAAGTCCCACATCACGAAGCTTGCTTTCCAGGATGGATCGAGATTTGGTGAAATCTCCTTGACTGATGTTCCAGTTGACTAGGATATCTTTCGCAGCCATGCTGTAGTTATTGTGATGAGTTGCGAGCTTTGACTGACTTATCGTAAAAGAGTACCCCAGAGCTATGCACAGATCTGGGTACTGGGCAGGTGGTATGTCAATGGCAAGTGACATCAATTCGAGTTCCTTTAAAGGTTCCATCGCTCTGTGGAAATCATGACATAAAACAATATATTACGCTGTAGTTTTCATCCTATAATGTTTGGTCCTAGGATTGGTACCTTGAACAGACCAAGATGCACATTATATTCAACGGCTACGAATAATTTGCATTTCATTCCTATGAAAGCTTTAAATAAAAGCGATAGATTTCATACTCGCGGCTCCGAAATGTGGGAAGTTGAGATATGTTTGTGTATCAACAGAAAAAAACATCACCAACAATTAATTAAGATTTATAAATACACACCGTTCATATCACGTGAGGGAAATCAGCCGGCCACAAAAATTCCTTGGGTCTATCACAAGCTTGTGTTTATGATTAGATGGTGTAATAATTCATAACTATCCCTCTCTCAGTGTACATGTTCTTAACGCCAACACTTGGAATAAGTGCACAGGAAACCTTAAAAGACCTAAATTTGTGTAATTATTATGATATATGCCGTAACCTGACTCAATAAAATTTAAAGGAAAATACAAGTGAAAAAGGGTGTTTAAAAGTGTTAAAATCTTGTCTCTTTGTCTCTTCAAAACAAAACTATGTTTCATTGTTTTATTAGATTAAGACGTAAAAGTACTTAATGTTTCACCCCGCGCATCCTTGAGTCGACATATAAATCATATTTATACCAAGAATACGGACTATATCGAGTACTGCGCAGGTTTACAGACACTTAGTGTTAGTCAGAACAGGGTTAATTTTTTTGTTTTTGTAATTATGAGCAGATTTTTTATTCCAAAGTGACATATAAATGCAAAAATCAGTTGGAAGAGATTGAAAGAAGTGCGCCTAAGTAGATGCAATATAGTAGTAATAATAATGAAATAATGACATAATTATGTTACCCTCTCTTTTAATTTTGCAGTTAATCATTTGGTAATTTGTGGAAAAAAACCTGTGGATTAAACCCCTTTAATATAAATAGTTGGCTATTTGGTCTCAAATTATGATTATTTTTAAAGGTTGCCTAAATTAGAGAGAAAATAGGTGCTCTTTCCATGTAGTTTTGCCTTCTAATCACGAATCTGCCAATCGATTGTCCAAATTATTATGTCTCATTTTGGCGAAAAGGGGGGAAAAGTAGAGGTTTTTGGACCGTTCCTTAAAACCCGTGAGCTGATTGGCTAACCCCCAAGTGACGTATGAAAAGTAAGAGGCATAAGATCTGCAGGCTGCAGCATATAATATTGTACACAGAATGCGGTATTTGAACCTCTGTTCAACGGACAATTTATGAAAAAAGGAATTTAATCAATATAATCTTAGGAGTGAATAATCATTAGCAATATGTTTTCTACAAGATCAGAAAACGCTGTTGTCCAAATATACAGCTCTTGTTTTGTTTTTTAGCTTTTCTTTTGAACAATGTTCTCATCCATCTGAGCTTGCCGAACGAAAATTTTGCATTTGTCATAAACGCGTGCACAGCCGTGTTATGCGTCTGTATAATTATGTCCTACACATCTTTAGTACGGCAGTGACTATGTTCCCCTCGTAAATAGCGACTGGTGAACGCTTTTGTTTTGTTTACTTCACTTACGGCTTTTTTTTTACCTCGCTTTACATAGTACGTTAATACTGACTTAAATTTTGGCTGAATTCGAGTAACTTATATAGAGAGAGGAAAAGTGCCCGCGATTCCGAGTTGGAGTACTTTTCTGAGCCATGCGGATATACGAACTCTGATTTATCATATGATTTATCAGACCCTGAAGGCAAAGAAGCTCGAGTGGCAAGGGGAAATTCGACCATAATTATGTTTGATCCCCTCGCAGAATACGGTGAAGGGCCGTGCACTCTTAGAAATATTGGGCAAAATTTTACCCAAATTTTACCCAACATGAGGGTCCTTATGAGTCCGACAACTTTTGGGTAAACTTTACCAATTTCATTCTTATTTTTGACCAATGTTGGGTAAATGCATGTAAAAGTTGAGCAAGATTTAACCAACCTATGCCAATTTTCATTTACCCAGTGGCATTTACCCAACATTTCTAAGAGTGTGGGTGAAGTAACTCCAGGGAGCTCCAACTCGTTGGAGCCCCCTGGAGTTACGGGTGAAGTAGACCGAAAATGCTGTCTCTCGTTCGTTAGGTCGTCTTAGCTAACGAACGAGAGACAGAATTTTCGGTTTACGGGTGAAGCTGCTGCAGGTGCTGTCGTTGAAAAACAGACTTGACTCCAAGTCTAATCTTTGGAATAGCTGAATCTTTTAGCTAGCTTATCCTTCTCTTCATGCCAAATTCGGAATACAGGCCAGGATCCTCAAAATCATCTTCGGCAAAGTGATCGATGCAGATTGTACTCCACTCACTTGGCCGGCCCTTGCCACTCCGCGTGAGCCCGCGTGAGCTTTACATTTGCGACCCACAATTTCCGTAGATTTCATCTTTAGGAAAATGATGTAGGCTTACACCATCTTTAGGGGTCTTGCTACAGCCCGCAACTATACACCGATTAGGCATTATTGATGAAACTGTGTCCCAAAATCAAAGTTATTGTGAGGAATTAAACACACGAAAATACGCAATGCAAATGGTCGATGCGGTGAATATCATGCTCGGCACCGGGCTGGGCCTGCCGGGGGCCTCCGGGCGCGCACGGTATAGGTTAGTGGAATATTTTCCCTTACTTTTCATGCGTCACAGATCACGTGATCACGATGTCGTTTCGATGGGTTTTTTTAGGGGCGGGGCTTATGACTGTGTAAATCAGCAAAAATGTACTTTTCAAATGATTATAAAATATGACTGAATGCATAAAAAATTGTGTGATGGATATTTTTTGGCTCCTACGAAAAATGGGCAATTATTTTTTTATTTTAGTGACCCTTTAAGTTAAAGTCTTCATCTTACCTCGACTGACCGACTCGTATTACTCTTTTTTATAATCTCTTTTGTGTATGTGTGCGCGCGGGTGTGTGTGTATGTTTGTAAACAGAAGGTGGGAATTAGGATTTCTTGAGCGGGTAAATCGTTTTTATACAGCATCATGAATGTAATTCGTTGAAATGCATGTCCTACCAAAAGAAAAATGAAAAAAAAAAGGAAGTAATCTGGTGGTAGATATCAGTGATATGCTGTTCTTACGGTTTAAAGTCATGGAAGTAGTAACCAAATTTGATATATTATTTATATAAACACAACACTAAAAGTAATTCCCCCTTTAATAATCGCCCTACTCCTTACTCCTAACAATACTAATACATGTACTACTGTTACTACTAATAATACTTCTACAACTACGACTAATGATACTACTTCAACAACTACTACTGCTGCTACTACTACTTCTACTACTACTACTACTACTACTACTACTACATGTACTGATGCTGCTACTGCTACTACTACTACTACTACTTTCATTACTACTGTTTCCACTAGTACTACTAATACTACTACGTCCGCTACTTCAGTTATTGCTACTACTACTGGTATAACAAAAAATAATATTACTACCTTGATTATCACTAATCCTTCTACTACCTCCTACTACTTTCCTTTGAAATTATTCATCTAGGAACCGTTTTATGCAAGGCGACTGACATAAACAAACCAGCTACCTCGCACCCTCCGCATATGAATGCGGAGAAGTTGTATTCTTTCTTCAACATCCAGGAATTGCCCTGTGAAAGTTGACTCCATCTTTATGAATATTAATTCCATGCTTCGCCACACTGCAAAAACCATGGTGTTAATTTCACATCATCTCGATATCAATATTAGGCTACACCAGATAAGTGATAAAAACAACACCAGTTTGATATTGGTCTACACCACATACTTTGATTCGAAACCGGTGTTGTTTTAACACTTATCTGGTGAAGCCCAATATAGATACCGAGATGGTGTCGCATTCCGTGCAGCACCTTTTGATTTGCATATGTTCTTCTTCGTCGTGACTGTGATATAATGATTCAGAAGCCCTGTAGGAAACACATCGACTATACACTGTACATGTTACTTCGAGAGGGAAAACTATAATAGAGTGATTTTTATGTGTACCTTGAAATCGCTTTGATAGGTGTGGATAATGAAAATATCCACTTTCTGCACTTTGAAGCAATGCAAATTTGTTATGATATTGGTAACATTATAGCGCTCCAAAGGGGATTAATGGGCTTGCTGAACACTCCTACTTGAATAAGAAGATAATAGTGCAACTGAAAATCTTACTTTCAACAATAAGATCTGATACTAAGTTGGTTCATAAGACATTTCTGAGGTTGGCCTTACAGGTAAATGAGCCTTTCAATCCCGTTTTATGTTTCTGGATATAGAGTAGGCTATATCTCCTTTTTTCGGTAAAAAGCAGTTTCGCATAAAGAAATAACGATTAGATTTAACGCCAATATAGCTGGTGAATCAAATGTCACATGAAACTATATGAAGAGGGTGAAGGGTTTTGTTATATTGATATACAATATTATACATGTTCCTCTGAAATACATTCAGATCAGTGAAGGTATCTTTCTTGGAAACTCGAATTCTGAACTATCAAACTAATTCTGATATGCATATAACTATTTCACTCGATCGGAGTTTCAATAAATATATCTAGAGATTACAATTCCGAAATGTAAACTAAATTTCATACGATCAAAATAATAAACCAACATCGCAATAACATTATAGGATGGTATATTGCGTTCCTGGCAGGAACCCAAGATTCACGAATAAAGCCGCAGTGGAATTATTTTATGCGTTTGAACCTTTTATTAACATCGATGACGTGCATTAGTCGGTAAACAGGTATTTGAGGTGATCAAGGGAGCCAAATGACACGTGAACTTAACGTGCAATGTATCCATTAGCATCAAAAACTCCATGTATATGGCAAATTTATGCTTTTTGGAAAAGGTGCACTATTATTTATCTATTCCGCTGGACTACTTTCCCAGGTCCACATGAGCGTTGCGGCAGCCTGTCAACCCAATTTGCGTTGAGGAGCCAGTGGTCCAATCAACGTGCGTCTACAAAACTGTACCCTTTAATTTAATTTCCATATGAATGTACACAAGTCCCTTTGAATACCATTCTATGGCGACTCGAATATCAGGAATATTCAATCTGAGCGTCGTCAGTTTCCTTCTTACATACATCAGTCAGCTGCCTCGCCTTTGCTGCCGCACCCTCTAATTTGTATATGAACGCGGATAGGTTGTTTTCTACTGCAAGTTGACTCTTTATGAATATTCATACCAAGTATTGCCAAGTATAGACCAATCAGGTGCGTCAGTTTTGTACCGCACCTTCTAATTTGCATATTTGATTCTGCGTCATGACTATAATCGAATGAAGCGGAAGCCTTTTATTTGGAAATACGTCGACTCTTAAATTTAACACGTCAATTGGAGAGGCTATACCAGAATGTAATAAGCAAAATTATTTGTGTATACTTAGTTTCAGGGTGTCTAGTCTTGATTTGTGTGAAAATTCAAATGTGCACTTTCTGCTTTCTGATCCAATGCTAATTTGTTTCTGAGGATAATGGTCAAATTATTGCGGCAAATGCTCCGGGATAGTATGATTAAAAGCTGTGCTGCAAAACGAATTGACGGGTTTCCTGGTATGTCGCGAACTGATGAATCCAACTAAATTCAAAAGATTATGATGGACACGTTGATATCCTGACTCCTACCAGAATAATTATGAAAGTCAATCCATTTTCCTACGTTTCTAATCAACATGTTCATGAAAGATTATTGTGGAAATCTTTGGAATTTCGCTATAGTTTAATTTAATTTATGCATTATGGTATACAAAATATTAAATAATCTTGCTCCAAACTATTTGACTAAAAATATTACTTTCAAACGTCCAATTGTGCACTACGGTCTAACCAGTATTTAAATCTGCCTAAACCCAACACAAATAGCTGCAATAGAACATTTTTCTACAGAGCAGTTTCATGTTATAATATGCTACCTACTGAAATTAGAAATGCTACAACTTTAGGATCCTTTAAAATACTCCTTAATAATTATCTTGAACAAACACATCCATGAACAAAATTTTGACATTCACTGTGAATATGTTTGTTTTTAAACCATTAATATACTCTTTGAATATTGTTTAGATTAGTATTTACCTTAGTTTTTATTGTGTTTTCTTTGTTGTTGTTTTATGCTTTGTTAGAAGTATGCAATGATTAACTGTTATAATTAATCGTAGGACCCCAAGGAAGACCAGTGTTATTCTAATAATAACGTTGAATTTGGGCCATCCTCCGTATCTCATTTTCTCGATGTACATGATTTTGATGTCTACCTATCTTGTATATGTTTTTATATGATTCGGAAATAAATACAAACAAACCACCACTATTTCTACTACTACTACAACAACAACTGCTGCTACTACAACTATTACTACCACCACCACCACCACCTCCATTACTACTATTACCTAAACTATGACTACACGTGTTTTCTACTACTGCTACTACTGCTACTAATACTACTACTACGACTACTACGACTACTATTACTACGACGACGACGACGAATACTACTACTACTACTAATTCGACTACTACTACTACTACTAGTACTACTACTACGTCTACTACTACCACTACTACAACTACTACTCCTACAACTTCTACTACTGCTACTGCTACTTCCACTACTACTGATTCTACTACTTCTAATACCTCTACCACTACTTCTATCTCTAGTACTACTACTACTGCGACTACAAACACTAATACTTCTTCTACTATTAATATATATTATTCTACTTCTATCACTCTACGTATTGTACTATTACTACTACTACTACTGCTGCTACTTTTACTGCTACTACTACTATGGTGCTGTTACTGGTTTTTATTACTACTACAACTGCTATTTGAAATATAAAAAACTTTTTTGTGATAGTGAAGAAGGAAAACCAAAAATAATCAATGGTCGAAACTAACGTATTACAGTGTCGCTTGATAGATACAACATACTACACCGCCTAGATTAATACACTACCTAAACTGAGACCCAAATATCAGTTCTACCGTTACAAGCAGTTGTGCCAACCTCATGAATGCAACACTACAAAAGTTGGCATACCTCTTGCTTACAATGCCTTGCATCTATTGTTGAACTGTAAAAGCCCTTGACTTGACGGATCTATTGATTCAAAGAACTGTGATAGTTCAAAATATTTCTAATCATAAAAATAAATCAAGAATATGACGGAACGTTGTCTCCTTGGTAACTTGCGTGCTGGGGATTAGGGGACTTGACGGTACGGTAGTACAATTAGATCTCTTCGCTAACTTCTGTTGTTAATTTGTATTTCATTTTGGTTGAAAATCTGGATGATGGCAATATGAACATAATGCCTATTTTGGACGGCACTTCCGATTTGAATGAATGATAAAAGCACAGAGTTTGGTATCGTTGCAGGGCGGTCTTTCATGTATTAGAATTTACAATGTGTAAGAAATTTGTTCTAATACTATAGCATTGGCAACTCTCGTGGGTAAATTTACATAATGTGAGGAATCAATTGAATTGACTGAAATAATTTATCAAACCGGAGACATGAAATGTATTGCTGACTTCTGCAAATAATTGATATTGATCTCTGTAGGATTTTTGGCTTCAAATACATTTACTAAAGTGTGTAAATTTTCAATCCTTTACCTTATTCTGGTTTGAAAGCAGAATTTCAATTTTCAATACTCCTCTGTCCCTCAAAGAAAATAAATAACTGCGAAGGGGTTGCAAGGGCTGCCTGTCGTTGTTTGTACCTGGTGTAGCCGAAAACCACTCAACCCGCCTCCGTGGTCTAGTGGTTAAGGTCTTTGGCGTACAGTGCCAAAGACCCGGGTTCGACTCCCGGCGGAGACAGTTTTTGCAAACCCTGCAGTTATTTCCACAGAAAGGAACTCAGTAAGGAGGAACAATGCATTTAGCTACGCAAATTATTTCAATCAATTCAATTGATTTCTAACATTATGTAAATTTACCCACTGGAGTTGCCAATGCTATAGTATTACAACAAATTTCTCACACATTATATATATATATATATATATATATTCATCGTACTGTTGTTAATGACACAATTGATAGGAATAATAAAAGTCAACCAAATTCATAATTTATAATTTACAATTCATGAAGAGAAAGATTAAAAGGAACATTCGTCGCCATCCCCCCGCCCCCCTTCCCTCGTGATCTAAACTACTTGAAGAGTTTAGAATGGATACTTTAGATAAGCAGAATTCGATTTTTCTTTTTTTTTGTTTTACCTTTTATTAGTATAAGAAAGATAACTCATTATGAACGTAACAGAAATACTCTACATCACAACCATTAGCTAAATAAAAGGCGTTTAAATCATGAAGGGTAATTTGTTGCTATACAACTTCACTTAAATTATTTAAAGTTTGTACAGATACATATGATTTATCCATAACGGGTGTATTACTTAAGTGTACACATTCCTAGCGATGTATAAAGTGAGATTTTAGCTTTAGAACGGCAATATAGTTATACAATTATAATTTATGTACTTTGATATCTAGCTATTAAGACCAAACCTGGAATAATGATAATAACAATGACATGTGACTTATGAGCTGCTTTTTTCTAATTCGAATCTCTTATTTTCTTATGATATCTCGGTTTATTCACTCATACATTTCTAACCATGAACTTTCGTTATGAACATCAATATCTTTATCTTTTAACTTTGCAAGAATTAAAATACTAATTGTGACCAGTACAACATTACGTCACTGAAACCAACCAAATGTATATGGCGCAGTGCCCTTAATGACAAAATGAGCGCAAAGTATAAATATGTGCAAAATGAGATAAGGTTACAATTGGAAGCATCTTACTAATATATATATTAACTCATTGACTTCAATTAATTAAATAAATGGAATTGCTATTTTTTTTGTTTTACCTTTTATAATTCTTAACATATCAAAATTCGATTTTATTCATTGAATTTAGGACAAAGTATGCAGGAAATATATATTTCTTTTTAATAGAGAGGACACAACGAACCTCAGGCAACGAATTATTGGTGGCCCTGCCCTATATCCAGAATTAATCAGCATCAAAAACTCTAGGTATATGCCAAATTACATGTTTTTGCGAAAAGGTGCCCAATAATTTTATTTCACTATTCTGCTGGACTATTTTCCCAGGTCCTGGGCGTTGCTGCCGCCTGAGCTTTAAGCTGTGTTGAGTAGCGGTCCAATCAACGTACGCCTACAAAACGGCAATGATATTATGGAATGGTTTGTTCCTCTTCTGGAGGGACTGAACGTTACAAAAGTTATCGTGTTTAATGACATACCGACCGTGAAATTCTCTTTGTGCGTTTCAACCTTTAACCTCGATGAGGTGCAGGTAAACATGAATTTGAAGTAAGTAGGGTCCATGGAGTAAGTAAGAGACAGAAATCGAAACTGAACTTAAAGTTCAATGTATTTATTACTATCCAAAATTTTACGAAAGTTCTCTTGCTCGCTTTCCAGCAGCCCGACCATCAATGGCCAATATTTCTGTTCAGTCCTTTTCTGATGATGTGCACTACACAATTCAGTTCGCATTGTATGCACCTCTCCCCCATCATGTGTAGTATTTGTTCTTTTGAGATATTCTTCAAACATGGTACCCTCAACAACCTGACATCACATTTAGACCGCTTGTAGTCTTTTGCGATTCTTACTACACAAAGTCCATCATTCAGTTGGATTTAGCAGTAGTGACTGACTATACATAGCATTTTTGGAACATTATTTTCAAGGTTTAGTTTAGTGATTTATCACACCAATACAACTCCAAAAATCACTATTACTACCCCGATACATATCGCCAGCATCACCACGACCTGCTACTGTTGATAGTTTCAATTTCAATTCATTCAATTTATTTCAATAATTTTTAGAAAAAGCTACATTTACAACAACAAAAAAATACAGACGAATAACAGTAAAGTGGTGCATGAATGAGGAGACAGCATAGGAATATTGGTGCCGCCACCAAAAAATGGAATTTCTCTCCCAGAATTCATTAAATCCTGTTGTTCCCTTTACTTATTTAAAGCCAAAGTTAAAACGATGTTACTATCGGAATATGCAAGGTAAAATTTCTCTGTCAACTCTTCATCATCATCATCATCACCGTTATCATCATCATTTCGTCACCAATATGCTTTTAACTTAGGATTTCAATTATTTATCCATTCTGCTTATTTAAACATGTTTTAGCTATTTCATAATATTTGTCTGGGGCTGCCACATTCTCAAGCAAATTGTTTATAATGGCAGTCCTTCTTCCGCTAATGATTTTATATTTGATGAATTACAATAATATGACAATTTATCATTTCGTGTTTGTTTTTGAAAAAAATGATTGTTACATATACTTCTTTATTTATGATTTATTGCAAAATGTACTTTTGTATTTTATTTTATATAATATTTTACCGAAAAATGTGGTTCTAATATATGTATGCACAAGAAAAATTAAAAAAAAATAATAAAAGTGTATAAACAAACATGATCCAAAAAAAATATACATACATAAATAAGAACGGAGAAACAAAGCAAAAATCAAACAATATAAAAGTAAGATTAAAGCCTGATCACACAAACTGTAAACTAAGTATTATAAGTATTTAGTATTAGTGATCCAACCTCCTTTTTAAAATATTAAGATCAGGACTTCATTTGATATGTGAAAGGTGTCTTTTTCCAGATTTTGGGGCCCCTTGCAGAAGTTTTTTGCTACATTTTTTCTTGTGAACGGTAAAATGACAGTGGCATTGATACAAAACTTACCAGAGAGACTAAGGGGGTAGTTTTGTTAAAGCAGAAATACATAAAAACTGTTAATTAAAATCGGAGAGATCGGATACATTTAATATTTCCAAATGAAAAAAAAATAATAGATTAGTATGAGCAAGGACATGGCAGGGGAAATAGCCAGTATATAATAGCCATTTTCTGTAATCAGAATAAACTAGACACTGAATAGTTAGTTGAAGAACCCCAGGCAACATTGCAGTATTAAAGCATTGTAGATCCATATCATTAATAATATTGTTGGTTTGTATAATATTCCTATATATTTGATATTTTGGTACAGCTTAAGTCAATGTGATCATTCCAAGATAATTTACTATCAGAATTAGTTACTCCTGAGAATTGCAGTAAAATAGAAACACTAATAGTGCTGCTGCTGTTGATATGACAAACTCTACTACTATTTACTCCTATTTACTTCTACTACTACTACTACCACTATACGCTTAACGCAGTAGTTACAACATACTAGACAGCCTGAATTAATGCACTTCCCAAACTGAGACCCAGTAGCAGTTCTACCGTTAAAACGTATCTGTGCCTACTTCATGACAACATTCAAAAGCTTACATACCACTTGACTATACACTGCCTTGCATCTATTGTTGAAATCTAACAGCCCTAGATTTGAAACAGCTTTTGATTCAAAACGTATGTATTGAACGAACTGTAGTCATGGTGATAGTGTTCAAAATATTTGTAATCATAGAAAGAAATAAAAAACATGAAAGAACGTTGTCTCCTTGGTAATTTTTTTTTAAACAGTAGATAAGGGGAACTTTCGGGTACGGTATAAAAGTTTCGGCAACTCCTGTGGTTTTATATTTTATACTCGTTGAGAATAAGCATAGTGACATTAGAAATACAAGACCTATTTTGGACAGCATTTATTTCCGACTTGAATGAATGATGACATTTCAGAGTTTGGTATCATTGCAGGGTGGTCTTTAAAACATGGCATGCATACAGAAATATGAATTTACGTACATGATCACATATATGTCCAAACAAAGGAAGATAAGTAGATAACAACATTTTTGATATTTCATGCCTTAAACTGAGGATACATAGTTTGGTATTATCAAAATCCTTCATACTGATAACCGGTAGACCTCAAGTTGATCCTATTTTATCTGCTATCCTATCGGAGCGGAACATTCGACTATTTTAGAGGGGCGCAATGGTACATTTATCCAACCTCACCAATTTTCAGGCACGACAAAATTAACTGACTTTTCAATCAATGTGACGAGTTATTTCCAAGGTAAATTAAAATGTATTGCTCTTAAAACATCATGAATTGTGATTGATTTTCCTGCTAACATCTCTTGTTATGTTTAAATGTTGAAGCCAACCTTCGATAGTGAATCAAAGGGAATATTTGGCCACGTGTCAAAGTCAATAGAGTGTAACGCCATTCTTAAAGTATGTTTTAAAATTATATCGGAAATCCCTTCAGCCATTAGCATGATTAGCTTATGTATGAACTATAAAAAAGAGCATGTCTAAAAATAATTAATCAAGATTAACGTAGTCGAATTTGTTAGCTCGCCCACTTCTCTCACTTGCAAGTATCTATAAATTCACTGTAGTGGTGTTAATGACACTTCAGTTAATATTTATTTATTTATTTATTTATTATGGTATATGATGATTGACCAGCAGCACAGGGACTGAAGGGGTCAATTTACTATCAGATATATATGTGCATATATACAACAGAATCACGTCAAGTATATAAAAAGATACATAATTGGAAGCAAAACGAAAATACTAAGATTTACGCTACACAAATAATAAGATAACAAGTGTGAAAAGTGGGAGAAAGAAAGAAGAAGTAAAGAATATGAAAGAAAAGGGAAAAGAAAGAAAGAAGGAGACATTTACAGAGAAAGGAGAAGATTTGGGAGGAATACATAAATATAACCAAGTTAGAAAGCCATAACCATGCAAAATGAGTCATTACATCTAGGCATGGAATCTGAGAAGTGAAAATGTTTGGGATGCAAAGCGTGGGGGGGGGGGGGGTTATTTTAAGATTCTGGCAAGGTCAGGGATGGTGGATTTTCGATATTGTTCTGTATTGCATTTAATTGTAGGGAAGCCAGTCATGTACGAAGCTGTCTTACATTTGAATTACATCTAGGGACGGGAAGAAGGTGTTTGTGGTGATCAGAGTTTTTGAGTTTTTGTCCAAAGCTTAGCAAAAGAGAATCTCTTCTATCAGATAGAGTAGTGAGTTTAGTTATGGCAAGGGCATTGGCATAAGTCACGTTATAGCCTACAATTATTTTGGGGGCCCGCTTTTGAACAAATTCCAATTCATTATTCTCATTTAGGGTAATTGAGGTGTCACAGTGCCAAACAGGGGAACCATTATATTCGAGTATGGGTCTTATGTACGTAGTGTAGACAGTTACCATATCTACCAGGCTTGCCTTAGATTTTCTAAGGATACATAGTGTGTACAATCTTCTGGATGCTTTTGACACAATATCTGAGATGTGTAAGTTCCATTTTAGATCATTCTGAATTGTGATTCCGAGTAGTTTGAGATTTTGAACAACATTGAGTTGGGTTGAGTTAAGCTGGAAGTCGGTCCTGGGGTTTAAGTTCCTTAAAAATGATATGGTCATGAGGTTACATTTGGATGGTTTGGGGAGCACGTCATTATCATTACACCATATTGAAAGACGATCTAATACAGATTGCAATGTAGGGTCAGCATTACGCTTCACAATTTCTCCAAGTCTCAAATCATCAACGTATTTCCATCGATTCTCCCAATCATTCACAGCATCATTAACAAGAATCAGAAACAAAACCGGACCCAACTTGGTACCCTGTGGTACGCCACAGGATACCTCTAGTAGGGGAGAGTAGTAATTACAGACTTTGGTGCTCTGAGTACGTGCAGTTAGGAAGCTGCAAATAATTCGGACGATCGATCTTCGTACACCTAACAGGATGAGCTTCTTGACTACAACTGAATGATATAAATAGTAAAACTCGATCAAAGTCATAATTTACAGTTGATGAAGAGACGGATTGCATGAATAGTCGTTGCCCTGACAACAAACATAAAACCGAAATTAAGGGCAGGTTTAGCCTGGCTTTAAACCACACTTTGACCGTGGTTTAATTTAAACCGAAGTTCAGAATATGGGCGATAATGTTTTACTGATAATTATTACAAGTACTGTACTCATAACACATTAGTGGCATGATAAGGGCAGGTTTAGACTGGGTTTGAACCACACTTAGACCGCAGTTTAATTCCTAATAACTTTATAATATTATATGGAATGCAACTTTATTTGAAAACATGGGCATCTAAAGCACTTGTCCGAATTTTGAGTTCTGGAGCCTAATCATATAGAACATATACCCTGTGGTGGACATTTTCTTTTTTTTAAATGAGCATAACTGACCTCAATGCCCGAATTATAGGTGGCCCTATATCCAGAATTGATGTGTGTGTGTAATTGGGTTTTCACAGACGTGTATCAATAAAATATGATTGTTTACGTCTGGGGACCGACCATTAACGTCATCATCCGAAACACGTGACTCAGTGTCGAACCTGGATCCGCTAAATCAGTTAAAAACTTCCACTGTTAGCTGGATTACAGGTGCACGCCACAACGCCCAGTTGAGCATCAAAAACTCTATGTATACGCTAAATTCCATGTTTTTTATGAATAAGTGCACAGTTAGCTTACTACTCGGCTAGACTAATTTCCCAGGTCAACATGAGCGATGCTGCAGCTTGTCGACCCAATTTTCGTTGAGGAGCGGTCCAATCAACACGCATCTACAAAACTTAACCCTTTAATTTGCATATGAATGTGTACAACTTCCTTTGTAGTTTAACATCTAGAAATCGTTCCATGCAAGACGACTCCAATGTCATGTATATTCAAATTAAGCGTCGTCAGTTGTCTTCTTATTTACACCAATCAGCTGCGTCGCCTCTGCCATGTCTGCTGCCGCACCCTTTGATTTGCATGTGAATGCGGATAACTTGCAATTTATTTTAATATATTGGAATCGCCCTGTGCTTCTTGTTTGTTGAAGATCTGTTTTTTACAGACATGTATCAAGTCTGGGACCGACCTATAACGTCACCATCCGAGGTTGTGATAGTTGACTCAATCTTTATGAATATTCATATCAATCGCTACCAGTGTTCTTTTATCAGCCACACATTTTGATTCGCATGTTATTTTCTGCATCATGACTATATGATTAAGAAGCCCTGTTGGAAGTACGTGAACTCTTACACTAAATATGTTAGTTCTAGATGCTATCCAAGAATTTAAGAAGCAAAATATGAGTGTATACTTACTTTCAAATTGTCTTGTCTTGACAGGTGTAAAAATCAAAATGTCCAATTTCTGCTTTCTGATCCAATGAAAATTTGTTTCTGATGATAATGGTCAAATTATTGCAGCCATTACTCCAGGATAGTATGATAAATAGCTGTGCTGCAAAACGAAGTGATAGGTTTCCTGGTACTAGTATGTCGTCGAACTGATGACTCCAACTAAATTCAAAAGATTATAGTTGGAGATCCGAGTGAAACTTCCACTTACACCACTAAGTTCCAGAATTATTTTTTTTAAAAGGACATATATTAAATTTAGTTAAAAGGCAGACGTGCCTTTAAATTCCATGTTCTGTGTCTGGATATAGAGAACGCTTTGGTTTTTCACTTCGGTGAATAACAGTGCTGCATGAAGAAATGACGAATAGTCTCCTGGTCCGTATAAAATTGATGAATCCAGTGTCATATAAAACTATATTCCTCCCAAGGAGGGTGTATGCTTTTTAGTGTCTTTGTAGAAAAGAAGTTTAATCAGGAATACATGTAGATGAGTTCGGATATCTAATAGATAACTGCCCAATTCTTAAAAAGTCTAATTCTGCACGTTCAAAACTGTCACTGGTCTGCGCTTAAATCTAGTATTCAGAGCTCCCGATGTGTATCTGTCGCCCTTCCAAATGCAAACTAAATTTCAAACTGACTGCAAAAGGCAATATCATATTTTGGGGTGATTTGTTCCGCTTCTAGCAGTAACCCAACGAAAGATTATGAAGAGACCATGAAATTCTTTTGTGCTTTCTAACCTTTAACCTTGATGACGTGCATTAATTGTAAACAGGCATTGGCAGAGATCAAGGAACAGGAATATTAACATGCAATATATTTACTATCTATCTTCTGTACAGAAAATACCACTTCTACTACCACTTCTGCTACCAGTACCACTATCATCACCACTATAAATACTATTACATGTATTATCTATGCCGCTACCACTACCACCACTATAATACTTGGTCAGCACGACTCCTACTAAAATTACTATTATCTAGATTATCCACATTAATTAATATTACCATTCGTGTTGGTGCTGCTGTTGCTACTACTTCTACTAGATCTACAGCAAAAACAATAATAATAACAACATTTACTACTACTACTACCACTGATACTACTACTTCTTATTCTTCTTCTTCTACTACTACTACTACTATAATACAACTACTACTACTACAACAACTAAAATTACAATAACTATTACTAATACTGCTCCTACTAATACGAATAATAATACTTCTACTACTGTTACTACTACTACTATAATACTACTAATAATGATAATACCTCTACAACAACAACTACTATTACTACTGCTACTACTATACTACTACTACTATTACTACTACTACTACTACTACTATTACTACTGCCACGACTACTATACTACCACTACTTATAATACTGCCGTTGCTGCTCCTACTACTACTCCTACTCCTCCTACTACTACTACTGCTATAACAATAAACACTACTACCACCACTGCTACAAAACAACAACAACTACTCCTACAACTAAAATTACAACTATTACTATTAATGCGACTTCTAATAATAATACGAATACGAATACTTCTACTACTATTACTACTACTACTACTACTATATCACTACTACTAATATTGATACTTCTACAACAACTACTACTACTACTGCTGCTGCTACTACTGTACTACTTCTACTACTAATGTTAATACTTCTACTACTACTATTACCACTACTATACTACTACTACTACTACTACCAATACTATTACTCCAACTAGTGTATCTACCCTTGGAGCTGTTGCTACCACCACTACTGCTACTAGTAGTAGTAGTTTTACTACAACAACTACAACAACAACAACTACTACTACTTCTAGTTTTACTACTACGACTGATAGGATGTCCGATGTTCCTTTGCTCCATGCATCTCTTCCTACTTTGCAAATCATGATTTTTAGTCATTTCTTTTTTCTTTCTTTTTTTTTTTTCATTTTTCATTGTTTAACAACAGCACAGAAAAGTTATTTTGGCCTCATTTCATTTTGACTGAAAGCATGTTTCAACAGGTTTTTGTTTGTTTCCTTTCAATTAAATTCAATTCAATAAAGGTTTGTTAAACACAATTAGCAGTAAACAGACTGAATTGTACATGTTTTACAGCCATCGAATTTTATTTAATGTTTTTTTTTACAGTTTTGAATTTCAGTTATTCATAATATCATTGAAAATATACATGATAAAATGCTTTACTTTATATATACACTCATTGATATGTTGATTTATGATTCATGTATTTTCCTCGAGTGGAATCAAGTTTTGTTTTGCTATTGTTTCATTTGTTTCTTTGTTAGATTTTTTTTCGTTTTTGGTTTGTGCTTTTTTATATCGATAGAAAAATAAATTATGAACAAAACTGATGTTGATCAAAAATATCCTTTAATAAAGATCCTATTGTCGTAATTGACTCACTGCCTGATAGAAACTCAAAGTCATACATCGTACTATTAATCAAATATGTGCAGTCCAATGTTGTATTTCAGCAGACCTCCTGAAGTGTATATTATATCTGTCAGACAAATTAAATGTAAACCTCTTACACTAAGCATGCTCATAGCTTACAGTCACGTACTAAACCGCAGTAATATTATGCCATGGTTTGTTCCATTTTCTGGTAGAAACCCAACAAAAGGCAGCATATCTTATGATAAAGCAACCGTGAATTGCTTTTATCCGCGTTAACCCAGGGGCGGCTGAACGTCTTTCAAGGGGGGGGGGGGGCATCAACAAAAAGGGACACCTTCAAAAAGGGTGAAAACAAGGCTGAAAATGCCACTTTGAGACATTAGTATACCGCTACATTACACTGTCGAGGAGCATTTTCGACACATTAATATTATGTCTTAGCATGGTGTTATATAAAAACTACTTTACAGTTGAGTGTAATATTCTGATGAAGATATTTTGACTAGCAGCGATTCTCCTAATATGATAAGGCAATGGTAAATGCAAGCGAGCATAGCAAGCGAGCTTTGGAAACATTTGAGAAAAAAATTCTACTCCTTCCTGTTAAAATTTAGAGGCACCTACTGCTCATTCTTGTATAATTTAGAGAATTGTGCCCCTCCTGCCCCCTGCTCCACTGTCTCTCATTGTGCTAGGTATATGGTATTTTGTGGACTTTAGGGCACAGTTTGTAAGCGACATCGGAATATATATGTAGAATTATATTAAATATATATATATATATATATATATATATATATATATAGGTAGGCTATATAGGGCAGTTATCAAAAGGGAAAATAATACTATTAAAAAGGAAAAGGGCCACTGATCAGAAGTAAAAGGGGCACTTAAAAAGGGGCATTTATCATAAGGAAAAAGACACTTATCTGAGCTTAAAATGGTCACTTATCAGAGGTGAAAAAGGGCACTTATAAGAAGGGAAAATTGTACTATTGGAACGGAAAATGGGCACTAATCAGACGAAAAACCAAGGCACAGATTTCAAAAGGGGCAGTAATGTCTGAACTTAAAGGGGGGCACTTATCAGAAGGTGAAATGGGCATTTATGAGAAAGAACAAGGGGCGCAGTTATACGAAGAAAAAGGGGCATCTATCCGAAGTGAAAAGGCACTTATGAGGAGGAAAAATTGCACTATTAGAACGGGAAATGGGCACTAATTAGACGAAAAAGGGGCAATTATTACATTTTATAAGGGGCAGTAATGTCTGTGTTTAAGGGGGCACTTATCAGAAGGTGAAATGGGCATTTATGAGAAAGAAGAAGGGGCGCAGTTATACGAAGGAAAAGGGGCATCTATCAGAAGTGTAAAAGGCACTTATCAGGAGGAAAAATTGCACTATTAGAACGGGAAATGGGCACTTATTATTACATTTCATAAGGGGCGGTAATGTCTGAGGTTAAAGGGGGCACTTATCAGAAGGTAAAAAGGGCACTTATTGGAAAGTAAAAGGGGACTATGCGAAGAAAAGGGGACACATATCAGCAGTGAAAAGGGGCTACATGGATTTAACATACCATGTATTTACTACATGTATTATCCAACTATACTACATGGATTTAACATGCCATGTATTTACTACATGTACTATCCAACTATGTTACATGGATTTAACATACCATGTATTTACTACATGTACTATCCAACTATGCTACATGGATTTAACATGCCATGTATTTACTACATGTACTATCCAACTATGCTACATGGATTTAACATGCCATGTATTTACTACATGTACTATCCAACTATGCTACATGGATTTGACGTGCCATGTATTTACTACATGTACTATCCAACTATGCTACATGGATTTGACATGCCATGTATTTACTACATGTACTATACAACTATGCTACATGGATTTAACATGCCATGTATTTACTACATGTACTATGCAACTATGCAACATGGATTTAACATGCCATGTATTTACTACATGTACTATCCAACTATGCTACATGGATTTAACATGCCATGTATTTACTACATGTACTATCCAACTATGCTACATGGATTTAACATGCCATGTATTAACTACATGTACTATCCAACTATACGACAGCAATACTACTACCACTATCACAACTCCTTCCACAACTAACACTGCTACTGTTGGTTTATTGCATAAAGTGATCACTCCATCGATATAGGCCTACTGATGAAGTGCTTGTTATGCAAAAGAGCAGTTCGTGTTTGTTTCCGTCCAAAATAACCGAAAAGCCGCCAGGGCGTCGAACTACATTCTGCCTTAAAAAAGGGTGCTAAAACGTCAGTGCTTTCGCGTCTTTTGTTGGATTTCTACCAGAAGCGGAACAAACCATACAATAACATCACTGTGATGAAAAGTACATTTTTCTTTTTTTACAATTTGATAGAAAATAAGGAAAAATGTAGGGGAAGACCAAGTTTGACTACAGCCATGTGGGATTTCTAAATCATTTATTCAAACCATTTAAGTAAAAGGCATTGATCAGTGACTGTTAATAGTTTGGGAAATAAAACGCGGGATCTATGGAAATTGGCCTGGCAGAGTATACAATCTACACATTTTCCCCACCAAGTTTATTCTACACAAGAACACAGCAGTCAATAGACGGCTTCTGTAATGTATTCAAATGTATGCACATATATTCTCTGAGCACCTAGTGACGAGCTATCCATTAACCTGATTTTTATAAATTTGCCTCAATGCTCGGAATCCAGTTTGCATACATTATTTGTTGCTATGTCCGACAAGCCTCCGGCAAGCTTTCAGGGCCCATGTGCATAAAAGGCTACTAGTTTACCTGGCAAACTAGTGCTTAGTAAGATTATAAATTCCCTAGTTTATACCTACGGAGTTGGCAACTAATTTGTGTTGCATAAAACCTCACTAGGCACATTGCTTACTAGTTGCATACTAGGACAATTTGGTTTGTAAATGATTTGGGTGCTATGGCCTTGGAGAGGAGGTGATTATGTCAGATACAATAGGCTTGTAGACAAGATTATTGTGTTTGAGCTTCGAACCACATTCCAAATGAGCATAACTCATTTCTAAGGGTCTTTGTAACATTGCATTACTGCCCAGTACTTACATTTTGTAGAAATTCATAAATTCTCTATACAAGGTTGCTACAGCTAGTACATAAAGTTACAACTACAACCATGAGTCTCAAGCGTCCAAGAAAAATTAGTTGTCATCTAGTGACTTAGAGGTACCCCAGATCAACTCTAACTTTTGCCAGAATTTTAGAATGTTACTATATCTAGTTGGGTTTTATGCATCACAATTAGTAATCATCTAGGCTTAGTAAGCAACTTAAGTCCATTTTAGTTGCCAACTAGGCCTAGTAGCCTTTTATGCACATGGGCCCAGGTTGTCAAGAACAACCTTTGTTTGAAAGGTATATATAAAATGTGTATACATTACCGAAGCGGTCTATTCTCTTGTTGGCAACTAAATCCTTCCCTAGTTTGATACTAATAAGCGAGTTCGTAATAAGCCAGTTCGGGGTTAGCGCATGGTACAAATGACCCCAAATATCCACAGATATTTTAGACATGGAGGGTCCCTTTATGTGCACTTCAGAAAAATAACTCTGGGAGTGATAGAGGTGCCTCATGAATAGCTTTTGTTTCCCCCTTTAAAAAGAATACTTCCACCTGGATATCATGGAATGCACCATTAGTGCATAATTGAATAATGATTACATGACATTCATGAGCACATATCGAATATTAGTGTCAGTGGGTTTTAGAATTTGGTACAGATGACCTTTATCTGCTCATGCTCAGATTGCATCTCCGAAGTGGCTTATTGGCCCATGAGCAACTTTTCGCAAATGACCTTTCCCTTTTTTCATTAGGATAGGCATCTTTTCAAAGAAAGATAATAAGTAAGCTTGCCCGACATAGCAACCTACAAAATTCAAACTCTATGAAAGAAAGACATCGTAGACCAGGTGACTAGATTAGCACTAGTCACTAACACCTTGGGAAAGCGCATTGTTTGCAAGTTGGCTATCATTTGACAGACTGTCAAATACCAACCATCAATGAACACTTTGTTGCTTTTCAGTGGATTTAATGAAAAGTATAATTAAATGAATATATGAATAATCATTACATCACAGTCGACGCTTATCTCAGTGAATTTTAAGCGAACATGCCAGTTTTGCCACTTTATCTCAAATGACCTTTATCTGCTCATGCGTAAATCCTAATTACGAACTCGCTTATTGGCAAGATTCTTTGTAAGGTTTCATGAATATTAATTTAGTTGGCAACTTGGTAGTTGCAAACTAGACATAAAAGACTGTCAGTGCTGCACAAATAATTATGTAAAGTAACCTTACAAAAGCCATGTACTCTCTATTCATTCATTCCACCCACGCTGACAGAAGGCAAACAATGGCTAGTTACCAACCAGCTGAGCTACATAGTTGGCAACTAGGGGTTTTTAGTTGCCTACTAAGGGTTTTTAGTTGCCAACTAGGGCCTAGTTGGTAACTAGCTTAGTAGGGTTTTAGGAATATGGGCCCTGATGTTTGGTAGATTTACGCTCTTCCTTTTCATTGTATCTACCTTGATTCATTTTAAATTAACGTAAAATTTGAACGCTAAACTAAAAGTCTAAAACACACATTTCTGGGGAGTGAGAAGGGCCTATATTGAGTGTAAGCTCTTTTTAACATCCTACTCTACAGCATTCATAGAGTATATCGTTTTATCGCTTTTTTGTTAGTACCATTAGAAATTATTAAAATTATCATGCATGACTATCACCAGTAACATTTGCATATCACGTAGAGTATATGTTTCCATATGGAAGTCAGTGTTATATATGATTTTTAATGCATTTTCAATTGGGCCGCAATCAATAGATTCAGGGATTCAGGGATATTTTCAAATATCTTTAGAAAGAAAATATGTCATGCCACTATAGTGTTATGCTATATAATCACATGTGTTACATTATTTGGCGCTCTAAAATAAAAGAAAGTGAGTACCTTTCAGACATTTGGCCAACATGTTATCATATCCACAATGTATCGTTGCATTTTGATATTAAAGTAGCCATTTACTGAGCTTCTATTAACTTGGGAAAGGTATTTAAAGCACCCTTTTCGACTCTAGTGAGTAGCTGGTCCTTTGGGCCCTTTTGGAACAAAGTCCAGGACCCTGTGGTCTTTGGTGGGACTTAACCATTACCATATTTCATTTTAACTGTCTATAATTGGTTTTCAACACCAAACGAACGTTTCTAACTCCAAGGTTGGCTCTGAATGCATAAAGACAATGGCGGGCCACTTAACATAAAATTTGTGCACTTTGGGCACTGTTTATCCAAAATCAGTCGATGGCATCGTTCGTTTTTGGTTTTTTTAGCGTTGGATTTTACTTAGGCATCCATGTTTTAAAAAAAAGGAACACTATTTCCCATGAAGAGGCGTCTGTGTACTTAACTATGCACCCCAGAACAGTTTCCCTACAAGAACTAACCCCTAGCTAGGACAATTACCCCAATACAATTCACGTGTAGGACAGCATCAACAGAGGACAATCACCCAAAAGGGCACACCCCGAAGGATAGATGGTTTATAACCACTAACAGAACATTTATGTCCTTACGGGTAGTTGTCCCAGTGGCATTTTTCATACGTATGGGTTGGAGGACTCAATGTCGTGGCAGTAATGGGGCAAATCATCCTAGGGTATGGCTTATCATCAGGAAAAAGTGGTGTTTGCTCCTGCAGACGCCTTTTGTTCATTTCTTGGTGACAAAATTGTTAATTTTGAATATACCATCCATGCCTCTTGACCCACTGTCTAAAATTTCTTGATTTTGCTTTTTTCCTCACTGCAGGAAATTCAGGGATCCACTCGCTATTCATAGAAAACTGCTATTCATTTAACACGCGTTATGAATAGCGGTCCTTATGAATAGTTATAAATGGTGGTCTTTTTGAACGGAAGTCCTTAAGAATAGCGAGGTAATTTGTCTATGGTTTGCCCGCTTAGTAGAAGGACCGCTATTCATACAAAACCGCTATTCATTTTAGTCACGCGTTATGGATAGCGGTCCTTATCAATAAGGGGTCCTATGAATAGCAGTCCTTATGACTAGCGAGGTCATCCTGCAATTCATGCATCAATAATCTTTTCTTGTTTATATTTCATTTTATGTTGTATTCAGTGTTCTATTTTATGTAATTCAAAATGTCATTAACCCGAGGACTTTCTAACTCCCATAGGCTTAACACATAAGATCATTTACGCTCAAAGTAGTTGAACCAACTTTTGATCTCTTGGTACTCTATGAAAAACTGTGTAATTTTCGACACATGTTATTAGATGGTTTGTTCCTCTTCTGGTAGAAACTCAACAAAAGTTAACATATTTCATGACAAAGTAACCGTGAATCGTCTTTTATCCACGTTAACCTTTAACCTTGAGGACATGCTTTAAAGGAGAATTAACCTCAAACAATAAAGACGATAGTGTTCAAAGGTGTTATTTATTCCTACTTGTTAGACTATATGGCTTCGCGTCAAAATATACGAGATCGATACGAATCAAGATTTTCTGAGCAAAATTTATCATCTGCTAGCAATATGTATCGTCTGCTAGCAATACATGGGGGCTGCCATTTTTTTATGTGTACAAGAAGATTTTCTTAATCCAAATGCCCAATTGCCTTTTTCAAAATTAAAAACCCATTTGAGATTAAAAATATAGAATAGATATGTCAATTTATTTTTAAACTGAAGATTTCCTTATACATTTCTGTTGAAAATCGATATTCGCTTAATATAAATCTATTTTCTACATACTGTGACGCAATGGACGGAGCAAATTAATTCAAATTTTATGGATGCTTCTTCCCTGAGCATCTATAGCGGCAAACTATGCATTCACCTGCTTTCGGATAATGGGACTTGAAAAGTCAGAATGCATGCTGCATAATTATATTATGTTCTGCTCTGTTTGGCAAACCCAAGAAAACAGATTTTTGTTAAGCAAAACCAGACAATTTAAAAGTATCATTATAAAGATTTAATTTTTATAAATCATGTAAACACCCACTTTATATTTTTCGTCACATATGGGATTTTAGGTAATGAAGAAAATCAATTTAGGTCTTGGATTCAAAATATCTTCCTGACCGGAACATTTCTCAATGGTTCATGTACAAATCCAAATCAGCAAGAAAATGGCAGCCCCCATGTAAATGAATAGGAGACGATACCGGGTGTTGGAATATCTTTATTTATACCCTTTTCTAATATCTTATTAGAAAATGATTTAGGCCAATAAGTAGGAATATATTACACCTTTCAATATAAGTAAATTTGTACTCAGGGGTTAATTCTCCTTTAATCAGTAAACATGTATTTGACGTTGGGAAGGAACTGCATCATGGATTAAACATGCCATGTATTTCCGACTATTCAACTTCTATATAACAGCAATACAACTACAACAACAACCACCCACCACCTTAGACTTATGATGCTACTAGTAGTACTTCTACTATTAATATTACTACTTCTACTACTACTACTACTACTATTACTACTTCTACTACTACTACTACTACTACTACTACCACCACCACTACTGCTACTACTACTACTACTACTACTACTACACCTCCTTACTTCTATTAATATTACTGTTATTACTACTGCTATTGCTACTAAACCTCCTAACTTACTACTGTAAGTGTAATCGAGTTTACGGGCTTAAAGTCAGAGCGCCCTCGGTGGCAGCATAATTTGAGTTTCAAAGACAAACATGACAGATTAGATGTTTGTGACAAATCGAAGAATATCTGCAACATTTTGGCAGCTGTAGACAACTTAAATGACTAAAAGGAGGCAAGGAGGTTAGTACTTTACCTTGCGGTGATTATTTTTGTGGGAAACGTGTGTATAATGATGATATTCGTACCACTATTTTGGATGACTGCCTTGTGTATACATGTAATTGATGCTATGTTGGTATGTTACCACGTATAAGAATTCATGTGGGTTTAAACATAATTAAACGTACTATGAAAATATGTCCCTTTGGTACGACAGTGAATTGATATGTATTATTAGACAAGTATTTATGTTAATTTAGTTAATGAAGTCATAGAATTAATGACCTTTCTTACATTTAAGCTCGTAGAAATTTGAAGACTGTTTAAGAAACATAAGGAAAGAAATAGTGAACTTAATTGAAGGGTTAATTTTGTTTGAATGCCTAAGGGTCACGCCCAAATTTTGAGTTGTTATAATGAAGTGTTTGAAGCCCGGTTTGAAGGGGTAAATTTGAAGATGTTTCGATTGTTAACGACCAGTGACTTGTTATCGATTAAGATATATATTTGGCATAACAAGATGACTGTCAGAATTTAAACCTTAATTTGATGCTCATTTTTTAGATGCTTATGATCTGTATATCGTTTGTTTCTTGCAGTTTTCACGGAGTGAAATGGAGCAAAGAAAGTGAAAGGATTTAAGCTAATGAATCAATAAAGAGACACTCCTGTAAAAGCACTTGTCAACTCGTTTTTATTGGCCTACAGCTACAGTGAAAACTACAGCTCGAGAAGTTACTGTTCATTATCGACAAGATGCCAGAAGAGGAAGAGGCAAGACGAACGAGAACTGACCCGAAACCAACCGAACGTGGACTCCAGTACCGAAGCGAACAGTGTGAACTGGAGTTTCGTCAGTCAATAAGAGGTTGGCGTCAAGCGGCGAACAACTTAAGAGCTGTTTTGAGTGACGAAGAACTCGTCTTAGTCATCAAGCAACATAGAGATGCAGCCCAGGCCGCTATTGACAAAGCAGCGGTAGTTCAGAACTCTCTCAGCAAGATTAAGGCGTCCCTTAATTTGCACGATGATAGCCTTGAGCAGGTGGAGGAGAAGCATGGAGAGCTAATGAAACAGACCCACGAGAGAGTAAATGCACTACAAGGAGGCTCTGCAACTCATTCAACATCATATAAACATTCCTCCAAATCTTCTTCAAGATATTCTTGAAAACCTACAAAGTGAGTGTGAAAGGTGGGTTAATGCCCAGAATCATGATGATCCACCTATAGTGGAGAAGACGCTCTCAGCTCAGGACTTAGAAACCGGAAACCTGTTGGCAGCAAGCCTGATAGACCAGGTAAGGATGAGTCGTCTACCCCTTCCAGAGCCCACTGTGTTCGATGGAAGTCCTATCCAATATCCCGCATGGAAAAGAATGGGAAAGACAGAGGATAAATTATACTATCTGCTGAAATATTTGAAGGGTCAGCCGTTACGACTGGTGCAAGGGTATTCCCTCCTAGGCGATGCTCGCTCCTACATTGATGCAAGGTAGGCCCTAGAGAGCAGGTACGGTGACTCCTTTGTCCTGTCTAATGCCTATAGGGACAAGTTGGAGTCTTGGCCAAAGGTTAATTACAGAGACGGTCAAGGTCTAAGAGCTCTTTCTGATTTTTTAAGACAGTGTTGCACTGCAATGCAGACCATCGGTAATTTAGCCCAACTGAACGATGAGAGAGAAAACAGAAAGATCCTGGCCAAGCTCCCATACCATCTAGTAACAAGTTGGGGCAGGAAAGTCTCGAACTGGAAAATAACGCACGGAAACTTTCCACCATTCTATGTGTTTAGTGCCTTCATAGAGGAGGAAGCAGATATTGCGTGTGATCCCATCACTTCGCTGAACAGCCTAAAGGAACTGAAGGTAGATAGGAGACGACCAGTTTCGGGCGTGACATCCATGTACGCTTCAACCGATCAACGCCCCTCAACGTCCAAGAAAGGAAAAGATGCAGGAGCAACCATGCTTACTGTGCCAAAAACATCACCATTTGGATGTTTGTAAGGATTTTCTCTCCATGGCTATGAATGAACGAAAGAAGTATGTACGAGAGAAAGGGTTATGCTACGGTTGCCTCAAGCGAGGACATACATCAAAGGTATGCAGGAAGAGAAACACGTGCACTATCTGCCAACGGCGGCATCCTACTTCTCTGCATGAGAATTGGAATCGGACCGATCCACAAGAAAGAAATGATGTAAGAAAGAAGCTTCAGTCGTCCAATCATGAAAGACCAGAAGCAATGGAAGAACTCCACTCAACCAGTTCTCACACTACTGTCAGTCACTTGTCTCTGAACAAGCGGGCGGTAAGGTGTTCTGCAGTTGTTCCTGTTTGGTTATCCAAGAAAGGAAGATTCGATGAGAGACTGGTCTATGCCTTATTAGATACACAATCAGATACCACGTTCTTACTCGAGTCCACGAAGGAGGCCATGGATTTACAAGGCTCAAAGGTTAATCTCCTCATGTCCACAATGTCAAAGAAAGATGAGAGGATCCCGAGTGAACGAATCGAAGGGCTTAAGGTTCGGGCTCATAATAGCACGAAGAGGGTTTCTCTCCCTGCAGTCTACACCAGAGACATTATGCCGGCTAATAGGGAGCACATTCCAGTGCCCGAAGTAGCTATGTCCTTCTGACTCAAATAGCTGAGGAACTGCTACCACTTCAAGACTGCGAGGTAGGTTTGTTGATTTGATATGATTGCGCCAGGGCTCTTACTCCTCGCAGCATAATTCCCTCTCCTGATGATGACGGACCATTCGGTATGAAGACTGATCTGGGTTGGAGTGTTGTCGGTATCACAGGTCAGAAGGAGTTCGCAGTCAGCCCCGATTACCGGATAGGGTTCAGTCACCACTTGATCACCTGCGAAATACCCAATGAGCTGACTGAAAATGAGACCTTAACCAGAAAGAGTGTGATGTTCTCACACAAAGTTACTATCAAGGAAGAGATAAGACCTTCATCGGTGCTGAGGTTGATGGAAGCAGACTTCTTGGAGAAGAAAGGCGACAACGAACCTTTCTCACAGAACGATGTCAGGTTCATGAGAATCATGAAGGATAATGCCCATGTAACAGAAGAAGGACATTATGAAACTCCACTTCCCTTCAAGGAAAAGGAGCCAGATCTGCCAAATAACAGGTATATGGCAGAGAAGAGACTGCACCATCTTAAAAGAAAGTTTGAAAGAGATCCAAACTACCATCGCAGGTACACAGAGAAGATGAATACACTCATGGAGAAAGGTTATGCAGAGTTAGCCCCAGGAACCAAGACAGCCGATAGTCCAGTCTGGTATATTCCCCACCATGGAGTGATACAACCCAGTAAACTCCGGGTTGTTTTTGACTGCAGTGCACAGTACAAGGGGGAAGCACTCAATGATCATCTTCTCACTGGACCAGATCTGACAAATGCACTGGTAGGCGTTCTCTGCAGGTTCAGGTTAGATCATGTTGCATTCAGTTGTGACATTAAGGAAATGTTTCACCAGTTCAAAGTGAGAGAAGACCACCGTGACTACCTGAGATATTTATGGTGGAAGGATAGAGATATTCTTCAAAACCCTAGTGAGCTGCGTATGACTGGCCACTTGTTTGGAGCATCTTCCTCCCCAGGGTGCTCCAACTTCTGCTTAAAGCAGATAACAACTGATCATGCAGCTGAATTTGGAGATGATGTGAAGAGCTTCATACATCACGATTTCTACGTGGATGATGGATTGAAAGCTGCCCCTTCTGCAGAAAAGGCTATCGATCTAATTTCGACGACTAGACAACTTTATAAGAAAGGTAGACTACATCTACACAAGTTCATATCAAATTGCAGAGAAGTAATGGAATCTGTTCCAGAGAAAGACAGAGCATAGGGAGTCTCCAAGGCTGATCTTCTACATGATGACTTACCCATAGAAAAGGCTCTTGGAGTTCAATGGTGTGTTGAGTCCGACACACTTCAGTTTAGGCTCACTCTGCACGACAAACCCCTGACGAGACGAGGAGCCTTGGCCACAGTCATGTCAATCTATGATCCATTGAGTCTGCTGGCACCAGTTGTACTACGAGGGAAACAGATCTTGCAAGAACTATGTAGGAATGCAGTAAGCTGGGATGACCAAATACCCGATGAACTAAGGAGCAGATGGGGAAAATGGAGATCTGATCTGCTTGGTCTTAACTCGCTCTCTATACAAAGATGTTACAAGCCTGCAGAATTTGGAGAAGTGAGGACAACGCAGATTCACCATTTTTCTGATGCTAGCACTAATGGTTATGGAGAGTGCACATATTGCCAACTCGTTTTTATTGGCCTACAGCTACAACTACTACTGCTACTATAATAGTACCCAAAATTATTCATGTAGCAAAGTAATTTAACCAGCTGTTGATCTTTCAGTACCCTCTATGAAAAAAGAACTTTTCGACACAGTGAAATCACTGGATGGTTTGTTCCATTTCTGGTGAAAAGAAATCAAAAAACCCTTATAGAAGAAGAAGGATGTTTCTAGTAACATTTTACATAGATGACGTGTAATTATGTGTGAATGTATATGGTTGGTGTGAGCATTGGAATTAAAAAAAAAATAAAACAGTAAGGGAATTTAATGTACAGGTTCTACTACTACTACTTCTACTACTTCTACTACTACTACTACTACTACAGCTACAGCTACTACAACTACTACTACTACTACTACTACTACTACTACTACCACCACTACTTCTACTATAACAGCAACAACTCCTACTACAAGTAATTCTGCTACTACTACTACTACGACTACAACTTCTATTGAAACTAATTCTACTACTACTACTTCTACTTTTACTTCTACAACTTCTGCTGTTTCTACTTCTTCTACTACTGCATCTACGACTACTACTTTTACTACTACGACGAAAGCAATGACTAGGACTACTAAATAAAATAACAAACTCGTGACAGCTCAAACAATAACCATATTCAAAATTAATACTTCTCCTATATTTATAACCAAGGTCATTTACGCTCAAAGGAGGTGAACAAACCTTTGATCTCTTGGTACTCTCTATGTAAATCTGTGTATCTTTCGACACAGTGATATTATTAGATGGTCTGTTCCTCTTCTGATAGAAACCCAACTAAAGATAGCATATTTCATGTCAAAGTTACCGCGCGTTGTCTTTTACCCGCGTTAACCTTTAACCTTGATGACGTGCTTAAATCAGTAAAAATGTATTTTACGTTGGGAAGGAAATACAGCATGGATTCAACATGCCATGTATTTCCGACTATCCAACTTCTATATAACAATACTACTACAACAACCACCCACCATCTTAGACTTATACTGCTACTAGTAGTACTTGCATGTATTATACTACTGTTACACTATTGCTACTCCTGCTGTTACTATAATACTACTACTACTACGACTACTACTGCAGCAACAGCAACTTCTGTTAAAACTACTACTACTACTTCTACTTCTACTACATTAACTACTTCTACTACTACTTTTACTACTACGATGACGACGATGACGAGGACAGATTATGAACAAAATTGATGTTCATTTAGTCGTAATTGACTCACTGCCTGGTAGAAGCTAAAAGTCAATCACCGTACTATTAATCAAATAATGTGCAGTCCAATGTATTTCAGCAGACCCACTGAAGTGTATACTATATATTTCCGACAAATAACATGTAAACCTCTTACACTAACCATGCATGCTCACAAAAGCTTACACCAAAACCACAGTAATATTATGCGATGGTTTGTTCCCCTTCTGCATGGTAGAAACCCAACAAAAGGCAACATATCTTACGATAAAGCAACCGTGAATTGCTTTTATCCGTGTTAACCTTAAACCGGATGGGGTGTTTTAATCATTACACATGTACTAGTATTTGAAATTGAGAAGAGAATACAACAGGAATAAAACATGCCATGTATTTCCTGCTATCGAACTTCTATCCAATAACTATACTAGTACTACCGCCACTACTACTAATACTACTACTACTTCTACTACTACTACTACTACTACTACTACTAATACTACTATAAATATTTATGTGGTAGAAATCATGAAAACATGCCATCCGCCTTTATAAGTGATGTACCTGGTACAATTGCAACTTTCTCACTATGATGTTTATTTTAATGCTCTGTCAAATGCTTTCCTTTTCTTTGTCAAACCTTGTTGGACAGATAATGTTATTTACCTCGTGTATTGTATTATAATTTTCTTGAATAAAAAATGATATCAACAAAACTACTTCTACTGCTACTCCTACTACTACTACTACTACTACTACTATTTCGACTGTAATCGTACCCGAAATCGTTCATACTTAAAATAATTAAATCAACTTGTAATCTCTTGGTACTCTAATGAAATTTTCGACACAGGGATATTACTGGAGGGTTTGTTCCTCCTCTGGAAAAAAAGGTAGCATATTTCATGAGCGAACGAAATATTTTCTTAAGCAAGATTAGTTTTTGGCTTAATGACGTGTAACAATATGTCAACATTTGTTTGAAGCAAGCATTGCCATTGGAACAAAATACAACATGGATTCAACGTGCAGCTTCTTTACTCTGTTATTACTATTACACTACTGTTACTAAAATCATATGTAGGAATACTTCTAAATTAAGGCTCGCTCAAATATGAAGGGTATAATTATGTTAAAAACTGTCAGTGTGCTAAAACAAGCAGGATAGTGAGTACGCATAGGACCTTCGGTGAGTCATGCATCCCCACTGGCCATTCATTTAATACACAAAACACCCACCGCAGTTTTTGAGGGCAATTTATTCCTTCCAATGTGAACGAGCCTAAAGACTATAAATACCGCAGTTAGTACTCATCATATATTCAAAGCCACAAACATTTAGGCTCCGAGAAATTAAACCAACTTTTGATCTCTTGAAGACCTTCTATTAAAAAAAAAGTGTAAATTAAATCACAGTGATATTACTGAAAGATTTGTCCCGCTTCTGGTAGAAACCCAACAAAAGGCTACTGTCTTATGATAAAGCGACCGTGAATTGTTTTTATCCGCATTGGCCTTTAACCTTAATGACGTGCTTTAATAAGTAAACAGTCATGTTTTTTTTATTTTGGGAAGGAAATCCAACATGAATTAAATATGTGACCAGGCACCACAAAACCACCAAAAAGTCCCACTGTGTGATTTTCAGTTAGAGCTCCATCAATGTGTTTTTGGTTGGCTTGGTCAAATTTTAGTTTTGGGTATTTCCTGAAATAGTATACTTTTTTCTAAGGAATCTAAATATTTGGAGGCACCAAAAAGTCTAAAAGTGGTATTTTTGACAGTTTTTTGTTAGACTTATGTGTGTCTTCTCTGGATTTTGTATTATTTTTCTTTTTTACGACCCTGAATACTTGTCTCATTTTGATCTCCCATAAATTTTAAACAGCGTAAGTTCTTGCATTGACACTTGCGCACTATGATGAACAGGATATGACTAATTAGTATGCCAAGTTTTAGGACAATCTAATAATCTCTTCATAGAAATTTTAATAGAGTTCTAATTCTCCTTTTGTCACCTTAGCACAACAACATTGCAAGTCAGAGTGCTTCAATAGACTGCAAACTTTAAACCCTTATTTCTCAGAAGTAACATTATGAGGGACTGTGCATTATTCTCTTTGTACAGTGAGTTAGGAAAATCCAATGCTAATGAGTTATATATCATTTTTAAAGCTGAGAAGCTGCTCTTTCAGAATCATACCTTAACTAAAAATTCATATCTGGCGATTTGTTGGTGGTTTTGTGGTGCCTGGTCACATATGCCATGAATGTACTACTATTCACGTATACAACAGCTACTACTCCACCACCCATCACCATCACAACTACTTCAACACTTAGCACTACTATTGTTGGTTTATTGTATAAACTAAAGCATAGTATGCTGTTGAATATTTTATACATGTTGTACAATTTCCTGATCCTTTCTTAAATTTCTCATTGTATAGTTATGGGCAGACTCCAGGTATATAGGCCTACTGATGAACTGCTTCTTTTGCAAAAGAAAGCAAATTCTAGTTTTTACGAATGCTTGTTACCGTGACCATTCGGACGCTCTATTTGCGAATTTTTAAACGGTCAGACAGTCAGACCTAACTTCGGAAAACCGAGCACAGGTTTATACTCCGAAAACGGCGTATAAAGCAAGATGAATATAGAACCCTCATCGTTCAGTGCGAGACAGTGTGTACACAAGGCATGGGTGAAAATCCTGCAATGTAGACCTGCTGTTGATAATATTTTTTTCCAAAATAATGCTGCAGATATATTTATTTCAAATGTTTGTCATTTGAAAGTCATTTCATATGGCGAATCATTCACGGGTTTTGAAGGTAATTGACACGCAGCATTATGTTTAAGAATATATAGTTGGCAGGTTGACTTTGCAAGATTTTATGGAGGCCTTTGTCTATGAGGGTGATTAGAAAACAATAACTCCGACCCCCCCCCCCCCCCCCCCCATGCAGACAGGAGCAATATACTAATTCTGCAATTTCTTTCGTCGAGCAAAATAAACCTTGAAGGCCTGTTCTTAGAAATATTATTTTTAGATAATTACGAATTGTCTAAGAATATTGTAGCCGAAAACCTATTGCAATATTCTGACGTGTGGAATAATATTTACAAAATTGGTCTCATTAATGTGTAAACTCCTATATATTTTGTAGTCATCAGACCGTATATGTATAAATGTACGCCTACTCAGGAAATATGTTTGTTGTTATCATTGTTGTTTCCTCATATTACTCTTATACACGATCCCCTATATAATCCCCTATATTTCCCTAAAACAATTTATAATGGTATCGACAGAAAATAGATAAAACGATAAATATATTATTCTATGAATGTTGTATAGTAGGATATTAAAAAAAAGCTAACCTCAATGTAGGCCCTTCTCATTACCCAGAAATGTGTATTTTAGACTTCTATTTTAGCGTTAAAATTTTGACTTAATTTAAAATGAATCAACCGTAGTTGACTTAATGAAAAAAGAGCATAAATCTACCTCTTTGTATTAGAAGACTAACCAAGAACATAGTCTCCAGCTTTGTCGATTATATGTATTTACTGAATGGAATAGATCAACTGTCTCCATGTCTCGATTTGAACAGATGCCAACGCCTCTCCTTTACCCCTCTGCGCGCGTGATCCGACCACCCCTCCCAAAATAAAATCCTTGCTACGAAACAGAAATCTATAAGCAACTTCCACTGAACATATTTCTTTGCCTTTTTGTCGTCTTTATGGGAGTGAGAGTACACAAAAAAGCTACGTATGGGACAATTTTACAAATCCTATCATATTCGACAGAAAGGTGTTTTAGAACTTTGATTCTAGCACTTAAAGTTTGTGGTTGAATGCTTGAGTTTCTAACTATAGTGTTTTGTACATACCTTTTTGTACTGAGATCACTTTAAAAAAAAATACTGTTAAAGCTCAATAATGTAAGCTGTAGGTGCCCCCGTTTATAGTTATCATACATGACTATCACCAATAACATCGGCATATCACGTAGAATATATGTTTCCATATGGAAGTCAGTGATATAATTTTAATGCATTTTTCAATTGGGCCGGAATTAATAGATTCAGGGATCCTATGCCCTTTCAGGTGCCCCCAAATGATGTAATCTTGATTGATTTCATTTGTAGAACACATTTTCAAATATATTTATAGAGAAAATATGTGATGTCACTATAGTTTAATGCTATAAAAATCACTTGTGTTACATTATTTGGCCCTCTAAAAAAAATGGGCACCTGACAGATATTTGGTCAACATGTTATCATATCCACAATGTATCATTGTATTTTGATATCAAAGTAGACATTTACTGAGCTTCTATTAACTTTGGAAAGGTATTTAAAGCACCCTATTCGACTCTAATGAGTAGCTGGTCCTTTGGGCCCTTTTGGAACAAAGTCCGGGACCCTGTGGCCTTTGGTGGGATTTAACCATTACCATATTTCATTTTAACTGTTTATAGTTGGTTTTCAACACCAAACGAACGTTTCTAGCTCCAAGGTTGGCTCTGAAGTGCATAAAGACAATGGCGGGCCACTAAACATAAAATTTAGGCACTTTGGGAACTGTTTATCCAAAATCAGTCGATGGCATCGTTCGTTTTCAGCGTTAGATTTTACTTGGGCATCCATGTTGAAAAAAAAAACACCAAAAAGAAAGCACTATTTCCCATGAATAGCCGTCTCTGTACCTAACTATACACCCCCAGAACAGTTTCCCCACAATAACTAACCCCTAGCTAGGACAATTACCCCAATACAATTTACTTGTAGGACAGTTGCTGCTAGGAAAGTATCCACAGAGGACAATCACCCATAAGGGCACACCCCGAAGGATAGATGGCTTATAACCACTAACAGAACATGTATGTCCTTACGGGTAATTGTCCCAGTGACATTTTCCATTCGTATGGGTTGGAGGACTTACTGTCGTGGCAGTAATGGGGTAAATAATCATAGGGTATGGCTTATCATCAGGAAAAGTGGTGTTTGTTCATGCAGAGGCATTTTGTTCATTTCTTGGTGACAAATTTGTTAATTTGGAAGATACCAACCATGCCTCTTGACCCACTGTCTAAAATTTCTTGATTTTGCTGTTTTCCTCACTGCAGGCAATTCAGGGGTCCACTCGCTATTCATAAGGACCGCTATTCATAGAAAACTGCTATTCATTTAACATGCGTTATGAATAGCGGTCCTTATGGATATTTATGAATGGTGGTCCTTTTGAACGGAAGTCCTTAAGGATAAGAATAATTTGTCTATGGTTTGTCCGCTTAGTAGATAGACCGCTATTCATTTAGTCACGAGTTATGGATAGCGGTCCTTATGAATAAGTGGTCGTTATGAATAGCGGTCCTTAAGACTAGCGAGGTTATCCTGCAATTCATGCATCAAGAATCCTTTCTTGTTTGATGAATTTCATTTTTTGTTGTATTCAGTGTTCTATTTCATGTAATTCTAAATGTTCTTAACCCGAGGACTTCTGAACTTTCTAACTCCCATAGGCTTAACACAGAAACCCTCCCGTTCCCATAGTCAAGGGATTAAACGAATTTACATGATCGTAGAGGGCAGGCTATAGAACCTAGGTCAATCATCCTTTCCGACATTTATAACAGATGAGTTTGTCCAAAGCCATTTTATTGGGGAAAGGGGGAGGGGGTGGGTGGGTGTAATTGTCTGGGGCAATTAGCCCGTGGCAATTTTCTTATGTTGTTGTCCTAGTGGTCATTGTCCTGGGGGTACTTGTTCTGAGGTAATTGTCCATGGGAGTAAAATTCGATTTATTATGAATTAGCTGTAAAAATTATTTTGTTAGCTCCATGAATAATGTACTTAACATTGCTTATGCCCCGCAATGGAGCTGTCTACTTCTACTATTACTACTAATAGTAAGACTGTATAACTCTTGCAGTTAATACTGGTCCTATATTTGTAACCAATATCATTTACACTCAAAGTAGTTGAACCAACTTTTGATCTCTTGGTACACCGTATGAAAAACTTTGTAATTTTCGACACATATTATTGGATTGTTTGTTCCTCTTCTGGTAGAAACCCACCAAAAGATAGCATATTTCATGTTAAAGTGACCGTGAATTGTCTTTTATCCGCGTTAACCTTTAACCGTGATAACACGCTTTAATCGGTAATCATGTATTTGACGTTGGGAAGGAAATACAGCATGGATTAAACATGCCATGTATTTCAGACTATTCAACTTCTATATAACAGCAATACTACTACAACAACAACCACCCACCACGTTAGACTTATGATGTTACTAGTAGTACTTCTACTATCAATATTACTATTACGACTACTACTACTACTACTACTACTACCACCACTACTGCTACTACTACTACTACTACTACTCCTTACTTCTACTATTAAAGGCGGTCAGTCGTCGGTGCCCGTGTATTTCTATGCTGTCCCACCTAAGGCAAGTTCGGAGATTTCCGGAATCGCTCGGACAATTTGTAAATAGCCTGCCAGCGCAGGGGCGAGAGCTGAGCTTGCCAGCAATACGCTATGTTTCAGTTTCGGGGATACTCCATGCTATGGTCTATGCCTAGGCTAGAGGCACGAAAATAATAGCGGTTTTCGAACTAAATGGAGGTCGAGAGGAGAGACAGTCAGACGAGATGATCCACAGCGCGTACAATTTGTGGATTGAACACAAAGAAATAAATTTGGACGTCGGCTGCTTGTTTCCTCCAAGGAAAGTTTGAATAAAAAGTTCGTGTTGTATCTGCTTGAGCTGCACACCATTTGCAAATCGTACAGTGTACCTCCACGGGCTACGGTCGCCAGCGCCGGGTGCGCCCCGGAGGTGAACCCTGGCGATGGCCTTACACCCACTAATATTCCCTTCCACTCTCTCTTTTATTCTCACTTACGTTCCGTTTCTCTATCTCATCTTTCACTCTCTCTCTCTCTCTCACATGACCTTGATAATTTATCTCCCTCTCTCCCTCCTCTTTCTCTTCTCTTTCTCTTCTCTGGCTGATTTCGAAAGAGGGGAATCAATCTTTAATAACTGGACACTAAGTGAATGGCCATCGTGCAAGGAGTTGACAGGAATTATTTTTAAAATAAGAAAAAAAAGGGGGCCTGATAATAGTATACAAATGATGCACAGGTTGGAGTGGGTCGGTAGGAATTGTGTACACAAGGTACCTCTGAATTGTGTGAACCCACGAGGCGCAGCCGAGTGGGTTTCGGACAAAATTCAGAGGTACCGAGGGTACACAATTCCTACCGACCCACGAAAAATACCTGTGCATCATCTGTTTTATAGAATGGGTAAAAAAAAAAGTGAAAATCAATCTTTTTCCCAATCATGCATCCAGTGAAAGTGAGCCATGCGTCCGGTAAAAAATGATGCATGGGAATTGACCAATCAGATTGCAGAGATTCTTCTCCCCATTCTATAAAACAGATTAATCTTAGGTATTTTGTATTGATAAACTTGAGGAGGAAAACTTTACTTGACAGCCCTGATTCTAGCTCGTTCCGTTTCTCTATCTTATCTTTCACTCTCTCTTTCTCTCATGACCTTGATAATTTTTCTCCCTTGTTCTCTCTCTCTCTCTATTTCCCTCCTGTTTCTCTTCTCTCCTATCTCACTCCATATGCCTTCCTCCACGTATATACATTGTACAGTGGAACCTCCTTATAAAGAACAATGGTATAACAAACTCATTATAAGACAGTATTTTTGCCAGTCCCCACTTTTTTGTATTCTATTGTATTTTAGCCCTGGTATAACAAGGTTTTGATATTAAGAGGGAATTTCCTTGGTTCCAAGAAGTTCATTAATGATGCTCCACTGTACAAAAATAAAATGAAATAAAAGGTATGTAGATTACAATACTTCAAAACTTGTGACACTACACACAATGAAGAGTACTTTTTCATGCTGTCTTCCTTTACTTCCTTACATGTTACATGCAGTGCCATTGCAAATGGCAAATCACAAGGAAAAAGAAAAGTAGAAAAGGTGTTCCTGTATGTAATACTTTTAAGTTTCTTTAAAATAATACATGTATAACTTGTAATAAAACTACCCAAGTGAGAGTAAAAATCAACTGAACATTGAAACTATATTGTCAACACTAAAATATATACAAAAATCAGCTCGGTAGTATAAAACTATACTTTCAACAGTATATAGGCATACCATATGGAATAGCAAATGGCATATAAAAAAATTAACAGAAATGTCCCTGTATGCATAATACATACGTTTCTTAAAAATTATATAACTGCTGATAAATCTATACAACTAGTATGAGAAGAAATCAACTTCATATTGCAAAACTATTATTTCAACACTAAATGTGCATGTTTCAAGGCAAGTTTGTGGATCTAGAATACATGTATATCGAATTGTAATAAATAAAATACAAAAATCAGCTGAGAAGTGTAAAACTATACTTTCAACAGTATACATGTAGGCATACTTCAGGAAAGGTTTGTGGATCTATGCATATTGCATAAGCAAATTCTAAAACAAACAGTGTATACAGATCACAATAAAAGTACATGTAAATCTTGGAAGGAAAACAACTTCACTATTTAGTGTGATCACCTTATCAAAGGCTACCCAACATTCAACTGAAAATGGCAACGTTCACTGGCAGATTTATTTTGGACATACATGTATGTATAGTTTTCATATTGCATTATATTATGGACATTCACACAGGAATATGCTGGCAAGGATATTTTCATTGAATATTGCAACATTGACATATTGCAGTTTATAATACCATAAATACCTAAATAAAATGATTACAGTCAGGAACACAGATACATGTAGGTACAAAAGATATGTTGTTAAATGTACGTCACACACAATCACTTATACGCTGGCAAGTGGTACTGTTTGGTTGTAATTACATGCATTGATACAATATATTACAATCATTTTTGATCAACCACTTCTTATGATCACCAAATGGCAAACTGTTATTGAAGTTTGTGTACATGTAATTCATGTGCATCTCACTTCACACAATGTACATCATGTAGCAAACCCAATGGACTGCTAGTTCAGCTAAAAACAGCATGACAAATCAGACTAAATATTCACCATAAATAGAAAAACATCACAGAAGACATGCATATTCATGGTCATGGAATGCGTTGAAATACACAGGGAAAAATAGATTAAATGAAGTTTATACAATGTCATAACGGAAACCCTTCATCAGATAAGATTTTTGGTTTGTTTCAAATGACATGAATATATTTCCTCTTTGATAAATGTTAACGTAAATATTATGTTAAATGAAAAAATGAAAGAAAATGCTTTCTTTTGTACATACATACTACAATCACCAAGAAAAAGGTGAATATAAACAGGAACTATAATAAACAATTTTTTTGAAGAAGGATAACAGTTCTATGTCCAGCAGATCTAAATTTCAACAATAAAAGGAGACATAAAAAAGATCAAGACCAGTATTGATGTTAGATGGATTTCAGTCTTGTACTCCATTGACGAAGCCCTTGTAAGCCCTCGTGGGGAATAGATAGGCATACCTTATCCGCAGTGTAGCACATGATGGAACAACTCTCCTGTTTCCTGCTCCCAAGTATCCATGGTGAATATTAGACCTAGTGAATATATATACGTGAATTGTTTGTAGGCATAATGCCGGTACGATTCATTCAACCTCGGAATGTCCCTTGGAAATTCATTGTTGCTTGCTGCCATGCATGCAACCAAGACATTGCCATTTAGAAATGCATCAGTGAAGTATTGAGCAGTCATGACGCAGGTGCGGACATGGCAACACACACATTCTCTACCTCCTTTGGCATGGGCACATATCTTCCACCACATCTACACCATGATGCAGGCCGGCTGCTCGGTCCAGGCCTTTCTTCAGCAGGTTGGGTAGGCTCTACAGCTGCTATGGCATCCAAGTAAACATCTGTGAATCTGCAGAGGAACTGGATGGTGACGCGTTCTAGATCAGCTCTCTCTCGATCCATCACAAATTTCTACATTGAGTAAGAAAAAAGAAAAACAGTGAATAAAGTAAGGAAAAAATAAATGTAAATAATGTAAAGTGCACATTCCACCCTGTTCAAAGTTCAAGTATGGAAATACTGTTTTGGTGAAAAAATCATAAAATTATTAAATTTGTAGGGGAAAATATTAATAGGTTCCATTGTATTGATACATTTGGTACCACTAGGTGTATTTGAATCTTTGGAGTCACAATTAAATATACATACATACATACATGTGTGTATACATTCAAACATTACTGTGACTCTGACTTGCAAAAGCCTGTACTAGACTTCCCCCCTTCAAATCAATTTCTGTTGGTATCTTTACGGGGGGGGGGGGGGAGGTACTTCGTCACAGCTCACACAGGTGAAGCCAGTTCACCAATCACCAATTGACATGTCTGGTGTTGATTCTAATTACATCTTCATTTATAAATAGATTCCTTCTTCTTCTTCTCATTCTTCCTTCTTCAGTTTCATTTTGAATGAAGATTCTTACAAACACACTATCTCAGACCTAGGCCCTGGCTGTGACATCTCACATTCACACTATAATTAAATTATATTTCTCTTGAGTCTTAATTTAGTTATTACACAATGACAAATCGCAAAAAAAATGATCTAATTTGTTGCATAGACCTTGGTTCGGATAAATAGGCTGAGATAATGATCTACCGTACTCACATTTGAAGTTGATTCATCGTCATCGCCATCGGGTTCCCGGTTGATGCACGGGCGACGTTTCCCGCAGGAACACCGCAGTGTGCAGGGATGGCCTTCACTCTTGCAAGGGCACATCCGTCTGCCCGTTTTGTATCAGCACTGCAGCAGCTAGCTTCCTGAACATTTACAGGCAGTCGGCTCCAAATCTCCCTCCACGTTTAGAATTGAGATATCTGTCGCTAACTCCGAAATACTGAAAGTGTCATCCATAATAAAGATGAAATTGCTTTGTTCTATAGTATAAATATAATGGTACGGCGTCAGACAGCAGATTGCAGGATACACATAGCGCAAAACATGTATTCGTTCGCTATTCAGTAATATCACAGCGATCTATGCGGATTTTTGCCGAGGAGAAAGACATTTCGCTGATCCTCAATATACTTTCGACTAGACCTAATTTCGTATGCGCAAGAACTATTTTGCAGCATCAGCAAACACAGATTTTTCCCCATTGAAACCGGCGACTGACCGCCTTTAATATTACTGTTACTACTACTGCTATTGCTACTAAACCTCCTAACAGTACTACTGCTACTATAATCAATGTTCAAAGTAATTTAACCAGCTGTTGATCTCTCAGTACCCTCTATGAAAAAAAAAATGCGACACAGTGAAATCACTGGATGGTTTGTTCCATTTCTGGTGAAAAGAAAAAAAACCCTTACAAGATTGGAAGTTTCTAGTGATCAACCGTAATATTATTTTTATGCATTATAACATTTTACATAGATGTAATGATGTGTGAATGTATATGGTTGGTGTGATCATTGGAACTGGGAAAAAAATGAAAAAAAAATAAGAAATTTAAGGTACAGGTTCTGTACAAAATAACAATTTCTACTGCTACTACTACTACTACCACTACTACTATTACTACTACTACTACTACTACTACTACTAGTACTACTACTACTACTACTATCCCTACTACTACCACTACTACCACTACTACTATCACTACTATACTACTGCTGCTACTGCTGCTACCACCACTACTGCTGCTAACACTGCTTCTACTACTACCTTTTCTACTACGATGGCGACGATGACTAGCACTACTAAATATAATACCAAACTCATGAAAGCTCAAAGAATAACCATATTCAGAATATTAAGATGGACAATTTGTTTAATATGTTTTAGAACTCTTCACGATATACCAGATTGAAATCATTCAAAATTATGCCACATTTGATGTCCAAAGTTTACATTCTATTATGCAAATGAGCATCCAAATATCCGATTAAAACAAATCAAGTATTCTACCCAGTGTTTTCGAATGCACAAATACCTACGCACATCAACAACTACGATCTCACTTTACTACAAATAAATTGGTGAGAAGGAAGATATATGAAGGGAGAAGGAGGGAGAGAGAGAGAAGGGAGGGAGGCTGGGAGGTTGAGAGAGAGAAAAGAATGTGACACGATGAGAGAGAGAAAAAAAAAAGAGTGAAGAAAATTACAATATCTCACTCAATCACCCCTTCCTCTCTCTCTCTCTCTCATTTCTCTCTCCAGTCTCATTCTTTTTTTTCTCTCTCCCTCTCTCTCTTTTCTCTCCGTCTCCTCTGTCTCTCCCTTTTCTCTCCCCTCTCTCCTTCTTTAATCTCTCTTTCTCTCCCTTCTCCCTCTCTCTCTCCTCTGTTTCACCCGGTTTTCCTTCTCTTTTATCATCATCTTAAAGTCAGCTAACATTATGTCACATCATGTTTCAACCTTTACAAAGTTTATATTTATTTACAAACCATACAACTTTTAAAATACGATGCTAACATTGTTTACTTTAAAAATGCATGCCAAACAACTTACACTAACGCTACTAATATAATGCATTGAACTATACCAGCAGTAAAAGCAAATGTCACACTTTAGATTGTTATTAACACAGAGTTTGCATATTTTACTTGAAGCCTTCTTTCTGACATTTTCTCCAAAAAAAAGTTGTGTTTGAACTAATGCTTTGGATATTCAGTTACTTTGGGTTTGGATCGTATTGTCGTAACTAGATTAAGAAAATGACGAATTACTCATGACGTATTAGTATTTACCTTAAATATATTTTTAGATACTGGGACCCCGACCTCCCCCCATACTCAGTATTATTTAGGGCATCTAATAAACTCTTACAACGGCAATTTGTACAACGTGTACACACGTGTAAAACCTATTACTGTGTACATGGTGTATGCTACACAATGTACACACGCTATATCCATGCGGAACACCGAGGTTGTTGTACGGGGCAGCCGTCGGGGTGGAAGGGTCCAAACGTTGGGCAGTCAGTGTATAGCTGTTATCTAGCGTTTCTCACGGATATACTCTAAAATTCACCAGAAATCATGAAAGGACACACGATCTTATACATATATCTTTTTATATAAGGAGAACAACATGAGACTATTATTATACACGTTCCTTTCCAATTTCCTTTTTGGTACCAAAATACGTTCATTGCACTCATCAACAAAAGGGTGAGATTTTTTGGAATGCTCATTAACCAAGGGAGACTTTACAACAACCAACGAAATTTTAACAAAATCGATGGGTAAAAAACATACTGATTTTAAACTGACAGGGATTAATAAATGTAATAACATCCCTGTGAGTGTTAAATTATAAAAGTTTGGCATTACATAAAAGATCTAAAACTACTTTTTTTATTTACAGACATGACAATTAAATAAAACATGTTCAATTCAATGTCCTGGTTAGAGTATTTACAAGAACGATAAAAGACAAATCACTTCTATCATAATTCTCAAGGCTGGGTCATATATGACACGGTAAACACGGTAAACTACAAGAAGATGAAAACTGTTTCACGTGCAAATAAAAAAAAAACACGACATATCTTTGTATATCAAGAGCCGGTAGAGCCCGATACATACAAGGCGTCATTCGCCTGACGTAGCTTCTTTTTTGTGTTTTTGTTTTGATACACGTTTAGATTAAAACACGGTTTTGTCAGGATTGTTTTCGCCCGCAAAAACTCTGTTTTAAAACACAGTTATATAACTCCCAAAGAGGCAGAGCCCTATTTGTGTAGAGAAAGGAGGTATTAATAAATCAACGTTTCAAAACTGTGTTTTATATCTGTTTCAAAACAGTTACACAAATGAGCTACAAACGAACCCAGCTTTGGAATTGACACAATTCTAAAATGTAATTCGACCCCCCAAAAAACCTAGTCTGGGTGGAAATCAAAGTGATTACGAAATTCCAAAAGAACTGCACGAGTGTTATGATTTTTCCAACTTGAGATCATGACTAAAAGTGCCAATTCAATCATGATTTGTGATATCAAGCAAGGAGAATACTTTTTTTTTTTTAATTCTTTATTTTGTTTCTACAAACATCAAATACAAACCTCGTTGAACCCATTGCCTACGGTAACCAGATGGTCCCTGTATTAAGCCTATGGGATTGAGAGAATACATTACTCATCGGGTTGTTTCTCGGATGTTTCTCGTGATCAACCGTAATATTATTTTTGATGCATTATACCATTTTACATAGATGACGTGTAATGATGTGTGAATGTATATGGTTGGTGTGAGCATTGGAATGAAAAAAAGAGAAAAAAAATAAGGGAATTTAATGTGCAGGTTCTGTACTTCACAATAACAAGTTCTACTGATACTACTACTACTACTACTACTACTACTACTACTACTACTACGACCACTACTACTACTACTATGGCTATTATAAAAACAACAACAACGCCTACTAGAAGTAATTATACTACTACTTCTACTACTACTTCTACTACTTCTACTGCTTCTACTTCTTCTACTTCTTCTACTACCACTTCTACTCCTACTACTTCTTCTACTACTTTTTACTACTACTTTTACTACTACGACTACTACTTCTACTACTACTACTACTACTACTAATACTACTCTACTATTACTACTACTACTACTACTACTACTATTACTGCTACTACTAGTACTACTACAGCAACAACAACTTTTATTAAAACTAATTCTACTACTCCTACTACTTCTCCTACTTCTTCTACTACTTCTGCATTTTCTTTTTCTACTACTACTACTACTACTGCTACTACTACTACTACTACTGCTACTATACTGCTGCTACTACTACTTTACTACTACTTTTACTACTACTACGACGACGATGACTAGCACTATACTAAAGATAATACCGAACTCATAGAAAGTTCAAAGAATAACCATATTCAGAATATTAAAATGGACAATTTGTTTAATATATATATTAACATCAACCACGAATAATTATCTTCTTCTTCTTTAATTTGTTTTAGAACTCTTCACGAGATACCAGACTTAAATCATTCAAAATCATACCTTTATTGCCATATTTGATGTCCATAGTTTACCTTCTATTATGCAAATGAGCATCCATCATACAGAAATTTAAAATTACTTCTTTTGTTTTCACCTTAGAATTATTTGCATACAAATATCCGATTAAAACAAATCAAGTATTCCACCCTGTGTTTTCCAACGCACACATACCTAAGTACATCAACAGGGAGGGAGGGAGGCTGGGAGGTTGAGAGAGAGCGAAGAAAATTACAATATCTCACTCAATCATCCCCCCCTCTCTCTCTCTTCCTCTTTCTCTAGTCTTTCTCTCGTGTCTCCTCTCTCTCTCTCTCTGTCTCTCTCTCTCTCTCTCTCTCTCATCTCTCTCTCCAGTCTCATTCTTTTCTCTCTCTCCCTCTCTCTCTCTCTCTTCTCTCCTTTTCCTCTATCTCTCCATTTTCTATCCCCTCTCTCCTTCTTTAATCTCTCCTTTTCTCCCTTCTCTCTCACTCTCTCACTCTCTCTTTCTCTCCATCTCTCTCCTTCTTTTTTCTCTCTTTCTCTCTCTTCTCTCCCTCTCCTCTATCTCTCCCTTTTCTATCCCCCTCTCTCCTTCTTTAATCTCTCTTTCTCTCCCTTCTCTCTCTCTCTCCTCTGTTTCACCCGGTTTTCCTTCTCTTTTATCATCATCTTAAAGTCACCTAACATTATGTCACATCATGTTTCAACCTTTACAAAGTTTATATTTACTTACAAACCATACAACGTTTAAAATACGATGCTAACATTGTTTACTTTAAAAATACATGCCAAACAACTTACACTAACGCTACTAATATAATGCATTGAACTATACCAGGAGCTAGTAAAAGCAAATTTGACACTTTAGAGTGTTATTAACACAATGCTTTGACCCTAATAGGCCCCGGGGGGGGGGGCGGATTCCGCCCCCCCCCCCCCCCTCGACAACATTTCGTAAGTGCATGTCATACCCAAAATTGCTCAAAAACGTGATTTCTTGTACAAATCCAATGCAAATTGTGTTTCCAGCTAAAATTCATAAATCTTTCATTATTTTGACTTTTACTGTTTAAAAACAATTAATTTTATGTTGTTTATGATTAAAATAGTGTCGCCGACGAAATACATCGAAAAAACAACAAAAAACAAAAAGTCGAAAAACAAAGAAATACATAAGAAATTTAAAAAACAATAAAATACATAAGAAAAAAAGGATTTTACCGAATTTTTTTTTTTGGTTTATTTGATCAGAATCTGACAAAGAGTCTCTATACAAAAAATTAGCAGTTTTGGGGCTGTATTTAATTAATTAGAGCAAACAATTAATTTTATGCATAAATTAGCATAATTAATTAGTTTGTGACATTTTTCGGAGAAATTGACTATACAGTTTTGTAGATTACGTGGTCGGCGACGTGTGTGCCGATTTTCGTTGCGAATGCGCGGTGGACGGTCGAGATCTTTGGGGGGGGGGGGGCGGAATCAGCCCCCCCCCCCCCCGGCTGTGAGATAGGTCTAAATAACCCGGCTCTATTAGGGTTAAACTAGGATCAGTTTGCAAAGTTTACTTGAAGGCCTTTTTCTGACATTTTCTCTAAAAATTGTTTTTATATTAATGCTTTGAATATTTAGTTACATGTTCACTTTGGGTTTGATCATATTGGCGTTGTAACTAGATTAAGAGAATGAGGAATTATTCATCATGACGTATTAGTATTTACCTTACATGTATTGTACAGTTTTGGTAAGCCCTCAAAAACTATTCGTCACATTTCTTTGATTTTACATGATAAACAACAAGGTACTAATAAAACTAAGCTGCTGTGAAGTCTTTTCCTACTCAAGTTAAACATTAAACAAGTGAGAGATGAAGACTAAATTAGATACTGGGACAGTACTCCGACAACGTCAAGTTGTACTACAACGTGTACACAAGTGTAAAACATTATAATCACACACACTTTCCCATGCGGAACACTGAATAGTTGTACGGGCAGCCGTCGGCGTGCAAGGGTCATAACGTTGGGCAGTCAGAGTAAAGCTGTTTGTCACGGATTTACTCAAAAATTCACCGGAAAGCAATATCTCATACATATATATCGTTTTATACAAGGAGAACAATAATACACACGTTCCTTTCCAATTTCCTTTTTGCTTTTTGCTCATTAACCAAGGGAGACTTTACAGCAAGCAACAAAATTTTAACATCATCGATGGGTAAAAAACATACTGATTTTAAACTGACAGGGATTAATAAAATGTAAACCACATCCCTGTGAGCGTTAAATTATAAAAGTTTGGCATTAATGATCTAAAACTACTTTTTTTCAAATTCTATTTACAGACATGCGGCCACATGCCAATAAATAAAACATGTTCAATTCAATGTCCTGGTTTACAAGAACGATACAACACAAATAATATCTGTCATAATTCTCAAGGCTGGGTCATATATGACACGGTAAACACGGTAAACCACAACAATATGAAAACTGTTTCACGTACAAATAAAAAAAAAACACGACATATCTTTGTATATCAACAGCCCGTAGAGCCCGATACATACAAGGCGTCATTCGCCTGACGTAGCTCCTTTTTTGTGGTTTTGTTTTGATACACGTTTAGATCAAAACACGGTTTTGTCACGATTGCTTTCCCCCGCAAAAATTCTGTTTTAAAACACAGTTATATAACTCCCAAAGAGGCAGAGCCCTATTTGAAGAGTTTTCTTGCAAAAGGCCCTAAATCCAATTACCTACTTCTTAGTAAATTGAGATTTTTTGTTTCACACAGTTCTATGATTTCATTCAAGAAGATATTCATGTATGTTTAAGAAACATCACCACAGGTAACAATAATCACAATAAAAAAAATCCTGCAGCCGTCAAACATTTTATATGATTTATTATTTTTTTGGATTTAGGGCCTTTTGCAAGAAAAGTGGGATTTAGGGCCTTTTGCAAGAAAAGTCTTGAATGATAATAGTAATTTACACATTAAAAATCTTTCTAATGAACCCAAAATCCACCGCCCTTGTTCCCCTAACCTCTTGTGCTGCTCCATCTGCCTAAAGTGTTCAATGGGTTATAATAAACCTTGCCTGATATAGCAACATTATAAAATCAATCAAAATTTAAACTTCGAAAGATGACTTATCGAAAATCTTATCTGACCTTAAAAATAAAGCAGACTTGCCCTAGATAACTACATAAAATATTTGCTTTGCTAGGATAAACCTTGCCTGATATAGCAACATTGTTAAGTCGATTCCGAAGATAATTTGTATTGCTTACTGACAGTAGCCAGTCATTATCTGCCCTTAATAAAGCAGATTTGCTCAAAATAAAAGCAATATCTACTGTAACCAGAGTAGAATGCATCATCATAATCAACATCACATCACGTAACCAATACCATCATTATCACCCGTACAATTGTCATCGTCATCACGCCATTACCATCATCGGAACATTCAGCATCACACCATCATACACATGAATGAAATCAGCATCAACATCATCATAACCAACATCATCATTGTTGTTATCATCATTATTGCCATTATCATCACCATCATAACCATCTTCATCATCGTCGTCATTATGGTGATCGTAAATACCTTTATCGCCATTATCATTGCCACCACTATTATCATTATCTCTATCACCATTTCTACCATCATCACATTTATCACTGTCATCATCAACATCACCATCACTAACAGTAGCATCATCTCCATCATCTTTGTCATGGCTGTATTATTCATGTCATTAGAGTTAACAGCACCTGCTGAACCTTTTTCAATATCACACCACCCTCATATCACCTACTCATGTACATCCAAAAAGATTTCATTTCATTTAATTTTTCTTTCTTTTTCTGGGATTGTTGGTTATATCTGCAAGCTCCATTGTTGTAGTAATTTTCAAGATCTTGATAAACGATGGAATTTTGTGTATTTAATTCCCATAAAAAATGTCAAAAAGCTGGAAAGATTCTCACACAGAGTCTCTGGATAGATGGTTGTGTGGAGGCGCGTGATTGGTCATTCATGCCAAAAATCTATTCTCTTTATAGCCAATCAGGATGCAGGATAGATGAATGGATATAGGGCTTTTTGCAAGAAAAGTATTTTGGATTTAGGGCCTTTTGAAAGAAAACATAATTTTCATCTCATTTTTTAACAAACTTCCTGAAACTTTTTGAAGTTGAAATATAGCCAGTTTGATGCACATGGTGAATGTCTATTAAGGCATATAAAAAAGTGCCATATGATAAAAAATGGATTTAGGGCCTTTTGCAAGTAAAGCTCTTCATTTGTGTAGAGAAAGGAGGTATTAATAAATCAACGTTTCAAAACTGTGTTTTATATCTGTTTCAAAACAGTTACACAAATGAGCTACAAACAAACCCAGCTTTGGAATTGACACAATTCTAAAATGTAATTCGACCCCAAAAAAACCTAGTCTGGGTGGAAATCAAAGTGATTACGAAATTCCAAAAGAACTGTACGAGTGTTATGATTTTTCCAACTTGAGATTATGACTAAAATTGCCAATTCAATCACGATTTGTGATATCAACCAAGGAGAATACTATTTTTTTTTTTCGTTTATTCTTTATTTTGTTTCTACAAACAACAAATACAAACGTCGTTGAACCCTTTCCCTACGGTAACCGTATGGTCCCTGTATTAAGCCTATGTGACTGAGATAATACAATAGTCATCGGGTTAAGATTAAAAGGTATGCAAGGAGGTAACGTTAAAAACAAAACCTGTCACATAATACCCTGAGTTACCATAATAGTTTGAATAGGAGTTACAAGGATTTCATCTCGCTTCTATGTTATCCTATCATCATCACTTAGATCCATGATATAAAACCTCTAAATTATAATTATTTCAATCTTCGCGGACGAGCTTTATTGCCCACGGAAAATCTCTAGAAAATAATGTTCCAAGTAAATCCCTATATTTAACATACATTGTTATTTTGTATAAATGATATTCTAGCGAATATCAAAACATATATTTTCTCTGATTGTTTCTTTTCGGGAATTATATGAAATTAAGAAGTAAGAGAAGCAGCATTCACGAACGATGTCGATCAAAAATCGTCGAAGTTTTTGTTGAAGATGCAAGATAGAGGCAAGTGCCCAGTTATCTACTCCGGAGCTTCGGGCGGTTTCGACGTTTAGAACAGTATCACGACAAAATCATTTCGGGTCGTAATTTGAATGATTGCGTAAAATCTTCTACTTTGTAGGTGTCATTCAAGTAAAAGAAACGTAGTTGTACGTTTTAGATTATCTGTATGATATAATTTTAATAACATGAGAGATGTGAATAGTGTTCAATAGAAGTTACCGATGCCATGGATGAGTACGCCTCGTACTCGTCAGCTCGGGTGAGTAACTGAGCAATCGACTGCGCGAGGTAATCGGCCTAGGACATTACTTCACTCTGGCGCCAGAGCTCCGGCGGCGAATCAACGGCCGATTTGCTTGAAAAGTTAAAGAATATCCAAACTTTTTGAAGAGTTATTTCGTAATTTTCATGTAGCCTAGCCTGCGAAACTTTTGATCATTTGTTTTCTTTTTAATGAAATAGCTAACAATAGATAGCCACCAATGGCAGTCTTATTCTTGTTTTTGTTAGAACTGCACTGGTAATTTGGTAATAATAGAAGAAGAGTCCTCTCACCCGGTTTATTTATTTATCTATTTTGTCATTGTTATTTCATTTATTTTTATTTATTTATTTATTTATTCATGTATTTATTTAGTTATTTATTGTTTTTTTTAATTATTAGTATTTTATTTTATTTTTATCTATATTTTTTCTTCGGGGGCGGGGGTGTAATTTAGTTTAAATGTTAGTGATTTATTTGAATATTCTCCCCCCCCCCCCCCATTTATTTACCCTTTCTCACTAAGATGGTACATCTAAACACACGCTCATGAATACATAATGAGGCAATCTATTCAGCGATTGGTCGATGAAAAATAATTTTAAAAAATCATTAAAAAAAAAAAAAAAAAAATGATTGAAGTAAAAAGCTTCCATATGATTCCAGAACATTTCTTTGGGCAGCTGTTGACCAATTTTGTGAGTGATTGAAAGAGGAGATTTCATTTTAGGTGTGAATCTGTGAATGACTATGGATGAGGCATTAAATTCGGTAATTATGATAATGAGGTGCGTGTGGTGTCATATTACATATTTTAAAATTGTTCGTCTTTCCATAACCTATTCACCTATATATAACTTCAAATGGTTTAAATCAATATTTAAATGGAAAATTTATCAATATCTGAGAACGGGTGAAAACGGGGGGCAAGCAGCCTTAAGACAGTGCAATCCATTACAAAAACAATTAAATTAATGAGAAAAATAATAATAATAATAATTCAATCACTATTTTACAGTGGAATGACTTCTTTTTCCTAAAATGAACGAAAGCATGACACCTTAAAGGCTACTTGAAAAAGGAAAAAGAAAATGGCACTTCCATGTTGTCATTACGAGAATAACTGTTGGGTGGTCGAGCGCCATCTAGTGACAAACATTGCATCACTGTGCTTGTGCAGGAAGCTTCATCGATCTCTACCAAGTATGTTCATGTTCATTTATTTGACAATATTCTAATATACAAGGTTTAATCTAAACATTGTATAATAAACTATTGTCAAATATATGAACATTTCTGACAGTGTGGCGTGTTTCCCTAGCTATCTGCATTATTATCTCCACTCCGACTGTTCGTCTCTCTCTCTCTCTGTATATGTTTCCCTGCTCTAACTTTCTTTACTCTCTTCTCTACCTTGCCTCTCCTTCTCTTAATTATTTTCTTTATCTATTCATCTGTATCATTTACTTATATTTCCGCTCTGAGTCTCTTTTTGTATATCATTCTCTCGTCTCTATCATCTCTCTCTCCCTCTTTAATACTATTTTCTCCATCTCTGTTTGTTGCTTCTATTCCCACTCTGAGTTTATTTTGTATTATTCTCTCGTCTCTATCTCTTGATAGAGCTCTCGCTATGTCTCTCTGCTCTTTCTCTCCGTATACTTTCCGTTCTACCCCCACCCCGTCTCTCTATCTGCATTATACTCTGAACTCCATTGTCCGTCTCTCTCTCTCTGTCCGTCTCTCTTTCCGTCTCTCTTTCTCTCTGTAATTTTCCAAGAGTTCACCCAGTGATCTTCTCACAGTGATAATCGGGAGGGGGGAGGAGAAAACAAATATTTCAAATATTGAATTCATTGCTTCGTAAAATGCCGTCATTTTTCATTTAGTTTCACATTATTTATTTCATTTCTTTCTTGATTTTGATTTGATTTTTTATTTCTATTTCATTTGTTTCCACGATCGGTTTACATAATTATGTACATGAGAAAGCAAAATATAAATATATACAAATGCCATAATACAAAGGATAATACATATATCAAAACAGCTCAGTATAATAAATACCTTCCAGTAAAGATAATAAACGCATCAACAACGTACTGAATAAAGGCTCAACTAAAGCTCACATCTGACAAATTGAACAAAGCAGTTTTGTCATTTCTGAACCCAACCGTCTAGCCGAAATTGTTAACACATACTTTGCAAACATTGGAGTGGACTTGGCCAAAAACATTCCTCCTATTAACAAATCATTTTTCAATTATCTGGATAACCCAGTCTCATGCGAACACGAATTTTTCACTGCCGTCACTGTTTACGAAGTATTCTTTCCTTCACTGGTCTCCGAGACATGAGTAAATGAACGACGGAGACAAACATGCAAAGAAAAATCAGGCAAATAATGTATAGTTTGCAAACAGTATAACCTCTTATTATAAACATTTACACCTAATTATGTATTGAATATCTAAATCATTGCATATTGATGAAATGAAATATGTAGATGACCATGAACCAGTCAATAAGAAACAAAATGTATTTTCGGTGTTGTTCACTAACTATTTCACATTATGTACATTATTATCGTTTAGTATTTATTTCATGATATCCGAAGCTTCATTTGAAGGAAAAAAAGGTGTACATTCGATATTCTTTAACGACATGACAATGGAAAACTCATTATGTGATACATATTTATATTACATTTTCAAATCCCGCTCCCCCATATGACGTTCATGGGGTAGGGGGTATGTGACATTTCTGACAGAATCTTAGATATCTCTCTTTAAAATAAGATGGAATACATTTCGATTTGCATATGATTATCTAGGCCTATATAATCACGCGCACTATTTTTTCATTTACAGAATGAAACGAGACTTTCATTGATTTGTCAACACTACACGTTAATGTCATCTTTACAGAATGAAACGAGACTTTCATTGATTTGTCAATACTACACGTTAATGTCATCTTTACAGAATGAAACGAGACTTTCATTGATTTGTCAATACTACACGTTAATGTCATCTTTACAGAATGAAACGAGACTTTCATTGATTTGTCAATACTACACGTTAATGTCATCTGTACAGAATGACACCAGACTTTCATTGATATGTCAATACTACACGTTAATGTCATCTACCAAACGATTTTAGTAAATGTTCTTCGTAAATGCTATCTACCCTGTATGTTTTTTATGAATATTAATTTTAAATACACGTTGATGAACAAAAGTCATTACTTAATTCTTCTTGCTTATTTACAATTGCAATCCCTACCAAATATACAATGAGCTGTATTACCCATAGTGTGTAATATTGTACATAATTATCATGACTGTTTTTAGCATAAAACATAAGAGGGATATGAGTAATTTGAATGATCTTATCAAAAGGAAAACATCCATCATATCCATGTAGGCCTACATAAATATTTCTTTACGTTTATTTACAGTTGGAGTAGTAGGATACGGAGATATGAAATGGATGGCTCAAGATCGTAGTACTCGGAGAGACATTTGTCATATGGATTGCTTGGGTCACTAAACCTGTCATTTGACAGATCACTATTGATTTACATCATATATCTTGATTAGTATATTCTACTCTTTAATGCGTAACTGATCAATTATTAAGAACTCAATCTCATATCAACATTATTAATAACTTAATGACCTCATTATCAACGGTCATTAACTGTTTTCTTTTACGTCGGCAGATGTTATCAGAATTAAATTGAAAGATACAAAAGTTATAAGCTAAATGAAATCAAACATAACTATGAGTTGTCAACAACGCTGTTTGTATCTATTCCATAAACTCTGTTATTTGTGTTTAGTGAAATGAATACAGGCCTATTTACAGTACACTAAATACCTAGCGGTATTCAGTCGCAATTATATGCACATTTATAACGATGACGACGATGATGACTATGAAACAGACTGTTATACATGTAAATGTAGCTGCATTATTATATACATATTCATATTGTGTGTATATATATATATATATAGCACCCATTCATCTAATGAACTTCATTATGGAAACAAGTATTGTTGTTCAGTACTGATGGTAAATAGCATACATGTATTTGTAGAAGCTGTGACAATGATTATAATTCATATAACCACGTACACGACCAATATCAATATAAAGCGCGCACGACTTATATGTCGGTTCGAACAATCTTACAAAGTCCAACCAAAGTGAGACTAAATTATTTGAAGTATATTGCACTAAAAGAATAAGGTCCCCACACAATTATGACACATTTGCTACTGCTATTACTACTACTACTACACTGTAAAAACTGAAGTGCTACTTTTTCGGGACATGTATAGTGACTGCACCTGAAATGCTGTTTTAGCACTTGTAGTGTCGGGTCACATAATGTGGTTTCGTAAATTCACTATGTAACAATATGATCTGCTAAATCGTACGATGTGAGTTAGTCTAGCGGTAATGCCAGCAATTATCGATCAGCGGACCCTGGTTGAGGCTCGCCAAAATCACGATTTTTTAACTGAATGTTTAGCAGTTTAAGGAGCCGATCCAGAGCCGGTCCAGCTCCCGTGAAAGTGCTGAAACAGCACGCTGTGTGCATTCCAATAGCACTCTGAGTGCAGTCCCTATGCATACCCTCAAAAAGTGCTGAAAACAGCACTAAAGTTTTTAGAGTGTACTTCTTCTTCATATTCCAGTTTAGCAGTGGCGTATCTTGGTATTCTGGCGCCCAGGGCAAACTATCAGATCTGCGCCCCTACCAATCTCAGTTTATTGAGCGTTTTTAATTTAGAAAGGAGATGGCACTATGTGAAAACGAGTGTTGAAGCATCCAGTCTGGGATTGTCATCCCAATTTTGATGAACTATTTTGTAAGCGCGGGAGCGGCAATCTTTTTTAATGTGTTTAACTCCTCAGAAATAAAATTTCTTATTTATTTTACCCTGAGAAAAATAATTTCCAAGGGAATACAGTGACCCAGAAATAACATTTTTGTTGTTGAATTTTTGAACATTCCTAATTTGGGGGCGCAAATTAATGAAAACCATGAAGAAATATAGGCCAGGAATATAGCAAGGCAATTCCAAAGCATATTTATGACTTATTTCGAACGTTCTACTTTGAAATTGCTTTTTTATGCAGGGTCTGAGCCAAAAGTAGTCAACATAAACCCTAAATTTTCAATTTAAGATTTGTGCCTGCCCTTGTATATCACATGAAAGCTGAGAATCTGTAGTTTATGAAAATGTACATGTCTCTTCATGATTGCGTTCCGTTTTTTTAAAAATAACCTTTAAAATGGAAAAGAGCGCCCTCATAGCGCGACGGGACGGAATTACTAGAAAAAGCAATTTAAAAAAAAAAGTGAAAGGGCATTTGAAAAATAAATTTTGGAGTTGGAATATTATATGCAATATTATTCAAAGCCCAATAACAGTTCTGGCAATATTCTGTTATAATTGGGTTAAAATTTGAACTTTTTGGTGCAAAATTGTATTTTGGGGCACTTTGACACCCCCTTTTTATTTTTTTGTAGGATAAAGTGGAGTTTATAGACTGAGGTCTTATAAAGTATCAATGAACTATCGTACCATCACTTCTGTACCATTAAAATTGATTCGCTTATATTTCGAGAAGAATTGTGATGTGTTCTTTTTTTTTCCGTCCCGTCGCATTTAGTGGGTATTTAAGGGATTTTAGGCGCGACGGGACGGAATTTTGCAAGGAAAGTACAGTCCCATACATGTCATTTGATGTAAGTATACTTTTTTTAACCCGAGCAAGTTTTTATTCATTTAATTTGAATAAACAATAGAGAATAAAAGTTTTCTTACCCGAACAATGTAGTTCTACCACATTTTTTTAGAGAAAAGAACTATTTCATGATATCAAAAAAATTTCTTTTCAAAATCCCCATTTGTTTTGTACATGGTGCAAAAATGTCCATCCTCTCTAGTGATATTATCTCTTTAATTTGAATTAACAATAAAGCTTGCCACTTCCCTGTGCCTTAACATTGTAGTTCTACCATAGTTTAAAAGAAAAAAGTACAGTTGGACAATATTTTAAAAAAAATTTTAAATCCCCATTCATTTTGTACATGGTGCAAAAGTTTCCGTCCCGTCGCATTCCGTCCCGTCGCGCGACACCCATTCATCAATTTTCAAATTTAAAAAAATTGATTGGGCCAAAATCTTAGCTTCATGGTTGAATGTCATGTGCTCTATCATACTAATAAAAAAGCAGGATACGTAGCTAGTCTTCAATTTTAACTTCGATAGAATTTTACTTTGAATCTGTCTTACAAAATCTCACCATTCTATCGTTCCGTCCCGTCGCGCTAACAAAAAATGTTGTTACCATGGAAACGGAATTACGATCATTCTTGTGTTTGTAGTGGAATTGTTCTTCAGTGTAAACTTATTATATAAGTAAAGGTATGCAGCAGGTAGCATTTCTTATTTTCTTGTAAGGAGAAAAAATCCTATTGAATTCCGTCCCGTCGCGTTGACAGGACTTTTGGCTCAGACCCTGCAATTATATCCAATTGTTGGGGGGGGGGGGGGGGGGGGGGGGCAAAGCAACTAGAGTGAACTAATGGATAACACTTTAAAAACGCCATTATGTTCTATAACTTGGGGCGCGGAATAGCTAGATACTGAACATATGTGAGGGAGAAAAGCTTTAGAAAATGTTTGCAATTCACACCTTATTAAACACCACCTTTTAGGCATTTTGCACAAATAACCCTCAACCGGAAGACCTGAATTTTCTTGTATTTCTCATTTTCTTTCTCTCTTTCTTTGGCGCCCCCTTCAAGTGCCGCCCCTCTGCCTCCCGTAGATACACCACTGCTGTTTAGTACATTATTATGCAAACATGTGGGTAAAATAGTCGTAACTTCATTCATCCTTGTAGTTAACATTCACCGTGATGTGTCTCAGGTATGGTTGGTTGGCAATGTACCAACCATGTTAGCTCTCCAGAGTAGTGGGTAGTCATCAGTGAGAAATGTACCCCTCAAAAAATCCAGGGCCATCCTGCAAAAAAAAAGACGATGCATTTAGAATGAGATAGACATGGAAAGGTGCCTAATATTTAGATATCCATAGACTGTCCCCATTAAATGATGAAATAGACATCCTAAGCTCATGATGACAATGCATATAGTTTATGAAAAGTCCTTCCCTACACGCATCCTATAGAATTCAAACAATCTGGCCCTACGCGGGTCTACTGACTATGAATGAATAAGAAACCATGGTACTGGGCGACCTTCTTTCCAGTTTATCAGGATGGTATTTAAGGAGTCGCTTCCCAGAAAACAGAAAAATTATATCTAAGCAACGGCCGAAATACGCATTTATACCAGTATTATTCTGAAAAGTAAAAGAACAAAACCCAAACAGTATAAGACATCTTCCCTTCGTCAACGAATTAGACGATTTTTGAACCTTCATTTATTGTTGTGACAACGAAAAAGACAAATGTGCGTTTCATTTAAAGGGCGAGTCAATTAGAATTACATTTCATGATAATATCAAAGTATTGTGTCAATACTGCTAGAAATCGCATATACTTTTTATTAAAAAGATCTGTGTACTTCTCTAAGCTTCGTTGAAATTGCCTAAATCGCACGTTTATCAGCTAGTCTGTCACGCCCTCGAAAAATAGGGCCCAGTCACGTGCCTTGTCAGGTGACCTGTGACGTACCATCGGGAACATCTAGCTAGCGGACGACGCTTGTCTGTGTATATCCAGTGCAGGGAATTTTGGATATAGTCATGATAGGAGTGCATATCTCAAGAAAATGCCGAGGAGATGTGTTGTTGCTGGGTGCAGCAAAGGCACCAGCGATGGTGTCAGTCTGCACACCTTTCCTAAAGATGATGCAACTCGAAAAATTTGGATTTCAACGATCAAGCTGACGCGAGCTAGCTCAGTGGGATGGCCCTTCCGCTCACAGTACTGTTTGCAGTGACCACTTCAGGGAGGAGGACTTCGATAGTCAGGCCCTCAGGCCAGGGGCTGTATGACCAGCTAGGATTTGCGCCCAAGAATAAAATGCTGCGGCCGACAGCTATCCCTGTCATCAGACTGGGAACTGAGGGCTGTGGAACTGGAAGCCAAACACAGGGAGCTAAAAAAAACAAGAGTCGGTCTGCAGTTCTGAAGCTGGAGTCACTGGAGAAAAAGAGGGTAGGTCTACCGTACCGTACCGTAGAGCCCGGGGGGGGGGGGGGGGGGCACTCAACCTGTTTTTGGATGTGGGTGTGCCGCTGCCAATCTCAAAACAGGGGGCTAAGGAGCTAAATGGTTAATTGAGGAACTCATTTTTGAGGGTCTAAGGAGCGAACGGGCTCATGGGCAGAGCTAATTTTAGCTGCTCGCGATCTCACTACTCTGGTACACATACGGTGCATGAGCTGAGTCAGCGGTCGCAGCGCTGTTTTTAACGCTGTACATGCCGGGCCACTGCACTGGCTCGATGTCGCATGCAGATTGATCTCGCTGAGCCGCCGCTAGCACTAGTAATACCGCGTTCAGTTACCGGGGGGCACTAGGCCGTCCAGCTCCCCGCTGCGCTGGCCGCGTGTTGGCCTGGGGGGCTAGGGAGCGACCGTTCCCGGACAATAGGCTGTGCGCATTGTTTTCTCATATTCTAGGGAGCGAGTCGGAAGCCAATCGAGGTGCGGTTAGTGAAAATCTGAAAATCGCATATCATGGGAGCGACCCGAGAAGGTTGAAAATGGGGAACGTCACAGCGGCACATACATGTGTGACATATATATGTGAGTGCCCCCCCCCCCCCCCCCGGGAGGCAGCTAGCTTGCAGCACACGATTTTGCTGTAATTGTTGTAATATATTTATACTTTCATCCAGTCTTTCAGTGTACTTGGTTGTTATCATAAGCACGCACACAAAGATTCGCAAGGTACGGTCAGCAGTAAAGCGACTGTCCACACGTCTACTTGTCTGTAAAATATTACGTTTTTCCAAAACATAAACCTAATCCAAAAGAGGAATTATCATGGGTAAAGTGTTTGAAAAAATGCCAGACTTGTCATTTGACCTCTACTAAAATGTCTAAACAACCTATTCAAATCCTTTTGGGGGACTTAAAGATTGTCGAAATTGTATAAATAGTGATATGAAAATGGATAAATTATCATTCATTTACATTGCCAACATATTAGTCAAACTTAGTGGCTTCGCGGGGGACTTCCCGATGCTACGTCAAATCGCTCTAGCCAATCCGCTGTCAATTTTTTGGGCGTTCCCAAATTAGTGAGTTTTTTGACCAATTTCTTGTTACTGGGCAATTTTTTTTTCTGTAAAAATGTCAGAATTGTGTCATTGGACCTATGTACTACATTTTTAGCCCCAATGTTGATTCTAAATGACTCGCCCTTTAATGTAAACTTACATTACATCATGAATATACTACCTTATATCCATGATGACAGGGAAATATGAGACCTTACTGAAGTGGCGTGACGTGGGTCCACGCATTGAGAGGATAATCGCGTTATGGATTTTTTTTTTTTTTTTTTTTTTTTTTTTGGGGGGGGGGGGGGGAGGACAGACTGTCCCCTGACATTTTTGACAAACAAAAACAAAAAGAAAACGTTATCGTTATCTGAGTGACATTTGCAAGGCTGGCGAAAAAACGTGAATTAAAAAGACCATCCAACAGGGGGGGGGGGGGGGGGGGGGTTGGTTGGCTAGGGGCCCCATCTTATAAAGAGTGGCGATCGATTCAAATCGATCGCAAGTCCTCAAATCAATCGCAAATTTCCAATCTCCTGTCTCTTAAGTACAGAGTTGCGATTGATATCAATTACAAATTGCAATTGTAATCAATCGCAGCTACTCTTTGTAAGACAGGGCCCAGGTGAATGAAATGCAAATTAACAAGGCTATCCAATAGGGGAGGTTGGCTAGGGGTCCATTTATGGGTTTTTTTCGTCCACCCCTTTATTTGACTCTCCTTTTTCTGTTTTCTTTTCTTACTGAATCATCGGGAAGAGTGCTTCTTGTCTCCCATCAGTGGCGGAGCTAAAGGAGGGCACGGGAGTACGTGCCTCCCCCCCCCCCCGCCCCCCTCCCCCCCCCCCCATCGCATGAAAAAGAAAGGGAGAAGAAAAAAAAAAGAAAGAGACTGAAAAAAAAAGAAGAGTGAAAATGACGAGAAAAGACTACGATAGGACCCCCTACCGGGACCGTCCCCCTAAGCAGTGGCCTAGTAAATTCGCATCTTTATCCAGCCTTTTATTCATATGTACAATGGGTACAAAAAGAATAGCAATATGAAAGTTATGAATTTTTGAAAGTTGTAATCATTATACAGTGAGTCCCACAAAAAATAAAAGAAAAACGAAACCCTATAAAACAAAGGTGTATGAATATATTTCTTTGTTCGTCATAAAGTAGAAAGGAATGTATGCTTTCAAATAATACCTGGTTGGCATTAATTAATCTATCCATTTTTTATAGAGTAACATTGCTTTGAAAATAGGCATATTTTGGGTAAATCCGTAACAACGTCAGTATCACATGCGAACATGACGTAACATGAGTAGGGGAAATGGAAGATTGAAAAGATATGATAAACAAGATTCATATTGTGTGATGATATGCATTTAATCGGAATTTTCACAAGGCATGGGCCAATGCCATTTGCCGTGGGTGGCAGGGGCGTACACCTCTGGATTTTCCATAGTCGGTAAATGTACATCAAATGAAAAAAGTGTCCCACTTGTAATGGAAGAGGTTCCCTTCCTGAGGCGGAAAATTTCCATAGTCTGGTATTTGTTCATGCCTTATGTGCCCTTTATACCATACTTTACCATTTGATGACAATGGAAGGTGCCCCTTACTTTATTATTTTTTTAATGAAAGTATCACCTTGCTCTCTGCTGTTTTCTTTTAAAGAAGTTGCAGTTCTGAACAATGCAAAAAACTGATATCCATACTGATTGCAGGTACCATTTCAGTACAAATAAGCCCTTTTTTGACATCCACCATTAACAAAAGGTCAGCCGTCTTTTATCTTATGATAAGGGAATCACCCCTACCTTCATTTTGACAAGAAGGAAATGAAAGAAATTTGATCATTGGGTTTCCTTCGGGTCATGTTTGCATGTGATCCTAACGTGTTCACGGTTTCACCCAAATCTGACACAAGTGGACTTTTACATGTCATTTTTAAAAGGATGCATCTCGGTACAGCATGTACGTAGGAATGCAATCAAAGTATCATTTGAAATCAAAATACTTAGAAACTACTTTATGGAAAATAGATAATTGCGGTCATACAGCACATAGTTTGGTCACAACAAACTTTTGTTTTAGAGTTTCATTTTTTTCTGGGGCGTACTGCATGTAGGGTAGGTGCAGGTAATATGGGGCTGCAGGTAATATGGGACCCTGAGCTGAGGTTCACAGTAAAAGCCACAGCAACCATACATATTTTGTCAATTTCACTGAGCTGGAAGCCTAAGCATTGCATTATTCTTGGCATAGGACTGGTCTGCAGGTTTACTTTTCTTCAGACGATCTATAAATTATATAATTTTAAGTCAACATATTCATTAAAGGTTCTTAAAATGTGAAATCATCTTACAGTTAATGACTTTTATACATTTTAAAGTAAATACCAGACATAATAGAGTCGTTTTAATGTGAACCTAATGTCTTTAATTAATGGTCCCATATTACCTGCACTGCAGGTAATATGGGACTATTGGTGATGATGTCATAATTTGCATATAATGGACAGGGGGCTGGTGATAATTTTGTTTTCTTTACATTAAAAGTTAGACTAGTCGTTACTGATTCATGGGAACAAAGTATATTCTGTGTGTCTTTATTTGTCTTTATGCAAATTATGCAAATGAGCTTAAGGGTCCCATATTACCTGCACCTACCCTATATGGATTTTCATTTTGTTTTCTTTGTTTTTTTTTCAAGCGAACAAGAAACAAATACTAGTAGTACTACTACTATACTGCTACTGCTTGGGAAAATGAGTTTAAAAACCGGTATTAAGTGAGACGAAACAAAAGAGAAAAGGAAAGTCAAGGGAGTGGTTATATGTTATTGCGAAACGAACATACAACAACGAGTCAAACAATGATTTGAGAAAAATAAACTTTGTCAAATACATAGCTGAGGTAATAATGACAATAATCATTTTGAAAATCAAAGTGATACAAAACACGTGGGCAAGGATTGCGAAAGCAAGCGTATTCGACTTGATAAAAATAAGAATATAGTGCAAATCCAGTCACGGGAAACAAAGTGAAATGAAATGCAAAAATGGAATAAGAAATTAAGTCGATAAGCAATATGAATCAGAAGAACATAATTTAGCAATTTTTTTTATATAGTGCACCTGGTGGGTGAAATTAAAATTGAAAAGAAAGGAGACCAAAACAAATATGACCTCCCCCCCCCCCCAAAAAAAAAACAAACAAACAAACAAACACACACACAACAAAAAAAAAAAAATCTTGCCAGGTGCATGAAATGTGAATTAACAAGGCACGCAGTAAGATGTGGTGGGGAGAGGGGCCTTTCATATTTCTTTTGCTCTCCTTTTCTGTTTTTTTTTTCTTCACTATGTCATTGGGCACGTCATAGGGCCCCGCCCCCCCCCCCCCCCCCCCACTTAGTATTATTTAGGGTACGCGTATGCTTGTTCCCTCCCTTTGAAAGCACCCCCCCCCCCCCCCCCCCCCTATGTCAGGGCTGCCAAAATTTCTGAACTCCCCTATCGCCGGCTTTGCACGGGCTTTTCCTGCGTTGGAGACCCCCCTAAATTCAGAACACTGCTCAATGTACCCCCTATCTCAGGTGAGCTCACATTCCAACCCCATATCTCAGGACAGACACCCAACCCCCTCCCAAGTAAGCTGTCATTACCCCGCTCATTACAATCGAGGGAGGACTGGGTGGGACTGGGGGCCACTGTTTCTACTTTTCAAAATGAAATAATCCTGGCTGAATGAGCTATCAAAACTAGCAGGAATTTCAGGAATTTGATCCTGGGATTTGATAAATTTTTCAAGATATTTCATAACCCCCTTTCTTAACTTCTCAGGTGTCGAAGAGAGAGAGAGAAAGAAAAACTCCCCCTTTTTTAAAGAAATCTCCGGGTGAAAGATAAAAAAACACCCCATTTTTTACAATTCACGGGTGCCCCAAAAAGTATCCCTTTACCGGAGATTTTTTTTTTTTGGGGGGGGGCGGGCATTGGGAAAGTGCCCCGTGTCTCCTAAAGCTACGCCACTTCTTTACAGAACGGACAAAAAAAAATGATGCTGCAAGGACTTAAGAACCAACATTTCTTCAATTCTAGATTGCCGATTGTTCTGCTCTATAGCAGAACTAAAAATATAATCGCGTTTTTCTTTTTAATAAGTGCTTGAAAATTACTTTTCTCTGAAATAATCAATTAACAATTTTACGATTTTCTTAACATAATACCGTCACAAGAGATAAGGGATAAATAAAAGAGGCAGGAGACGATCACAGGAGACAGGATAAACCAGAGTACCGTAATACTATAACATATAATGTAAAGCAGAAACCAATAACGGGGATTGGAAGCAAAGCTTAAAGAGATAAAGAATAAAGCACATCCCGGAAAGAAAGAAAGAGAGAGGGAGAGAGAGGTACATGTAAACAAAGTCTTGGAAAGCAGACAAGAAACAGCAATAAGTGTAGATGTAGATGTATAAGATGTAGATGTAAGGCTACCCTTTTATGAGATTACAAATATCTGTATAAAAACAACCGCCCTTTTCCATAAGCTTTTGAAAATATGATTTTTAGTTCGAATAAGAAAATGTGAATGTTCTTCGTACGAACATTCTTTGTTTACGTGAGAGAAACACGGCTTACCATGTTTAATAACATTGGGAAAACTATACGCACGCCGCAACTGGCTTTATACCTTACCATTTTTGTTTAGTTTCTGTAAGATTGCTTGCATCTCTTAAATACATTCCAGATGTTTCTAGCTTAAACCGGTAGGAATGAGTCCTCCTATTATGCCTTTTTTGAAATTGTTATTGTAAAGTAAGAGGTTATAGTAACTTTATGGTATGCGATATTTTCAAATATAGAATCGTGGTTTTCTTTTTTCAAATCAGTATTTGTATTTGTACGAGTGTGAACAACTTTTTAATGAGTTCCAGTAGTACTTATTAAACTCATATCCATTCTAAATCAAATGGGGTATCAAAAAACAATAATAATTATGCATCGAAAAGTGGATACTTATAATTTTCGAATAAAACAAACGCCCCCCCCCCCCCTTTCCTGAGGAACACTTCTCTTGGGCGATCCGGCCGCCTCTCCCGCCCCTCCCAAAATAAAATCCTGGCTATGCGGGTGACAGAAAAGAAAGTTAAGAGAGTGAGTGCATGTACATGTAATAGCGAAACAAACACAAACACACAATAGCGACAAATGCATAGGGTTGATAATAACAATAATCATATTGAAAATTAAAGCAACACACAAAAAAAAAAAAAAATAAATAAAAAAAATAAAGATAACGAACGCAAGCGCATTCGATATAACGAACATAAGCGCATACCGCAAATCGAGTCAGGGGAAACAAAATAAAATTTAATATGAAAATGGATTAAGAAAACAAGTAGGTGAGAAATATTTGTCAGAACAACATACATGTATTTCGTTTTCGTGAAGTGCATCAGGTATGTATGCAATGGAATTCTAAAAATGAAAACAAAGGAGGCAGACAAAATGAGTCGAAAACGGAAACAAAAAATCTATGCAGAAACTGACTGAAAAGTGGTGAAACAGATGATTTATCAGTAAAACAAAAAAAAGAGTAAAAAAAAAAACAACATTGCCACCGAAAAATATACCAAGAGAAAAAGAAATGAAATAGAAGCAAAGACTGAAAACCATAACAAAACAAACGTATCGCCATCGTGGCTTTTACACACATGAAACAAACAAACAATGAAAGTGTACTCTAACAGTGTAAACAACAAGGAAGAATTGACTTACATGATAAACATCCACTTTGAGACCTCCGCGTGATGTGTGAAGACCCTTGAGATGAGATTCCAGTCTGCCGCCCTCTTTAGTCCCGCACATGGCAAGCCTATGTGCAGAAAACAGAGATAATGGAGGTAAGGTGCGCTGGGTGTCAGAGTTAAGGAAAATAATAATAATAGGTAGTTTTTATATAGCGCATTTCATAACCGAAGGTTATATCAATGCGCTTTACAAAGGAGATATTATTACCCCGGTGATCGGATACTGGCATGCCCGCACACAATGTATGCACATTCTCCGCTCCCTGGGGAGTATTCAAGCAATGGGCAGTACAGTGACGCTCAAATTGCTAAACAAACGACATTAACTTTCGCATCCTACCGGGTACCCATTTAACACCTGGGTGGAGAGTGGCAAATGTAGATTAACGTCTTGCCAAAGGACGCTAGTGCTGCGGTGGGATTCGAACCCCGGACCTCGTGGTTCACAGTCCGGGGACGTATCCACTGATCCAAAACACCTCTGAAAAGAAGCAGAGAGACAGAGAGATTATGAGAGAAACACACAAGGAATTCCTAACATTAAGTTTATCAACAGAAGTTACATCTTCGGTACGTTCGGGGGGGGGGGGGGGTGGGAGACAAGGAAAAGAAAAATAAACAGCCGGAAAAGTAGTCAATTCATCAGCATTCGATTCTAAGAGAGAGAGAAAAAAATGAATAGACCCTAGTTCATGACATGATGGTAGGGGAAAGGGAGTTATGGGGGCACCCTGCCACCTCTTGGTATCGCCGCTGTTGACATCTATTGACATGCTATTCAGCCGCTGTTGACATGCTATTCAGACGATCCACCCGAAATACGATGGAATACAAACAGCACAATCCTCTGTATTAAAATTCCCGATATTTGAGCAACAATCACCTCATATTCGGGCAGCGATGTAGTCTATGTGTGATTTTTTTTCCCCTATCAATTCATCAATAACGGAATTAACCTATAAATGCACACCTAAAGTACATGTATGTGCCACCAAGGAGTTCTATGATAATTCATTGGCACCACCAAAGAGTAACAACATTATTAAAGTAAAGTTGATAAAAGTTTATTAATAGGATAAAACAGTTCTCGTGTGATCATGACCGGACGCCCACGAGTACATAACACTCCTTACAGCTTTCCATTTGTCTTTTTCTCTCTTTTTTTCATCTACAACTAAATTTTCAAGATAAATCAGTATTTTCCATTAAAAAAATATTTATTACTTTCCTAACTTTTCATGCTAATTCAACCCTTACTGTACTGTACTATTTCCGAGCTTCTCTTTACGGGGGGGGGGGGGGGGGGGGGGGGGCATTATAATAAAAAATAAAAAATAAAAAATAAAAAACAAGCAAACAATAAACAAATTCCGTCGGGATGGGTTATCAGATGGCCCGTAAAATTTAGGCCAATTATTTTCCCCTAAGGCCCACGGACTACAATTGCCAGATCGGAGAGTTATGTGGCTGTACAGTAAAAAAAAAATATTAAAAAATGGCTAAAAAATTCCATCAGGAAGGGGGTGTAACGCTCCCCTGCAAAAAAAAACAAAAAACACCAACATGCCCTTTGACCAAGCTTTGTTGCCCCTAAATTGCTCTGGATGCAGAGAAAAGGTGGGGTTTTTTATGTTCCAACCTTAATGATAACTCAAAACATTGAATTCAATTCTGGTCAAATTTACAAAGTGCAATTTTGAGTATTTTAAATTTTTTTTTAGGGGGGCAATGAAATTTTATGTGAAATGACCATTTCATCAATAAATTATCAAATTGTGAAAATTGTATTGCTTTCTGAAAAGTAGCAAAAAAATCTTGAGAGGATTTTGTAACCATCGTCCAACTGCAACTGTTTGAGAAGACATAATAAAGCAGCTCGCTATATTACTATACGTGACTGCCATGCTGAAATCTACCATTCGTGTGTTAATTACATAAATACCTTGCAAGATCTTCTATTATGCCTTGTCAAGACGGTGAAGATGGACAATGGGCGAGTTAACAAAATGTTGAAAATGTTTCGTAACTACTTTTGAGAAAGCTATACAATTTTCACTTACTACTGTAATTATCGTTTTGCACCAAATTGAACATTGCAGGAAAGTGAGAATACTCAAAATTGAACTACATACATGTAAGTTTGACTTGATTTGAATACAGAACATTCGACGTACACTGTATTAAGGTTGGAATGTAAAATAAGAAGTCTTTTCTCCACATCCAGATAGTTTCGGGTAGCAAGGCTTGGTCATAGGCACTTTGGTGGAGTTGTTGTTGGGTGTTTTTTTTTCAGGGGAGTGCTACACCCTCTTCCCGATAGAATTTTTGGTCAGTTTTATAACTTTTTAAATGTACAACCATACTGCCAAATTTCGGTGAAAATGTTGTCGAGCGTCGGGGTACATCCATACCAATTCCATGCGTACGATATATAATGGCCTACCAATGAGACAGGTCTTCCCTCTAAATTCGGGCAAATCCATGCCAACGAATTTCTATAGAGGACAATTGAATTCGTAATTATAATATCATAATTGATAGGATTGAAGTAAATTGAATATATCATAAAGAAAGTAAATGTGAGAAAATTACAATGCCCCGACCGGGGTTCGAACCCAGGACCTGGATTACATGACCAGTGCTCTACCAACTGAGCTATCCGGGCTCCCGTCGAAGCAAAGTAACAATCTCACATATAGCCCCTCTCTTTCTATCGACAAATCTTAAAATGTTCCAATGTTAAACATTACAATCTTTTAAGTAATTAGCTCTAAATTAACATTCGATGCTGAATAGGTTAATAAGAACATTTGCGTTGCTTCTAAAAGAGAATAAGCACCTTTAATATCCGTAAATATACATTGTGCGTGTTTTAAACATTGTCAGAGTGATCATCATCATCATGATCTCAGTAATTCGAATAGTTTTCTTTCCATATCTATGTATAAATGCAATTATCCTCTTCTTTCTTACATAAATCAGCAAAAGTTTATGAATTCCTCTATATACCTCAAAATCTGGGGTAGTCATTAATTCTACACAGCAGGGGCTGCAGAGCATTTTCTTTATAAAAGAGGGGAGCTGGGGCGGGGGGGGGGGGGGGGGGGGCATGGAGCAATTCTGCTGTTTCCTTCAAATCTACTCCAAAACGAGCAGCCTCATGTAATTGTATTTTCTTCCTCGTCCCTGCTAATAACTAGCACAAAACTTGCTGGTTTTTATTTTATATATTCACCAACGTCAGTTTGATGTGTCTGACCACCTGGTTATAGTTAGTCTAGAACAAAGTCTACTATACGGCGTAAAATTTAGAATAAAATATCTACATGTAGATACCTTCAATGCGGCGTCTATGCTTGATGAAAAAACGCACGAGTTTGATAAAAATTCCTAACAATGTTGATATGCAACGGAAAGGTTATATTATGGGCATGATTGTTAAAATACAACGATGTCAACGTTATACACCTACGTTAGTGTGCTAATTCCTTTTCACTTTTTTTGAAACAGTCCCCCCCCCCCCCCCCCCCCTTTTTTCATCATCTTAGTTCAAGAAGAATCTGCTTTGTTAGTAGGCCTACATGAATCTTACCTACATAAACAACAGGAAAACAAATTCACATAATGTTAATTCAACTTTTAAATGTGAGCACTTTTTAGTAGATCTGCGCATTCAAGTTAACACAGTAAGCCTAACGTGTTAACTTACATGCACTGATCTCAAAAGACCGGTATGCACGAATTTGTAAACTGAATGTATGTTTGGTAGACTCGTTGAATTTGAATGTTTGCATTCTTAATTTGAGAATTCGTCCAAGAGCGACAATTGCGTTAATTTGAATTATAAATTTGAATGACTAAATTATTAAATTGACCGGGAAAACATAATAAGAATAATAATAATAGTAACAATAATAATAACAATAAAAGAAAATTTTAAAAAATGATCATATAGAGTTTCTTCTTTCTTAGTAGGCCTACATGTATCTTCATTGAATCATGATTTTAGGTTATCAGTTGAAATCAACATCGCTGATCAACAGTGCTGATCTACAGTGTCTAGATCTATATCATGCACTTCTCTTTCCTTTATCGTTTTCTAATCTCAGAGCGTCAGGCGAATGACCTTTAAAAGTGACCTATATTTTCTTTGAAGCCATATTAAAAGAGCTTGAATAATGTACTGTACTCGGGGATTATGTTTTAGTTAGATCGTTCACATGTAGACTAGAATAACATTGCGCTTACAAAAGAAATCGTGGAAACATATATGATAATAAAGATAATGTGTATGATGATGACGCTGATAATAATAATAGTAATAATAACACTACTACTACTACTACTACTACTACTACTACTACTAATAATAATGATGATATAGGTTTTCCCGGCCGCTTTTCTCATTTGGTCACTCACATTCATATTTCGTCCATTCAACGTAACGTAAATGTCGACAAAGAAAGAATTATTCAAAGTAAGAATCCGGGCCGAGCATTCAAATTAAACAACAGGAAAATAAATTCACATAATGTGAATTCAACTTGTAAATGCGATCACTTTTATAGTAGATCTGCGCATTCAAGTTAACACAGTAAACCGAACGTGTTAACTTGCATGCACTCGTTGAATTTGAAAGTTTGCATTCTTAATTTGAATTACAGAATTCGTCCAAGAGCGACATTTTCGTTAATTTGAATTATAAATTTGAGTGACTACATGTAAGTGATTAAATTGACCGGGAAAATTAAAATGACAGTATTATAGAGTTTCTTCTTTCTTAGTAGGCCTACATGTATCTTCATTGAATCATGATTTTAGGTTATCAGTTGTGAATGTAACACGTGGATACTGGAAATGTTCAATCAGATTTTTGCATTTGGTGTTGCTTCCGCAAATTTCGCTCTCACAGGGCATGAAATCAACATCGCTGATCAACAGTGCTGATTTACAGTGTCTAGATCTATATCATGCTCTTCTTTTTCCTTTATCGTTTTCTAATCTCAGAGCGTCAGAATGACCTTAAGTGACCTATATTTTCTTTGAAGCCATATTAAAAGAGCTCGAATAATGTACTGTACTCGGGGATTATGTTTTAGTTAGATCGTTCACATGTAGACTAGAATATTAAACATTGCGCTTACAAAAGAAATCGTGGCAACATAATAATAATGATAATAATAATGATAATGTGTATGATGATGACGCTGATAATAATAATAACACTACTACTACTACTACTACTACTACTACTACTACTAATGATATTGATGTAGGTTTTCCCGGCCACTTTAATCATTTGGTCACTCACATTCATATTTCGTAGATTCAACGTAACGTAAATGTCGTCCAAGAAAGAACTGTTCAAAGTAAGAATCCGGGCCGACCATTCAAATTAAACAACAGGAAAACAAATTCACATAATGTTAATTCAACTTGTAAATGCGATCACTTTTATAGTAGATCTGCGCATTCAAGTTAACACAGTAAGCCTAACGTGTTAACTTGCATGCACTGATCTCATAAGACCGGCATGCACGAATTTGTAAACTGAATGTATGTTTGGTTGACTCGTTGAATTTGAATGTTTGGATTCTTAATTTGAATTACAGAATTCCAAGAGCAACATTTGTGTTAATTTGAATTATAAATTTGAGTGACCAAATGATTGCATTGACCGGAAAACCTATAATGGTAATACTGATAATGATAATGATAATAATAATAACAATAAAAGAAAATTAAAATTATTATGATAATAAATCTAATTATAGTAACCTAAATGTTTAGTTTGCTCAATTTACATTCAGATATACTAATACTAATACTGTACATTGAAATAAGAAATTATTAAACAATAAGGAGAACTAATATTTTTTTTTTAAATAAATAAAAATCAACATAAAACTAGGCTGCACCCACGTCTAAACTATTCATCCCTTTATGCATTCATACTATTACGCGTTAGTACTACAGAAAAACGGAATAGAATCATCTCAATCTATTTTATATTGTTTTATTGTTTTATGAGTTGAACAATAACTTACCATACGTGTTCCATCGTCTTCACATGTCTACAGCACTCGACGAGGTAAACCAAGTCTTCCTCGTCTGTGCACTTCACCCTCAACACATGCAGCCACTGTAGGTTGTTGGTTTGTTCTCTGATCAGAAGACCCAGTCCTCTCATCGTCTCTCTCGATACATTCTTCTTCTCTGATGGGAGTGATGCCGGTGCTCTAAGGGTGATGTATGTGAGCTGCTGTCCCCCGGTCAGACGAAGACAAGCCGTGATCTGAGATATGTCTCTCTCTGCATCATCGATAATGATATCGATCTTTTTCAAGCCAGGTATCGATGAGAGCAGACCTTCGTAGCTTTGTGACGTCACTCTCCTGGCTATCAGCTTTGTGACGGATGGAAGCTCAGGAGGAGATGGAGAGAAACTGAGAGAGGAGTCTGAGATAGTAAGCTGGGACAGTGAGGTGAAGGATCTGAGGCAGGACCACAACCTGATGGTCATCTCAGCAGATAGATGGCAGTCCTTAATCGTTAACACAGGGATCTGTCATGAAATACAGGAAAATGAATGCATCAATTTTACATCATATTCAATCTAGGGAATTACATACAATCTCTTGCTTTCACTATCATGGACAAAACATACGCTTTACAACTACTAGATCGTATTATTTTTTAAAAGTTATTTTGTATGAATTATTATTATTTTACTTATTTTATTTTATTTTTTATTTTTTTTCGGGGGGGGGGGGGTGGTAACTTTAGCCATTTTCATTTTGTTACTGACGTCTTTTGGAAATTGCCATTTAATTGTAGTATGAATTAGGCCATTTGCACAATGCAATAAATAAGGAAGAAATAGCATTTATTTTGCCGTAACTTCCATAAGGCGGAATGTATAAATTGCTTTTGTTGAACATTTCTAAACAATGTCGAGGCCTATCAGGCCTAGGCTACTTACATTTGATACGCGTCTGTCCGAGTTCAGCGATCCAGAAAACCTATAGCATTTAGGAGAAAGATGAAGAAAAACAAGACAGTCGGTAATAAAATATTTTGGCTTCTAGTAATCTAGTGAGGATGGTAACCATTAAATAAGAATCAGGTTAATGGCAATAATGATGATAATTATAATTATAAGAAGAAGAAGAAGAAGAACATAGGCCTAACACTTTTTAGTAGGCTAAAGAATACGAATTAAAATCAGTCATGAGAGAGATGAATGTTAGTATGTATGTGAGAGAGTGATATGCAATAAATGAGCATAAACATGACCAAGTTTTCTGACAAAAGTGTTTTTATACCTCTTCTTGTGATATTTTCTGTAAAAATGGTAGGATATTTTTGTACCTTACTGGTCATTTGTCATGACATAATCATACCTAATATTAAACATCTTTGATAATCATTGAGCCTTAACTTTTATGTCAAAGTTTATTGATTTCAGGGGCCGTATTGAATAAACTTCTTTTAATAGACATTTTTTTTAAGTTCTAAGAATGTGTCTAACTGTTAGTTAAAGAAATATGCCCTAGGCCTAGCCTAATGGTATTCTAAAAACGTTCACCACCGACAGATTAAACAAATGTCTTAGATTCAGTGACGTCATTACACTGTACATGTACCGTATGTAAAGTCACATAGCCAAGTCGAGCAACACAACTGCAGCCAAAATTTGCCTTTGCGTTTTGCCTGTTAAAAATAAAATGAAAATCGCAGGAAAAAAGGAAAATTATACACAAAACGTATGGGATCGTGATGATTAGCCTAATGCTCATATTTTTTTTTCTTTACCGACTGTGCACTAGCCTAGATTTAGCCTAGCCTAGTTGTTAATACTTAGGCCAGCGCTATGCCTATGCCATGGTCGGATCAGTTAAGACCTCTTCTCCTGGACCTAGGCCATATATCAACCGTCTAGAGTCTAGTCTAGGCCACTGTACTTCTCTTTCTAACAATTTAGAAGAGCCTGGTCCAAGGCTATACTGCTATTTTAGACTTTAGGCAGGCCTCAGCTAGTCTCCACGTAGCTAGCTAGTCCAGTCGCCCTGCCAGGGCTAGTGCTAATCGGTGGCCTGCATGCTAGCCCATTGCCAGTCGTCTACGGTCTAGGCCTATCTAAGTTCTACTTAGGCCTAGATCTAAACAAGTTGGCGTTAAATATGTTACATGACTCTACTCAGGTCTCAGTCATAATTATATTAAACACATTTTATCTCACCTCTTAACAATGCCCGGGATCAATGTCTCCATATTATTATTGATTAAACTAAAGAGAGTTGCTAACTCACAATTTCCAACTAGGCCTAGGCCTAGTTATGTTGTAGTCAGTGTTATAATTTCGGTGGTGGGCCTGGGCGCGCGGGTTCTTTCTTTTCTTGTAATTAATTGTGTGTACAAAATTCCACACTGCGCGTACTATATGCCGCGCCGACGACAACACTGTCGACTGCGCGCGCTTCTATAAATACAGCTGGCTAGCTCACGTCACGCAGTGCACATCTATAATAAATAGGTCAAAAGTCTAAAACCTGCAGTACGTGCATTCATAATATGGAAGGTGCATTCGTATTTTCATCATAGTCATAGCCATAGGTTTTCATTCTACTAGTATATCTTTGCAGCCCAGCGGACCATTTTAAGCATCCTCCCTATATGTTAAAATATAGGGTAGAATTCTTACCTATCATCATTGTACATTAGAATGCGTAGCCTATGTCCATTTAAGAATTTTGACTTGGAAAAAATCAAAGATTTTATACCTAACTCTGAAAAATCGGATAAGATGAAAGTCTTCAAGTTTAGAAAAAAGTTCTTAGCAAATATCTTTATATTGAATACACATTTTGATTAAGATTTTTGTTTAAAAAAGATGAGAATTCAAGAAATATCATTCTTCAGTATTTTATAGAATACGAACCCAGGTGGATATTTTGGTAATTAACCCGTTGCCTACGGGAACCGGGTGGTCCCTGTATTAAATATATGGGAATGAGAGAATTCAGTAGTCAACGGGTTAAAGGTCAATATATTAACCTACCCAAAAAGTAATTATGATGCCCATTTCATGTCAAATGTATGGATTAAAAACATGAACAAGAACACACACAAAGGCGCGCTGATTAAAAGGAAACCCGCGATAGATGCGAGAAATTTTGACTCGATTTTCCTTTCCTTCTTTATACTGTTTTCTTTGTTTAATCTTTAAAAAAAAATGTTTTAATTATAAATTTTTATTCAATAATACCATGTTCATGACAGTGCTTATAAAATATTTTGACTCATTGTTAATAGCTGATGTAATAATTGTTGTACCAATAAATGTAATTATACGAGTTTGCATTTATGATTTGCTATCTTACCTTGATTATTTGGAAAAATGTTATTTTGAATATGGAAGTAATAAAGGAATCGTAAAACAAAAGAGGTAGTAATTACTCACTGTTCGATATACAGACTAGATGATATTAAACGTGTCGAAGGCTCAACGAGATCAATTACTTTCTCCTCCGGTCCGGATACCACACCTGACAATACCACATCGTCCCCGATCAGAAGACCCAGTCCTCTCATCGTATCTACATTCTTCTTCTCTGACCGGAGTGTATCGGGTGCTGTAAGCCTGATGCGCGTGAGCTCCTGTCCCGTCAGACGTCGACGAAGACCAGTCTGGATCTGAGATATGTCTTCTTCCCTTACATCATCGATAGTGATATCGATCTCTCGCACGCCAGGTAAAGAAGAGAACAGACCTTCGTAGCTATGTGACGTCACTCTCTCGGCTATCAGCTTTGTGATGGATGGAAGCTCAGGAGGAGATGACGGGAAACTGAGAGAGGAGTCTGAGATAGTAAGCTTGGATAGTGAGGTGAAGGATCTGAGGCAGGACCACAACCTGGTGATCATCTCAGCAGATAGATGGCAGTCCTCAAGTGCTAACATAGGGATCTGTAATAGAATACAGGAAAATGAATGCGTCAAATTTGCATCATATTCAATTTAGGGAGTTGCACACAATTTCTTCCTCTAACTATCATGGACAAAATATACGCTTTACGAGTTTCGGGTTATTCTGATGAATCTTAATGACGAGAGTAAAAAGATATTTAAAATAACTAAATCGCAGTATATCCGTGGTTTGGAGAAACAAAGTGTAAACTAAACAAACTGACAAGAAATGACATGAAATAAGGTGTCATTTCGCTCGACTTCTGTTCCAATAAATAGTTTCATTAAAAGAAACAAATTATTTTTATTAACTTCTTGGCCATTTACAATTTTCTACAAAAATAAAAATCTTTTTGAAAAATATTAGTACGACATGTAGTAAATAAGGAAGAAATATCATTTATTTTTGCTGTATTTTCTATGAGGTGAAACGGTGTACATGTAAATTGTTTTGTTGAACATTTCTAAACAATGAGGCCTACCAGTCTACTTACATTTGATACGCGTCTGTCCGAGTTCAGGGATCCAGAAAAACTATAGTATTTAAGAGAAAGAAGAGGAAAAACAAGACAGTCGTAATACATTTTTCGGCTTTTAAAGTTAAAGTACTGATGGTAACAATTATAATAACAATCATGTTAAGGACTATGATGATTATTATACTAGTAATAATGTAATTAATGATAAATTAACAGTGACATAATAACAATGTTGATGGTAATAATAATATATGTAATTATAAATAATAATGATAAGAAGAAGAAGAAGAAGAAAAAGAAAATAAGCAGAGGAAGAAGAGAAAAGGAAGAAGAGGATGAAATTTATGAACAGGGGAGCGTTTCATCAAACTTTTTGTCAGTGATTTTTACCGACAACTGTTATAAGCTTTTGAAATCCCTGCATCTGATTGGCTGAGAGCAAATTTGTCAGTAAATATCACTGACAAAATGCTTGATGAAACGCTCCCAAGGTGGTTTGGATGAAGATGGTGTGGAGGGTGACTGGCAGGTGAAAATGTAATTAAAAAGCATGCAATAAATGAGCACAAACATGACAAAGTTCTCTAACCCATAGTTTTCAAAATAAGGCCAGGCTCTACAATGTCATACTCACTGTCCCCCCCCCCCCATTCAGCCACTACAAAAAAAAAAAAAGCGAGAGCGAGAGCGAAAAAGCGGGGGAAGTGAGAGAAAAGGCCTATAAAGGGGCTACAAGCTATTATCTGGCTCTTAAAATTTGCTAAAACGTCAAAGTTTTCGCGCTTCGGGCGGGAAGGGGGAGATAACTCTCATCTCATTGCACCACCTCTGTGTCGATCCCGGGGGGATTGGGGTATATATAAAAAAAAATGAGGTGGGGGGATGGCCTGTGTTATTACCCCGCTTCAAATATTTTTGGATTATGATACATTAACTTAAAACTAATAATTATCCAAACTCATGTTTGATCTTGAAATACGATCACATTCTTTAATGACTAGAAGTAAGGAAATAAGAAATGCCATAATTTCAATGTGAAAATATCGAAGAAAATTCGTTCGCTCTCATTGTTATTCTCAATTAAGGATTAAGGGGTTCCGTCCACTGGCGTAGATCCGTGCATTTCTTCTTTTCATTAAAAACCATTTTGGGATGCTCTAAAATGCAAGATTTATAGACAGATTTTTGAAAAATCCCCTGATGTAGGAGGGGGATACCCCTCCCATTCCCGCTCGGTCTCTTCGCTCAGTGGTGTATCTAGGGGGCAGGGGGCACGTGTCCCGTAAAGCACTTGGAGGGGACGCAAAAAACGCAAAGGAGAGACTAGAAATCTAGTTTTTGAAGGTTTGAAATGCAATAATTTTTTAAAGCTCGGTCGCTTTGCTCCCTCGCATAATTTCTTTCAGGATCTCGTAATTTCGCTCCCCCAGTATATAGTTCTTAAATAGATTAAAGTGTTCAAAAAGTTTTAAAAAATAAAGATGTAATTGCTTTGTTCGCTATTATTATTTCATATGAGTCCTGCTAAATATTGCGCTCCCAATATAGGATAAAGTGTATAAAACAGCATTTGCAAAGGTTCAACTTTTGAAAGAAATCTCAACTTCAGGTCGCCATGCAGAATTTCTCGACTGCTTCTGAATCCTATAGGGTTTTCGTTAGTTCTGCTCCCGATTGTAGAAGTGAGTGAATAGAAAACCGTTTATAAATGTATAAAATTCGAATTTCTCTACCGCTCAACTGCGGTGGTCAAATGCAAATTTTTCGCTCCCTCGCATATATGTATGAACTGTTGCGTCCAAATACATGTAATTAAAAAGCGGTCCGGGCGTCGAATTATAACTTTCCGCCAACAAAAATTGTTTGCTCCAAGCCGTTATTATTCTCTCAAATTTGCTAAAATGTCAGATCTTTTGCGCTTCGCGCGGGAAAGGGGAAGCTCCCCTTCCCTTCACCCATCCATGTTACATACAGTGCAGTATGGCGTCCAAAAACTGAAAAGCAGCCAAGGCGTCGAACTAACATTCCGCCTAAATAAAGGGTGCTAAAACATCAGAGCTTTCGCGCTTCGGGCGGGAAGGGGGAACTCCCCCTCCCTGCACCCACCCCTGTTACATACAGCGCATTACTACGTCCAAATAACTGAAAAGCAGGCAGGGTGTCGAACTATAACTTTCCGCCTAAAAAAATTGTTTGCTACGAGCCGTTATCTTTCTCTCAGATTTGCTGTAAAACGTAAGAGCTTTCTCGCTACGCGCGGGAGAGGGGAAACTCCCCCTCCCTGCACACACCCCCTGGGGAGCACGCTTTGCATGCTCATCACCAATTTCACACTCTTCGCTTGCCCCACAACCGCCCCCTAAAATGAAATCCTGGCTATGCGGTTGGATCCTTCACGTCTGCCCCCCCCCCCTATTGAAAATCCTGGCTACGCCTTGTGGCTTCAGAATTGCACATCATGCCAATTGTAATATAATGGAAATCTGAGCTAATTTATTTCTTTTCATAACTTGAACAGAATCATCTCTTATCTTTTTCGAACTTGGTAACGGTTTTTTCTTTGTGTGTGTGTGTGTGTGTGTGTGTGTGTGTTTGTTTTCCTGCGAGTATTTTTATACCTCTTTTGGTGGGATATTTTGTACCTTACTAGTCCTTTGTCATATGACACATAATTACACCCAATAAAAATCTTTGATAATCATAAAGACTTGTGATCAAGTTTAAGGATTTCAGCTGGATATTTTGGTAATTGAAAGTCGACACATTAACCTGACCAAAAAAAGTAATTATGATGCCAATTTCATTTCAAATGCATGGCTTAAAAACATGAGCAAGAACACACACAAAGGCGTGCTGATAATAGGGAAACTCGCGATTGATGCGAGAAATTTGGAATCGATTTTCCTTTTCTTCTTCTTTTTTTTTTCTTCACTCTTTTAAAAGGATGCTTTAAATATAAACTTCCATTCAATAATACCATGCGCATGATAGGGCTTATAAAATGTTATGTTTGACTCATTGTCAATAGTTAATTTAATTGTTTCAATAAATGTAATCATATAAGTTTGCATACTATTATTTCTGGCATGTGGATTTATAGATGTCTATCTTTTTTACCTTGATTATTTGTAAAGAGGTTATTTGAAAATGGAAGAAATAAAATGAGCTTTGAAAAAAAAGTAGTTATTACTTACTTTTCTCTATACAAACTAGATGATATCAAACGTGTCAAAGGCTCGACAAGACCAATTAATTTCTCCTCCGGTCCGGATACTACCCTTGACAATATCACCTTGTCCCCGATCAGAAGACCCAGGTCTCTCATCGTCTCTCGTGTATCGGGTGCTGTAAGCCTGATGCGCGTGAGCTCCTGTCCCGTCAGACGTCGACGAAGACCAGTCTGGATCTGAGATATGTCTGCTTTCCCTACATCTCCGATAGTGATATCAATCTCTCGCACGCCAGGTAAAGAAGAGAACAGACCTTCGTAGCTGTGTGACGTCACTCTCTCGGCTATCAGTTTTGTGATGGATGGAAGCTCAGGAGGAGATGACGGGAAACTGAGAGAGGAGTCTGAGATAGTAAGCTTGGATAGTGAGGTGAAGGATCTGAGGCAGGACCACAACCTGGTGATCATCTCAGCAGATAGATGGCAGTCCTCAAGTGTTAACTTAGGGATCTGTAATAGGATACAGGAAAATGTTGAATGCGTCAAATTTGCATCATATTCAATTTAGGGAGTTGCATACAATCTCTTCCTCTAACTATCATGGACAAAATATACGCTTTACGAGTTTCGGGTTATTCTGATGAATCTTAATGACGAGAGTAAAAAGATATTTAAAATAACTAAATCGCAGTATATCCGTGGTTTGGAGAAACAAAGTGTAAACTAAACAAACTGACAAGAAATGACATGAAATAAGGTGTCATTTCGCTCGACTTCTGTTCCAATAAATAGTTTCAATAAAAGAAACAAATTATTTTTATTAACTTCTTGGCCATTTACAATTTTCTACAAAAATAAAAATCTTTTTGAAAAATATTTTATTGTAGTACGACATGTAGTAAATAAGGAAGAAATATCATTTATTTTTGCTGTATTTTCTATGAGGCGAAACGGTGTACATGTAAATTGTTTTTGTTGAACATTTCTAAACAATGAGGCCTACCAGTCTACTTACATTTGATACGCGTCTGTCCGAGTTCAGGGATCCAGAAAAACTATAGTATTTAAGAGAAAGAAGAGGGAAAACAAGACAGTCGGTAATAATTTTTTCGGCTTTTAGAGTAAATGTACTGATGGTAACAATAATAATATGAAGAAGAAGAAGCAGAAGAAGATACTGACAATCATAATTATTATAATAATAAGAAGAATAACATAAAACTTATTAGTAAAGCATATGAATTAAAATTATAATAACAATCATGTTAAGGACTATGATGATTATTACTCTAGAAATAATGTAATTAATGATAAAAGATTAACAGTGACATAATAACAATGTTGATGGTAATAATAATACATGTAATTATAAATAATAATGATAAGAAGAAAAAGAAGAAGAAGAAGAAGAAGAAGAAGAAGAAAACAAGAAGAGAAAGAAGAGAAAAGGAAGAAGATAAAACTTATGAACAGGTGGTTTGGATGAAGATGGTATGGAGGGTGACTGGCAGGTGAAAATGTAATTGACAAGCATGCAATAAATGAGCGCAAACATGACAAAGTTCTCTGACCCATAGTTTTCAAAATAAGGCCAGGCTCTACAATGTCATACTCACTGGCGTAGACAGGGGGCACCGGGGGGCCATGCCCCCCCCCCCCCATTCAGCCACTAAAAAAAAAAAAAGCGAGAGCGAGAGCGAAAAAGCGGGGAAAGTGAGAGAAAAGGCCTAAAAGGGGCTACAAGCCGTTATCTGGCTCTTAAAATTTGCTAAAACGTCAAAGTGTTCGCGCTTCGCGCGGGAAGGGGGATTTAACTCTCCTCTCACTGCACCACCTCTGTGTCGGTCCCGGGGGGATGGGGGTATATATATCAAAAATAATTGATGGTGGGGGGGGGGGATGGCCTGTGTTATTACCCCGCTCCAAATATTTTTTGGATTATGCTACTGTACATTAACTGAAAACTAATTATCCAAACTCGTGATGTTTGATCTTGAAATACCATCACATTCTTTAATGACTAGAAGTAAGGAAATAAGAAACGCCATAATTTCAATGTGAAAGTATCGAAGAAAATTCGTTCGCTCTCATTGTTATTCTCAATTAAGGATTAAGGGGTTCCGTCCACTGGCGTAGATCCGTGCATTTCTTCTTTTCATTAAAAACCATTTTGGGATGCTCTAAAATGCAAGATTTATCGACAGATTTTTGAAAAATTCCCTGATGTAGGAGGGGGATACCCCCTCCCATCCCCGCTGGATCTCTTCGCTCAGTGGTGTATCTAGGGGGCAGGGGGCACGTGTCTCATGCAGCACTTGGAGGGGGCGGAAAAACGCAAAGGAGAGAAAGAAAAATAGGGGGGAAATGAATAAAAATCATAATCTTTACGGATCACTGCCCCAACTCCGCAGGGTAAATGCACTAGAAATCTAGTTTTTGAAGGTTCGAAATGCGAAAATTTTCCCAAGCTCGGTCGCTTTGCTCCCTCGCATAATTTCTTTCAGGATCTCGTAATTTCGCTCCCCCAGTATATAGTTCTTAAATAGATTAAAGGGTTCAAAAAGTTTCAAAAAATAAAGATGTAATTGCTTTGTTCGCCATTATTATGTAAGTTTCATATGTGTTTTGCTAAATATTGCGCTCCCAATATAGGATAAAGTGTATAAAACACTATCTGCAAAGGTTCAACTTTTGAAAGAAATCTCAACTTCAGATCGCCATGCAAAATTTATCGACTCTTTCTGAAGCCTATAGGGTTTTCGTTAGTTCTGCTCCCGATTGTAGAAGTGAGTGAATAGAAAACCGTTTATAAATGTATAAAATTCGATTTTCTCTACTGCTCAACTTCGGTGGTCAAATGCAAATCTTTCGCTCCCTCGCATATGAACTGTTGCGTCCAAACACATGTAATTGAAAAGCGGTCCGGGCGTCGAACTGTAACTTTCCGCCAACAAAAATTGTTTGCTCCAAGCCGTTATTATTCTCTCAAATTTGCTAAAATGTAAGATCTTTTGCACTTCGCGCTGGAAGGGGGAAGCTCCCCTTCCCTTCACACACCCCTGTTACAACACAGTGCAGTATGGCGTCCAAATAACTGAAAAGCAGCCAAGGCGTCGAACTAACATTCCGCCTAAATAAAGGGTGCTATTAAACACATCAGAGCTTTCGCGCTTCGCGCGGGAAGCGTCTTTTTTTTTTGTAACCAAGCCTAGGCAGATTTCGCATTTTTTCATGAATATTCATGACGCAGGGTCGGGAAACGGTTCCGATTGGTCTTCATGAAAGCACGGTCGCCGGTACCGGTGGGGGAAAAATGTCCCTGGCCTGCACGCACGTACGCATATATATGTTCAACGTGCATGTAGGCGCCTAGCCTACGTTTTTGCACTGAATCTATTATCGATCTACGTTAGTTAGATCTTAATATACACACTTAGAATTAAAGGTGCACAAATGGTGCAAACATTCGAAAAAAGGTGCAATGTGCAGCAAACTTCGTAAATGGTGCAATATTGTACCATTTTGAGTAATTTCAATGATAAATCGGAAGAGGGTGCAAACTTGTACCTTTTGTTAGTCTCAAAAGTATGCTGCGCTATAACGTGTAGTCTTTTGTTTGGTGTCCTGTTTTAGTAATTATTCAAGTTTGTCATTAAATTTAATATTTCATCGGTTATATTATGACATACTTTTGTAGTAACATGTTCATCTGCAAACTATTTAGTCTCATAAATGAACTGTACTTTCGAGACAATTTTGAACGTTTTGGCCGAAAGACTACGTCAACTTCGCCCGTCTAAACATCATTGGCCAATGAAATCGATAGACAGAAAATGCCCACGAAAATGCTGAACATGAAGTTAAACAGGGTAAGTGTTACAGTTTCTGCCATAGTATATCTTTTAGAATTGCATTTTATTTCATTATAACCCATTTTAAGCTGTATTTTATTCAAACGTAAATTATTTGTTTCATAAATTATTGAAAAAAAAAAAAAAAAAAAATGCCGTATTCGTATCGCTTTAATACGTGCGCCGCGATTGGCCGATCAATCTCTGAGCTGCATGCATTGCATGCATCCGCGCTAGCGCTGCGCTGCGCTTGCGATTCGCACGAAATTCAAATCAGCCGCACGATATCATTTCTCTCTGGTGAGCTTTCAGCGTTAACAGTAAGCGTAAAATATGCTTTTATGTCTTGTAGAATATAACCTCTGTGTGATCAAGTCATGGCATGACATCATGTGCATTTTAATATATATTTCACTAATTTAAACACAAAATAACAGTGTAAACAAGATCGAGCAACAATATTTACGCATGTCAATAACCCAGTCCCATCTGTTCAATTTTGTGTAACGTTTTTGTCATTGGCAGCCTTAGACCAGTTTTGATCTGATCTGTCTACCAAATTTCACGTTTTCTTGCCCATTTATTGTTATTGTACCGAAATTATTATCAGTAATAGGGCACAATATTGTTTCTGGTAGCCAACAGGACGCATGGAAGGAGTCCCCCAAACTAAAGAAAAAAGGGTTATCTTTTTGCTTTTTCATGTTTTTGGCTGGACATGCTGATTGCTGGAATTGGAAAAGCCAAAAGGCAAGCACCACCACCATGACCACTCATACTACATCCCCGCTACATTCCTATACTTCGTGTGTAGAATCTAAGCTAAGGCAGTCATACGGCTCAACTTTTTCAAACACCACTGCACAAAAGTCACCAACATTCACTCAAAATCAGCATTTAATTTACAAAAACCGACCCCAATATATCCAAGAAATACAATAAATTCAACTCACCATGCTCACCGATGACGATGTTGGAAAAGATGATCCAAAAATGAAATCCGTAATTTACTGTCGATTCTCGCGATACGAGCTATCGGAGTCATTGTGTACATTTCCAGGTCGCTGCGTTAAAAATTTGGTCCCTATCCCGTACACGGAAAAGTCCCGATTTTCTGTGTCCGCGATCGTAGAGAACGATTTGCGCTTGCGATCCCGAGTTTCTTCATGGACAAAAATTTTATTGGCCGATTTTAGTCTAAAACATCGTCGGTATGTAAACAACACGCGGGCATGATTTTGACTTTGGATTTTGCTGGAAATATGGAAAGTTCTTCATAACGGCCATTTGATGTAGGCATGGTAGGAGTGAGATTTTTAAGGGCTGAATTTGAAAGCAAGGTATTTAAAATATTTATCTTATTTTCCCCCCATACCTTTAGTACATGTGATAGAAAATACCAACTCTTTTACAATAATGTAGCTATGAGTGGCAAGCACCAGGTCCTAGGCTAGCGCAAAGTCTAAACATGTTGTTAAAGAAGATGGCCTTTCCTGTAAAGAAGGCTTTGAGGTAATCACTTGAGGTACATTGTTTTTTGTCCATCCCATCCACACCAAGTTATTTGGTGTGGATGGGATGGACAAAAAACAATGTAAGTAATCGTGGTCGTTGACCCAGTAAGAACGAACAATGCCAAAAAAGTTTACTGCTGCATTTTCTATCGCAAGCTGTATGGGGGGGGGGGGGGGAATAAGATAAATATACTTCCTTTCAAATTCAGCTCTTAAAATGTAATTCTTACCTCGAATGGCCGTTAGGTCTTAGGAAGAATTCCCTGAAGAAATCCCTGATTTTTTTTTTTTTCGCCATCACATGATGTTGTTTTCATTCTGCCAATGTTTTAGACTAAACTTAGCCAATAAAATTTTGTTCACAAAGAAACTCCATATCACACCGATATCGATCTCTACAATTGCGCACACAGAAAACCAGGACTTTTACGTATGTGCAACAGGGACCAAATTTTTGCCAACTTAATGTTTTGGGGGAGATGTCGGCGCTCGCGGTGACCAAGAAATACAATGACTTCGATACCCCGTAAATTTAATTTTTTAAATAAATATTTTCCAACATCAGTGAGCTGAATTTATTGTATTTCATGGATATGTTAGTGTTTATATTTGTAAATTAAATGCTGATTTTGAGTGAATTTTTGTGCAGTGGCGTTTGAAAGTGTTGAGGTGTACGACCGTCCGAGGGTATATTATAACAATAATAATAGCTACATTTATTACATGTATATTGCGCACGTATCCATCCCAGAGGATGCTCAAGGCACCTACAAAGGAGTATTATTACCCTGGCTTTAGCTCAGCTGCCCTAAGCATTCAAGGAATAAATTCCTACCAGGTACCCATTTACTACACCTGGCTGGAGAGTGGCAAATGTAAATGAATGTTTTGCCAAAGGACATTAGTGCCGCGGCGGGACTCGAACCACAAACCATGAGATCCCCAGTCCGGTGACGTATCCACTAGACCATGACACGATGCCGCTATGAGTGATCCTGTCCAATGATCAATGATCAAGGGTGTTGAATGCGGTCTTAGGCAATCGTCACTCATACTATTTGTCCCTTGCATATGTGGGACTGTGTCAAACATTCACTGTTGCAGTAGTAACAGACAACAAATTTGATCCAAGCAAGATTTGATATTCTTGAATTTGCTATTTTACCTGATTCAGGAACTTGTCAACTCGCACTATATATGCTAAAAATTTGACGTTTCAGAGTTGAAAATGAAATTTTAAATATTTTCTTCTCATGTATGAATGATCTAGAATGTACCACTTCCCACTAATACACACAAAATCTATCTTCAGATAAGCTTGTACAGTACATGCATAAGTGGGCAATGGTTTAATTCTGATCTGAACGCATCTAATCACATTGTGTGAGGTGGGCTGAATCTCCATTCTGATATCTAAGTATGCAATTAATAAAGACATTATGCACTGTACACCTAGACTATTGCTATTTGGTAAGGTAAAGTGTGGGTGATTTATTTTTGTCCACAGGAAGAATTGAGTTTCAAACTCTTAGAATTATTTTCGCATATTCTGTTTTCACTTTGAAGGATGATATCCAAGGAGAAGAAGAAAAGAGTTAAAGTGCTTGTGAGGAGGCGCAACCCAGATAAAGGTGTCATAGGAGATACATGTATCATGAGGCGCACTAGGACTCACCGAGCTCAATATAGAACCAACCAAGTTTCTTTTGAGGTGCAGGAGTTCCCCATCCTGAAGTTGGAGACTTGGAGTTTTGGTAATTAGATGTTTATAAAAAATCTGGACTTAATTATCAGAAACAGATAATACATGTAGTTGTATACATGTACACAATTTTTCAGGCAAAAGGATGTTTTAATTTGATTCCCTCTACCTTGTTTTTATGATGTTCAAAGCATGCATACAAATTCATTATGGATGTCAGCTTTAGTAATCAGCTTTTAAAAATATTGTCCATTCTTAGGATTATTTTCGATAAATTTCATGTCTTATACTTTCTCTAACAGAACAAAACAAGAATAATGCTGTGATATATTTTTTTTGAATTTACAGATTCTGAAAGAGATGGAATCCACGTTTGGAGGAATTCGACCCTTGGTTCCACAAGCTGTCTCTTCAAGGAATACAATGCCCTCATCCAGGAGTGTATTGAGAAAGACCAAATGAAAGGTCAGTATTTGTTTAAAAGTTTTGAATGCATTTTGCAAATGGTCTTCATGTTTACCATTACAAACAGGAGGAGGGCTTGAAGATTTTGTCTTCAAAATAAAATATTTAATTTTCTTCTTTACTTATGTAGACTCTGTCACAGAACTCTCATGTTTTATATGTCTGTACATGTGTTAATAACAGGCATGTACATCAAGTTGCTTTAAAAAGCTACTCCATATCAATTGTTTGTTATGTGAATGCCAGAACTTTCATAGATTTAATATAATTTGTCTGATTAACTTCCAGATCTGACACTCCCTTCTGGCCATACCACACCTGCTTGGCGAGAAGGACATGATGTATGTTGTAGACAAGGTAAATGACAATTTAAACCTTTTCTTCCCAAAACATGTTGCAACCACTATTCCATTCTACCATAAAGATACTATTAAGAGATGATGTAACATAAGTGGGGGGAGTGGTCTGAATCTGATGCAGGAAATTGTTCACCTAAATTACATGGGGTTAAAGTTTAGAGTATGACACTAGATTTAGCTCAATTTTTTTCTCATTTCCTCTACCCTTTTTCCTACATACATGTACTTCTGTAGTTCTAAGGAGGAATCATAAGATGATTGTACTTTATCATGCCCAGTGACCTGGTAAATTTCTTTCCTTTTACTTCTTAGGAACCTGTGACACCAACACCAGCTGCAGTGTTTAGAGGAAAGCTTGTAGCTGAAGTTTGGATTGAAGGGGGCAAGATGTGCCACTGCTCTGGAGCACTCACATGGGGTCTAGTACATTTTGGAGAGTTCACTCTGTAGCACCACTTGCGGTGGAGCCCCTGTTTACATGGCTGCTGTCCTCGAGTACTTGACTGCCGAAATCTTGGAGCTCGCTGGCAACGCTGCCCGTGACAACAAGAAATCCAAGAAGTTATCATTTCGGAAGCAGGTGGGTGTGTTGCCGGCTTCTTCTTGGGGATCTTCTTGGAGAGTTCACTTTTTGGAGTTCACTTTTTGGAGTTCACTTTTTGGAGTTCACTTTTTGGAGTTCACATTTTGGAGCGTTCACTCTGCAGCACCACTTGCCCCGGTCACTATCTAAATGATGTCTTATATTGTATGTCAAGGTACATGATGCGTGCAATATTTTTGTGGTACAATGGGTGTCAGCCCCTGTTGGGACAGGGTATTCTTCTGCAGATAATATATACTACTTGTTCCTTGACTCCTTCCTTGTTTGGCATAAAGGACACATATACATTTTACAATAGTGGCGGATTTAGGATTTCTATTGGGGGGGAGGTGGTGGGCAAATTGAAAAAATCAAAAAAATCAGTTGAACAAAGCAAAAAATAAACAGGAGCCCAAGTTTTTGTCAATATACTGAACCATAAACAAGGCATTTGAAGCCTGTTTTTATTACATGTAGTTGGTTATTTTAATGCCCCCCAAACAACAAAAAAGCCATGTGGTCATGAAGTGCAATTTGTGTAAAGCCTTAATTTTTTAAAATCCTGGAAATAATTATAACCCATTATATTTCAGTGTGAAGTGTGGGCCGAATTTTATTTTTTTTCATAAAATGACACAAACGGGGCATTTAAAGCCCTCTTGAAACCTCATTGCTTCTGGCCTCTGAAAGATTAAAAAAAAAAAAAATTTACAGGGAGGGGCTGCTCTCCCCCCCCCCCCCCCCCCCCAGATCCACACCTCTTGTACAATGTATGTGTGGCTTTAATCATAACAGACCAAATATACACAGTACATGTACTATGTGTTTATTAGTTTCGTTCCTACTGAAAATGTTATATAAGTTATGTACAACATACATGCCTCTTTACGGTACCTGAGATTACTGGCACTGCAACAACTGGACATGCACATTTGTTATTTGAATGCCGTAAAATAGAAAAAGAGACTGTAAAATAAAGGACTGCACCACCAACATGCACATCACTTACCTTTTGAATGCCTATAAATATATATTTTTACTTTCTAGGTTTGAATTTCAAGATGTGTATCAATTAACCCTAAAATGGCCAGGATATGTTGGCTATGCCACAGCCGGTGGGGTGGAATCCACCCCCCTTCCCCCCGATCGGCACGCACATCGTCCACAACGTAATCTACAAAGCTATATATAGTTTAATGCTCCGAAAAATTTCACATTCATTAATTATGCAAATTTATGCATGAAATCGAAATTTTGCTCTAAATCATTAAGTAAAGCTCAAAATATGCTAATTTTTGGTCTAGACACTCTTTACAGTATTCTTAGCAAATATACTTGAAAAAAATTTGATATCAAAATTTATTATGTATTTTATTGTATTTAAAATTTATGTATTTCTTTGTTTTTTTACTTTTTTTTTGTTTTTTGGATGAAATTTGTCGGGGACACTTTCACAAACATAAACAGCATAAAATAAATTAATTTCAATCAGCAAATGTAAAAATATAGATTTGTAAATTTTGGCTGAAAACACATTTTGTATTGAAATTATACATGAAATCACGTTTCTGAGCAATTTTCGGTCTGACGTGCAAGTACGAATTGTTGCGTGCCCTGACATCACGAATTTGGTCTCAAAAGATGCGTGAGATTCGGGAAAAAAAGTCATGAAATTGCTTTGCGCGTTGCGGACATATCGTGAGAAACGTCTAGGGGGGGGGATTCGACCCCCGGCCCTTTTAGGGTTAAAAAGCATAATGCATTTCATAATTGTTAATGGAAGAAGTATACATGGAACAATCTGTTTTAGATTACCTTAATGACTATGTATTCATTGGTTAGAATTCTGTTTCGTAGAGTCAGTATTCACTCAATTTGTCTTCTTTTCTGAAGCAATGTACAGCTAAACACACGCAAAATATATCTTGTAAAAGAAATACACATGTACATGTATAATGAAAAGTATATCACGTGTATACACCATACATGTATGTAATATATCATACTTGCAGATATAGTACAGAAATACTGGTATGTTTTTAGAAATGGAGAGCTGAAGTTTACTGAATTTTATATACACTGTTTCTGTTATGACTGTTTTTTTCCTTTCTTAGTGCATCACTCGTTTGCGAATGTATCATAATGTGTCTGAGTGATGATTAATGATTTGTTGTACTTGGTACAATTCATATACCTTTTATTGTTAAATTTTAACTGAGATGAAGGTATGTAATCCTGCTTGCTTATGTTGTACTCACTGGCCATTATAGTGTATAGGCCACTGAGAATGATAATCTTAACAATCAATTCCTGGTGTCACATAGCAATTTGCTATGCATTTTTTATATGTGGGACTGTACAGAAATATTTATCCCATCCACCAAAAATGCTAATCAAATTTGAGAATATTATTACCTGATAATGTAGTGATGAAACAAAGCTTTTTGCTTGTCACTGTTTGTGAACTATTTTAAAGCCAGCTTACATGTATATAGAACTATTCACTTTTTTATTATTGTAAAAAAAGGGCTTGCTAAGTTGGGATTGTCATTCAAAGTGCATCTTAACCTCATGTATTGTCATTACAACTACAGTACTGCGCATGAACATGTATATAAAATATCAAAGACCAGATGCTCCAATGCATGCTTATATGCCTTATTAAATACAGCTCGTTCAGTTTTGTTTTAACTTAACATGGAAAAGTATAAATGTGTTTTTTTTCTTCAGTATCTGTGTTTGCAAACGAAATGGAAGGTTTGGAAGGGTTCAAGTTTGTGCCCAAAAGGGTCCCTGTAAGGCGCAAAATTGCACCCTTTTTTATCGGGGTAAAGGGCTTAATGTTGCACCCTCTGGAAATGTACAATATTGCACCGAAAAATGTGCTGCCAATGTTGCAATAGTTTGCACCCTTTAGGGTGCACAATTGCACCCTTTTTATAGGTTCAATTATGGTGCAACATTGCACCTTTCTGAAAGGTACAATATTGCACCCTAAAAGGTGCTCCCAGTGTTGCATTTATTTGCACCCTTTTTATCGGAAAAAAGGGTTCAATATTGAACCCTAAATGGTGCAACATTGCACCCTAAAAATGGTGCAAAATTGCACCTTTCTGAAAGGTACAATATTGCACCCAAAAAGGTGCTCCCAGTGTTGCATTTATTTGCACCCTTTAGGGTGCAAAATTGCACCCTTTTTATCGGAAAAAAGGGTTCAATATTGAACCCTAAATGGTGCAACATTGCACCCTAAAAATGGTGCAAAATTGCACCTTTCAGAAAGGTGCAATATTGCACCCAAAAAGGTGCTCCCAGTGTTGCATTTATTTGCACCCTAAAAGGTGCAACTTTGTACCTTTATTTCTAAGTGTGTAAGACTTAGAATTTCCTCCACGTATCCCTCAAATGATGGCCTAATAATAGACGTGTGGTAGACCCAACTTCAAATGGAATCGGAATGTGATGGTGTGATATCATCAAATTTGCGGACTCTAGCCAAGACTCTAACTACTCTAGATCTACTCTAACTAGACCAATTTTGTTACAATTTTCATTTCAGTAAGTTTAGATAAGTGAATGTTATTTTAAGGTCAATGAGCATGATGAGTTAGACCTAGATCTAATCAGTACTAGTAAATTATTGATGATGGGTAGATCTACATCTAGATGATTTAGATCTATGCCTACCTACAATAACTAGTTACGCACTTTGTTTTCATCAGCTAAAACTAAAGGTCACCAAAATAATTTGTTTTCTTGGTACTAACGTTAGTACTACTATTGGAACGTTAGTAGTAGTCTGCTTCTTCATCCTGAAGACTCTTGCAGTTCTTCTAACTCAGGGCAATGTGCGTTACAGGAGCAGGGTGCAATGCTGCTAATTACAGTGTGCATACAAGGAAATTTAATTTCTAACGTGAACAGTAAGACTCTAACGTTGTCGACCTAGCCTAGAGTCTGTGTCTTGATTCTGCATATTGTTGTAAAGTTCATTTGTGGAGAACATTACGATGGGCTTGTCAATATACGCATAGCCTAGGCCTAGACCTATTTTCAGAGTAATGCCTGGCAGTGGCAATTTTGGGTCTCTCTTCTTCTTTCGTTAATGTTAATTGGCAATCAGTCATATCTGACTATTGTCGCCAATGACTTTTTTTTTTTCCTCCTTCCTCTGTTAAGGATATTATTTACATATATTTTCTATAATTTTTATCTTTCTTATTTGTTTCTTTTTTTCCTGCTAAAATAAAAGAAAATAAAGAAATTTTATTTCTTTTTTTTTTTTCGCTAGATTTACACTGAAAATCCCGAAAAAACAACCGCTATCTTCAGCACAGTTCCAACGGCACTTGCCCTGCCCTTTCCAAGATGCAATCTTACCGGGTCGGCGCAGTACGTCGCGCCAATTTTTCGGTCAAGCCTAGGTAACTCAAGCATGGGCGAGGGGGCGCTCGTGTACCTGTGCATATAGATGGGTTTTTACATATTTAAATGTATTTTACAAGTTTTACAATATTTTATCAACAAGGCGAAAACACTATGATAAATCTTTTCTTCTTATTTTTTCAATAAGATTACATACGTATGCATACATATGCATTATAGGAATCATTTTAGAAATTTAATCAAATTTTTTAATTCACACAAAATACTTTTAAACATACCTACACACAAAACACATACATGTAGGCCTATACAATAATGGTAGGTTACCTATTCTTTACTGAAACGTTTCGTTCTGGAAACGAAACGTAGTATAGCTTTTTGTATTCCTGTGTCACTTTTTTTTAAATACTCCATTATTTGCCCTGATTGAGATTCATTTAATTCTGATAGAAGCATTGCTCTCTCAATAATATATTTCGGACCTACTATAAGGTAATGTCTGACTGTTTCTACCTCAGGGCATCTGTCACAAAAACCTGTTGGATGAATACCCAATCTTAAAAGATCTTGATTAAGACCGATAACTCCTACTCGGAGACGATGGAGTTGTACTAGTTTCTTGCCTTCCCCAGATTACATATAAATGGAGATGTCACCGATGGCTGTAATTCTTTCAAGGCCGAGTTTGTTTGATTCCATCTTTCTTGCCAAAGTATCTTGGAACTTTGTAATATAAGTTGCTTAATTTCTGATAATGTTAATTTATTATGTATTTCTATTCTATTTGATAAAGCTGTTTTTGCACAAGAGTCTGCTATTTCATTTCCTAATATTCCACAGTGTCCTGGGACCAATTCAAAATATATGTCAATTCATTTATATTTAAGCCTAGTAATAATAGTTAGAATTTCTGTAATAATGGTTCGTCATTTTGTCGATGTAAGGATAAAAGTGCACTTAGTGAGTCACTGAATATAACAACACCTGTGTATATGTTTCTTCTAGTCGGAAAAGGAGGGTGTCCTCAAAAGAGCTAATTACTAAATTAGATCTAGCCTACGCACATGCAGTAAATTAATGCAAAACTTGATTTTGAAGTTGACTGCTCAATCCAATTTTTTACGTTTCACGTTGCATAGGTGGGGTGAATATGTTGAGAATTAAACAATACATACATGAACGTAGGCTAGGCGCCTACACGTTGAACACACACGATCGAAATATAGCGCTGCACGTAATATGCCTACGTACGTGCAGGCCAGGGACTTTTTTTCCCCCACCGACCGTGCTTTCATGAAGACCAATCGGAACCGTTTCCCGACCCTGCGTCGTGAATATTCATGAAAAAATGCGAAATCTGCCTAGCTTGGTTACACAAAAAAAAGGCCCGCGCGGGAAGGGGGAAACTCCCCCTCCCCACCCACCCCTGGAACATACAGTGCACTATTACGTCCAAATAACTGAAAAAGCAGGCAGGATGTCGAACTATAACTTTCCGCCTAAAAAAAAGATTGTTTGCTATGAGCCGTTATCTTTCAGATTTGCTGTAAAACGTAAGAGCTTTCTCGCTACGCGCGGGAGGGGGGAAACTCCCCCTCCCTGCACACACCCCCTGGAGAGCACGATTCGCGTGCCCCACAACCGCCCCCTAAAATGAAATCCTGGCTATGCGGTTGGATCCTTCACGTCAGCCCCCCCCCCCCCCCCCCATTGAAAATCCTGGCTACGCCTTGTAGTCATACTTCAGAATTGCACATCATGCCAATTGTAATATAATGGAAATCTGAGCTAATTTATTTCTTTTTATAACTTGAACAGAATCATCTCTTATCTTTTCCAAACTTGGTAAAAGTTTTTCTTTGTTTGTGTGTGTGTGTTTGTTTTCTGCGAGTGTTTTTATACCTCTTTTGGTGGGATATTTTGTACCTTACTGGTCCTTTGTCATATGAAACATAATTACACCCAATAAAAATCTTTGATAATTATAGAGACTTGTGACCAAGTTTAAGGATTTCAGGTGGATATTTTGGTAATTGAGTCGACACATTAACCTGACCAAAAAAGTAATTATGATGCCAATTTCATTTCAAATGCATGGCTTAAAAACATGAACAAGAACACACACAAAGGCGTGCTGATAATAGGGAAACGCGCGATTGATGCGAGAAATTTTGAATCGATTTTCCTTTTCTTCTTTTTTTTTTTTGTTCACTCTTTTAAAAGGATGCTTTAAATATTCAATAATATTTAAGAATTTTAATTTGTAAACAAATTTTAGGCGTTACTCCCAGTGTTAAAATTCCTCCCATTAAGCTTCTTCATTTACTAACTATTGTCCACGGCGGACCGTTGTATATTAATGAGTCAGAAAGAAGAGGATCTTGGTATTTGATTCCATTTGTGACTTGGCCGTGAACCAGAATAGCCTGGTGGTTAAAGTCGCTGCCCGGCAAGCAGTAGATGACAGGTTCGAATCCCGCTGGTTCCAATTTTTTCTGACTTGTGATTTTCATTACAGATCGAGCATACGATCTTTAACACTGGGAGTAACGCCTAAAATTTGTTTACAAATTAAAATTTCTCCCATTAAGCTTCTTCATTCTTCATTTATTAACGTGGTATGTTGAAGTTCGCCATCAGTGAGCTATCCCACTTTATCCTTTGATTTATATTGCTACGGACAAGTAACGTAATAAGCCAGGAGCCTGTCCCGAAATTACACCAATACGATTTGACGCCTTAAAGTTACTTGGATTAACTAGTCATTGACAAAAACATTGTAAGCCTGACCGTAGCCGTCGTGTTTAGCCCCTCAAACCCCCAAAGCTGACGACAAAGTCGGGTCGATTTCACCCCACCTACCCCACGCACACAATCAGGGGCGGATCCAGGATTTTGTAGGGGGGGGGGGGGGGGGGAGTAGCGACAAACTAAAAAAAATCGCCAACCTCCAAAATTCGCTCGCGGGGTTATGGGGGTTTAGCTTCCCTCCATAATTCTCTGACAAGCAACAAAAAAAAAAAGTTTTTCGTTTCTTCCAAAGGGGGTAAGGGCGGATGTGCCCCCCCCCCCAAAAAAAAAAAAAAAAAAAAAAAAATCCGCCGCTGCACCAAACATTGCCAGTAGGAAGTATGACCGGACATTACACAAATCTAAAAGGCTGACCACATTTTTTATCAGGAAGGGGTGTCAGACCCTTTGAATAAAGTGCCCTTAGACATAGAAAAGCATTTGACTTCAACAGTTAAACATTGTTTTCTTCAATTCAGTTCAATGATATAACATTATGCCAGTATTCAAAGGATTGACACCCAATGAAATTCACGAAGATAACAATACTCAAAATCTATAATTTTGAGTAGTGTAATGAAATTATATATATTATATTAGTTTATCATAAATTTATATATCATATGTATAATTTTGATTTTTTTTTTCGTGAATGCATTTAGTTTTAATAATTTGAATACTGAGTTAGGCTAGGGCCTATATGGTTATGAAAATATGTAGGCCTACTGTTTTCTCAAAATTACCCCCTCACCAAAAGGAAAAAAAGAAAAGAAAATGTGAGGATTATGTAAACACACCAACTGAGCCTGAGGATTTTCCACCAGTTTAACAAGACATAAATACATGTAAAATAGAGAAGCATGCAAGGACGGTATCTGTGTATTAATTAACACATGCACGGTAGATTTCAGCATGTCGGTCACATGTATGAAAACACTTCGCGAGCAAGACTTTGCTTTACAAAAATAGACCTAGCCTATCAACACTTGTATAGTCATGTACAAGGTTATTCAAACTAACCTTATACCCCATCATACATGTTTCTGTCTGAATTCCTACAATAGGCTTTATGTGAATTATCTTGGATTAGTCCAGCCTCCAGGATAGATCATGACATAGGCTAGACATAGCCTAGTAGCCTACAGGAAGAAGAGGGAAATAGGCCCTAACTATTTAAATTATTCAATTTCATCTTGGAATCTCAAAATTTGAAGCAAAATATATTATTTGAAGAGTCCCTGAACCAGGTAATCTAGCAAATGAAAGTGAATTATATCCTGCTTACATTGATTTTGCAATCATTTTGGGTGTTCTTTTTTATTTTACACTTAGGGCCTAGTCTTATAGACCGAAAATTCTGTCTCTCGTTCGTAGCTCTTCACTTAGTCGAGACAGAAACGCTCCATTCACTCGCCTGTGCAAACCGAATCCCATTGACTTACACACTAGGCCCTAATCTATTTAATTTACACAAATATTGTTAAAATGTGAATAATACGATTTACAAAAACGACATGCCTACTGTCAAGCGGTTGACAGTGAGTTTCTCTAAGTGAATGGCCGACCCTATCCAAATAAGAGGCTAACGAACGAGAGACAGAAAATTTCGGTCTAGCCTACTAACTTTGTTAGTCTTAGTGCAGCAGCGATTGGTCGACATAGTCCCACATAGACATAGACTGCGTTTGGGCCTACATGTACATGAGTAGGCTAGAATGAGAACGATTGCTCGTATTCGTAAAAATAACGTTAGATCTAGCCTACTCACTTTAAGTTTAACTGCAATGACTTGCCAAAGAGGTCAACCAAGGATTCCTCATCTCTGCCCTTCTGCCCGAACAAATGTAGCCATTGTTGGTTTGGGGTTTGTTCGCTGATCAGAAGGCCCAGTCCTGCAATCGTGTCTTTCGAGCCAGTCATCTCTTCTGTTGAAAGTGAGGATGAGACGTGATCCCCGGTCTGATGACGCATAGGCCTAGAGCTGGCCGTAATATCGGATATGTTCCTCTCTGCATCATCGATAGTGATATCGATCTCTTTCAAGCCTGGGAGCGATGAGAGCAGACCTTCGGAGCTCTGTGCCGTCACTCCCTTTGCTATAAGCTTTGTGACGACTGGAAGCTTAGGTGAAGATGACGAGAAACTCAGAGAGGAGTCTGAGATGATGAGAGTATGTAGCATCGAAAATGATCCCAGGCAGGACCATAACCCATTCGTCACGTCGATAGTAATAGAAGATCCCTCAAATTTAACTTCTCTAACCTGTTTTAGTAATGGTTGTGAAAGATGGATTGAAAGAGGGGACGTGAAATCATTAAGGTTGATTTTGATATGACCACTTACTAGTATTTCAATGTTTTGTAACATATACCAATTTACAAAATTGGTCAAGTGAAGAAAAAAAATGGCAAATGCTAAATCACTGAAATTCAGAAGTTCAGCCATTGTAATACAGTTAGGAAACAATACCTTTACAAAAAATCAAGATAATGACTTGAAAGTGAAAAAAAAAACCATCACGACAGATTATTCTTTTTTATCAACTGTCTGCTCATGCACCGTTGATGTCGTTTTCTTTTCTTTTTTTTTTTTGGTATACATTAGACAAAAAAAAATGTTGATAACATTTCCCGTCGGGATGGGTTGTCAGACGGCCCCTAAAAATTATGTTTTTTCCTTTAATAAGGCCCATGGACAGCGGGTGTCGATCCATGTTCATGATTGGGGGGGGGGGGGGGGGGTGGTGACCGGAGAGGGAGCGAAGCCAGTGGCGTATCTAGGGATTATGGCGCCTGGGGCAAAAAAGTGTAGTTACGCCCCCCCCCCCCCCCCGAGTGCCCAAACCTATCTACAGTATTGTATAAGAGAGGAGCAACGCGACCGAGCGGCAAAATTTTCAATTTTTAACCCTGAAAACGCAATTTCTTGTGCATTTTACCCAAGAAATTTTGCAATTGACCACCGCAATTGAGCGGCAGAGAAGCTCGAATTTTATACATTGATATACGGTTTTCTATTCACTCACTTCTACAATCGGGAGCAAAACTAACAAAAACCCTATCGACAAAATCGAGAAATTCAGTAAGGCTATACCTGAAGTTGAGATTTATTTCAAAAGTTGAACCTTTGCAAATGCTGTTTTATACTCTATTGGGGCGCAATATTTAGCAGGAGTCATATGAACTTACATGATAAAGCGAGCAAAGCAATTACATCTTTATTTTTTTCAAATTTTGAACCCTTTATGCTATTTAAGAAATATATACTGGGGCGCGAAATTAAAGATCCTGAAAGAAATAATTATGCGAGGGAGCAAAGCGACCGAGCTTTGGAAAATTTTCGCATTTCAAACCTCCAGAAACTAGATTTCTAGTGCATTTACCTTGCGGATTTTGGGACGCACAATCCGGGCGCAAGATTTTGATTTTTCTTAATTTCCCTCTCTTTTTCCCCCTCTCCTTTGCGTATTTTGCGCCCCCTCCAAGTACCACCTGGGGCACGTGCCCCCTGCCCCCCTCCCCTAGATACGCCACTAAATGCCCCTACCATACCAGGGACTTTTTCAAAAGTCTGTCTGGAAAACTTGCATTTTAGAGCATCCCAAATGGTTTTTAATGAAAAAAAGGAATCTACGACAATGGGCGGACGGAACCCCTTAGTTGAGAATAACAATGCGAGCGAAAAAAAATTCTTCGATATTTTCGCATTGACATTATGGCATTTCTTATTTCCTTATTTCTAATGTAATGGTATTTCAAGATCAAACATAATGAGTTGGGATAATTATTTGTTTTAAGTTAATATATCACAATTCTTATTTATTATATAAAAAAAACATGGGGGGGGTGATAATACAAGCCCCCCCCCCCCCCCCCCACTTCATTTTATTTCTTGATATATCGACAACCATGCCCATGGACCAAATGTTGTCAGACATAAGAGAGGAGCTTGCCAAGTATCTGCCCTATGTGGTTGCATGCTGAAATCTATAGCATTCATGACACAAATGCATTGCTAGAAAAATACTCCTATCAGAGTCATGAGTTTCAAATTTTCGATTTTTTTTATTTCAGATCATCTTCATGAACTAAAAATATAAGTGAGCATTAGCTGTTTATATATAGTCTGAAAGCTTGACATCAAGTTAACTCAGTCAGATACATGTATATTACAAACAGACAATTATAATTGTAAAGGGTATAGCGAAGAGTAGGTTACAGGAGTTCAAGTTCATGACATGAGCCTTTTATAACAAGTAGTGTTTATCGTTCTATCGTTATGTCTCCCTCATTCAGTTACATTCTACATAATGTTGTCCTCCCTTTAATAATTAATTGTTCAATTACTTGAACTCCTGTAACCTACTCTTGACTAGTATACCCTCTACTATTACATTGTGTGTTACTTTCCCTTTGTAGGCTATACAATATTTATTATCCCCTAATCAACATTCTTACTCTATTCTTTCTTGATCCCATTTAACATTCAATTTGTTGGTATACTTCTCAATCACTCTCCTTTGTAGCTTTTAATCTTGTTCCTTTTTTGTTTGTAATTTATCTGATTGAATTTACTTGATGTCAACTTTCAGACTATACAAACAGCTCATGCTCACTTATATTTTAGTTCCTGAAGATGATCTGAAATAAAAGGTCCAAACATTTGAAACTCATCATAACTCTGATCGGAGTATTTTCATAGCACTATTTATCCTGGCTATGCGGTTGGATCCTTCACGTCTGCCCCCCCCCCCCCCCCATATTGAAAAATCCTGTGTACGCCTGTGTATGTATTAACATTTATATTTTAACTGTACTTTAATGTATTTTATCTTGTCAATTGAAAAATGTCAGCTTTTAGCTGCACGTTTAATGATTTTATGACAATAAACCAATTCAATCAATCAACCACAGAAGATAGTGGGCGGTTGTGCGAAATTGGTGATGAGCACGCAAAGCGTGCTCCCCAGGGGGTGGGTGCAGGGAGGGGCAGTTTCCTCCCTCCCACGCGTAGCGCGAAAGCTCTTACGTTTTACAGCAAATCTGAGAGAAAGATAACGGCTTGTAGCACTTTTTTTTAGGCGGAAAGTTATAGTTCGACGCCTTGTCTGCTATTCAGTTATTTAGACGTAATACTGCACTGTATGTAACAGGGGTGGGTGCAGGGAGGGGGAGTAGCGCGAAAGCTCTTACGTTTTACAGCAAATCTGAGAGAAAGATAACGGCTCGTAGCACTTTTTTAAGGCAGAAAGTTAGTTCGACGCCCTGGCCGCTTTTCAGTTATTTGGACGCAATACTGCACTGTATGTAACAGGGGTGGGTGCAGGGAGGGGGAGTTTCCTCCTTCCCGAGCGAAGCGCGAAAGCTCTGACGTTTTTAGCAAATTTGAGAGAAAGATAAACGGCTTGTTCGAGGCCCTGCCTGCTTTCCACTATGTGGACGTAATACTGCACTGTATGTAGCAGGGGTGGGTGCAGGGAGGGGGAGTTTTAGCGCCCCCTTTTTTTTTTAGACGGAATGTTAGTTCGACGCCCTGGCTGCTTTTCAGTTATTTTGGTTGCAATATATACTGCACTGTATGTAACAGGGGTGGGTCCAGGGGGAAGGGGTTCCCCCCTTCCCGCTCGAAGCGCGAAAGCTCTGACGTTTTAGCACCTTTTTTAATAATACATATGGAATGTTAGTTCGACGCCCTGCATGGCTGCTTTTCAGTTATTTTGGACGCAAAACTGTACGGTATGTAACAGGGGTGGGTGAAGGGAAGGGGAGTTTTCCCCTTCCCGCGCGAAGTGCGAAAGCTTTGACGTTTTAGCAAATTTGAGAGAAAAATGACGGCTTGTAGCCTATAGCAAACATTTTTTTTAAGGAAGAAAGTTATTATTTGGACGCAACGTTTCACAAGCGAGAGAGCGAAGTCAGTGGCGTATCTATATAGGGATTATGGCGCCCGGGGCAAAAAAAGTGAAGTTACGTACCCAAACCTATCTATGTTATTGTACAAGTCAGGGAGCAAAGCGGAAAATTTTTTAAGTTTTAACACTAAAAAAAAAATGCATTTTCTTTTCTTTTCAGAAGATAGTGGGCGGTTGTGCGAAATTGGTGATGGGGTGGGTGCAGGGAGCGGCAGTTTCCTCCCTCCCGCGCCTAGCGCGAAAGCTCTTACGTTTTACAGCAAATCTGAGAGAAAGATAACGGCTCGTAGCATTTTTTTTTTAGGCGGAAAGTTATAGTTCAACGCCTTGCCTGCTTTTCAGTTATTTAGACGTAAAGGGGCCGTTCCACTATGCCGATCTGGCTACGATTTTGCGATTTTTTTTTCAGGTCGGGCTAGATCGGGGAAAAATTGAGCCGATCCACAGCTAATACGACGGAGCCACGCTTTCCATACGCTGTATGGACTAGCGCGTGCTCGCTACGCTTTGATTACGATTATCGGGATCCTGGGACTAATAACCGGCGCTCAGGTTACGCTCAATAATGATGTAACTACGCTGTTTGCACGATCTTGCCAATGCGGTCCGATGTATGTGCGCTCTATATGCGACCTAATCACACTGTTTCCCCGTTCTCGCATAATTTATAATAAGTATTGGGTGAGGGAATTAAAGGGAAATTAACCTCAGCGTATGAATTAGCTTATTTTGAATGGTGTAGTATATGCCTCTTATTTGATACATGCAATGTCATGTAAAAACACAGGATATAGATATAAATCACTATTTTCCAGCCAAGTTATCGTCTGCTAGCAATAATAAGGGGGCTGCCATTACTTTATGTGTACACGAACATATTTTTCATCCCAAGTAAAATTTCCTTCATCGTTAACTTGTAATTGATTTTTAGAGGACAAATATATATTAGATAAAGTCACATATTCTGAAATGTAAGTTTAGTTTTATATATTTTTTAAAAGGTCTTAATTTGTTCATAAAAAATATACTTCATAAAAAATATACGTCAAGGACGGAGAATTGACGTCAAGGACGGAGACAATCGTAACAATACCAAAACAAAGCGAGAATCTGCTTTACAGGATGGCTATTAGAACTCATGGGTCGTCAATTATCTAGGCCCATGGCCAATAACAATCGTAATACAATCAGAACAAAGCGACGTATCTGTTGTAAAGGTAGGCTATTATCAATGCATATGGTACCTAATGATCCGTGTCATGCACAAAATGGCAGCCTCCATGGAAAGACGTAGCAGACAATAGGTGCATCTAGAATATCACGTGGGGTTAATTGTCCTTTAATGTTACTGCTGAACAGCGCACAGAAGCAGCGTAGGTAACGCGAGAACAGCGTTGGAAGAGCGGGAACAGCGTGGTAAGAGCGAGAGCGCAGCGCAATAAGAGCGTATTGGGAACTAGATAAGCGAGTCGGTTGCGTAAGGAGAGCGGCATTGCAGCGGGAAGGTCGTGATTCGATCTGCGTGGAGCGGGGCGGCAGCGTAACTATATTGGTGTTGACTAATATCGCCGATCTGGTGCCACTGTTGCTACGCTTAGAAAGACCTTACTACGCTCTCCCCGCTTTCTTTACGCTGTCCTTACGATCGCCCCGCTAGCTTTACGATAAATTTTTGATCGGGGAGATCGGGGAGAAATTTTGAACATGTTCAAAATTTCTCCCCGTTCTGAAAAATTCCCGCTCCTATCCCGATCTCACAACGCCGTCTTTACGATGCTGCCGATTGCAAGCGATGCCAATACGCTTTCGCCGATCTACCAAAATCTACCAGATCGGGGTAGATCGGGAGCCAGAGCGGTATAGTGGAACGGCCCCTTAATACTGCATTGTATGTAACAGGGGTGGGTGCAGGGAGGGGGAGTAGCGCGAAAGCTCTTACGTTTTACAGCAAATCTGAGAGAAAAATAACGCCTCGTAGCACTTTTTAAGGCAGAAAGTTAGTTCGACGCCCTGGCCGCTTTTCAGTTATTTGGACGCAATGCTGCACTGTATGTAACAGGGGTGGGTGCAGGGAGGGGGAGTTTCCTCCTTCCCGCGCGAAGCGTGAAAGCTCCGACGTTTTTAGCAAATTTGAGAGAAAGATAAACGGCTTGTTCGAGGCCCTGCCTGCTTTCCACTATGTGGACGTAATACTGCACTGTATGTAGCAGGGGTGGGTGCAGGGAAGGGGAGTTTTAGCGCCTTTTTTTTTTAGACGGAATGTTAGTTCGACGCCCTGGCTGCTTTTCAGTTATTTTGGATGCAATATATACTGCACTGTATGTAACAGGGGTGGGTCCAGGGAGGAGGGTGGAGGGGGGGGGGGGGGGGGGGGGGGGGGGGGTGGGCGACAATTTTTTTTCCCCCAAAACCTTCACAATTAGCTCAGCTAGGGGTTATGGGGGTCCAGTTTCCCTCCATAATTCCCTGACAAGCAAAAAAAAAAAAAAAAAAAAGGTCTTTCATTCTAAAAGGGAGGGGGGGGGGCACATTCGAGAAAATGGCGGATCGTCTATGGTCAAAATGCATACTTCTCTTCACCGGATCCAGGGGGGGGGGGGGCACTTCCGGCACGTGCAACCCCCCCCCCCCCCCCTGGATCCGGTGAAGGGAAGCGAAAGCTTTGACGTTTTAGCAAATTTGAGAGAAAAAATAACGGCTTGTAGCCTACAGCAAACAATTTTTTTAGGGGGAAAGTTATAGTTCGACGCCCGGACCGCTTTTCAATATTATCATTTGGACGCAACATTTTACATGCGAGAGAGCGAAGTCAGTGGCGTATCTATATAGGGATTATGGCTCCCGGGGCAAAAAAAGTGAAGTTACGCCCGCCCCCCCCCCCCCCCTCTCCCCTCTTGTGCCCAAACCTATCTACGTTATTGTACAAGTCAGGGAGCAAAGCGGCAAATTTTTCAAGTTTTAACACTAAAAAACGTATTTTCTTGTGCATTTTGCCAAGGAAATTTTGCATTTGACCACCACAGTTGAGCGGTAGAGAAGCTCGAATTTTATACATTGATAAACGGTTTTCTATTCACTAACTTCTACAATCGGGAGCAGAACTAACAAATCCCTATAGGCTTGAGAACGAGTCAATAAATTCAGCAAGGCGACCTGAAGTTGAGATTTCTATCAAAAGTGAACCTTTGCAAATGCTGTTTTATACACTTTATCCTATGTTGGGAGCGCAATATTTAGCAGGAGTCATATGAAACTTACATAATATAGCGAGCAAATCAATTACATCTTTTTTTTTCAAACCTTTTGAAGCCTTTATGCTATTTAACCCCTAGACTACGGGAACCGGGTGTCTCCTGTATTAACCCTATGAGAGTTAAAGAATTCAGTAGCCAATGGTTTAAGAACTATATACTGGGGGAGCGAAATTACGAGATCCTGAAAGAAAATAATTATGCGAGGGACCCGGAGCAAAGCGACCAAGCTTTGGAAAATGTTCGCATTTCAAAACCGTCAAAAAAAAAATTCTAGTGCATTTACCTTGCGGATTTGGGCGGTGATCCGTAAAGATTATGATTTTTATTCATTTCCCCCTATTTTTCTTTCTCTCCTTTGCGTTTTTTGCGCCCCCTCCAAGTGCTGCACGGGGAACGTGCCCCCTGTCCCCTACATACACCACTGAGCGAAGAGACCGAGCGGTGGTGGGAGGGGTTATCCCCCTCCTACATCAGGGAATTTTTCAAAAATCTGTCGATAAAACTTTTTTTAAATGGTTTTTAATGAAAAGAAGAAATGCACGGATCTGCGCCAATGGACGGAACCCCTTAACCCTTAATTGAGAATAACAATGCGAGCGAACGATATTTTCGCATTGAAATTATGGCATTTCTTATTTCCTTACATCTAATCATTAAAGAATGTGATGGTATTTCAAGATCAAACATCATGAGTTTGGATAATTATTAGATTTAAGTTAATGTATATCATGATCCAAAAATATCGGGGGGGGGGGGTAATAATACAGGCCATCCCCCACCTCAATTTTTTTTTTTTGATATATACCCCCATCCCACTGGGATCGACACCTATGGTAACAGGTGTGGGTGCAGGGAGAGGAGAGTTATTTCCCCCTTCCCGCGGAAAGTGCGAAAACTTTGACGTTTGACGCTTGTAGCCCCTTTTAGGCTCTTTTCTCTCATTTCCCCCGCTTTTTCGCTGCATGTCGCTCTCGCTTTTTTTTTTCTAGTGGCTGAATAGATTGGCCATGGCCCCCGGTGCCCCCTGTCTACGCCAGTGAATACATATGACCGGCAACGTTCATTTTCTACCTCGTTATGAACTTCAGAGGGTAATAATGGATTCTTACACAAACACCTTGCAAGCTTTAGTGCGAGTCAGAAAAAACAGTTACACTTTTAAAATGCTTATATTACAAATATGATAGAAAACATAATTTTTGTACCATAGCTGAAATAACAATTAGCAAGTACAATTAGCAAGGAAGCCTTTTGTAATAACAATTGAGTCGTAGCGCTCATTAGGCGAACCTGTGGAATGGTCCCAAGATCTTCAGACCTAACACCCATGGACTATTTCGTCTAGGGGTTCCTGAAGTCCAAGGTGTACAGCAGCCCACCTGCAGACCTGGATGACTTGCAGCAATAAATCATCAGAGAAGCAACCAATCTGCGATAAGACAGGCAGACACTTCGTAGGGCCATGGCAGCGATGCTCCATCGAGGTCAGAAATACGCCATGTGGAAGATTGAAAGCTATGTCCAATTGCCCAAATTGACTATGAAAAGGGACTTTTCAGTGAAGATTACTGAATGTTATGATTTCTGGCTTTATTTATTTATTAGTTCTCATGTTTATTTTGCATAAACTTTACGCTCATTGTTACAAAACAACGAAGGAAGATAACTATATACTCTATTTATACATGTTAAAAAATACTCTGTTAATCCCACATTTTTTTAAAAAGTACTCAATTAAAACAAGTGTATAACATTTTTTTCTGACTAACACTGTATATTATGCTTGTCACACAGGCACAGATGGACAATCGGTGTGTTTACATATTCATAACCATTCGACTACTATTGAGAAAGCTATATACAATTTTGCCAATTTAATAACTTATTATTGAAATGATTTTGACACAAATGCATCCACAGAATGTTAAAATACTCGAGATTGTACTTTATAAATTCATGCTGAATTGAATGTGACATTTTCCAGGTATTATGGTTGTAATGCAAAAAAAATTGTTTTCTCTCTATCCAGAGCCTTTGAGGCAGCAAAGGTTGGTGTGTTTTTTCAGGGGCGTGTTACACCACCTTCCCGATGGAACCTTTTGTCAGTTTTTATATTTTTGTGATGTACACCCATACTTCTTCCTTCTGACAAAATGTGGTCCATGTAAAAATATGCCCCAATTTTTAGGGGCCGTCTGACAACCCATCCCGACGGAAAATTTGGTCAGTAGTTTTGGTAATGTAATGTATAGTCATACAACTTCCTTCTGACAAAGTCTGGCGTATATGTTAGACGGGTTGAAATCGACCCGACTTGGGGCCCTTTTCTTTTCGGGGGGGGGGGGGCTCTGGGGCCGAACGCAGCGGCTTCGTTCGGGCTGACAAGCTTTTTATAAATGACATGGATGATCTAAGTAAATTTAAGGGGTCAAATCTCATATGTAATATGGGGGTGACTATTTCGGGACAGCCTCCTGGCCTATTATTTCTGACCGGATTTTTTCAAACTTTCATTGATCTGTTTTTTATATTTTCTCTTGATTTTAAAACCAAATTTATGGAATTTTTCTCTTTAATTTAAAACGAACTTGATATCAGCGTAGAAATTTACTTTAAGTTACTGCTGAAGGCTTGTTACACATAAATAGATGCGGTTTACCGCGGGGTTTTTCACAACTGTATATGTCTTACAACAGACAAGTCAGGATGCGTATACGGGACCTTTGTTGCGCCAGTTACATTTTGTCAATCCGACTTGCCAATTATTTTGTTTAGTACCAGAAAGAAAAAAGAAACGCTGCTTTTTACCGCGTCGTGTGTGAACGGGCCTTACATGTTAGTAGGCCTGTATGACGTCTTATTCGGAAGGGATATAATGCAACCGAGCGTAATGATATATACAGTGAAAACTTAGAGGCACATGTGACAATCCTTCATGATTCATTTGCGTTAACTATAGGCCCTATGGTGTAATTATATAATGTACTTATATATTATTCATTTAAATATTTGTTTATTATTTTGATAAATATTATTTTTGTTATTGAGTTGTAATCAGTTTGTTGGACAAAAGGGATCAGAAATGAAATTGAAAAAAAAATCCCTTAAATTTACAAGGTTTAAAATGTTTTCTCTCTCTCTCTCTCTCTCTTTCTTGCTTTGAAGTTAAGTTGCAAATTGAACATGTCAGTCTGACAAACAGCAATTAAAAAAACACATTGAAACTAAACATGAAACTATCAAGTGCAGCCCTCCATAAAGTCATAATTATAAACACAAGATTTTAAAAATACTCCATTTTGCACGGAATCTGTGTTATATGATTTCGGACTACTTTTCATTTATCCAATTATTTTTTTTTTATTCGTGAGGCCGTAAAAAATCCTGAAGAAAATGAACGATTTAAAAGAGGATTTCCATAAGAGATAAATCAGCTTTAAAAACATTTCTCAAATTATTGTAAACAGAAAAACATTTTCGAAGTGACGGTCAGATGGAAGTCTGCATACCGTATGTTTCAGCTGCTTTGGAAGATTTTGCATTCCAACAACGGTGTAGACAGTCGGTGACTTAAGTACAATACTCTGTGCAGCTACGCATCCTTGAACCAACGAAGACACCTTTCCTTCAGTACAGTTGGTCTCTGATGAGCAGTCAAGGAGAATGCGATATCGCTCGCTCTCATCCAGATTGCCGTTGGCAAGGATGGCCTCCATTATTCTAATACATAGGCCGTTGTCCGTGCCAGCAGCGAATCGGATGAGATTTTCGTAGTCTCCGATGTTTCCTTTGATGTTGCGCAGGACTCTGTCCAACTTAGAAATCTTCAATCGCATCAAAAATGTATTCGATTTCTCTGCGAGATGTTTCCCAGCCGAGTGTTCCTGTGCGAGTTTGTGGTAAAATTCGATGGTAGTAGAAGTGGTCTTGTTGGATTGTGGAAAGCCTGCTGGTGTAACTGTCGCCTGAGATATTATCCCAAGCTCACATGCCTTGTCAAGGATAGCAGGAACCTTTCGGAAATCATGGGGTGTGAAAACTAGCTTTTTGGCATCGTCAAGCAAACCAACAAGGGCAACCTTACCAAGTTTACAAATGATTTCACCTAGTTTTTCCTCTGTAATCTTGTCTTTTGACTTTGATTTGGCATTGGCATGGTGCCTCAAAAATACATTCACCCTGTCCAGCAGTTGTGTTTGGGTTGTAGTATCACTCCCCAGCATGCCCCCATTCCATAAGTGACAAACCATGAGACAAAACAGTGGAGTTATAACAAGTTCATTTATCAGTGGTTGACCATCGAGGTACACCTTCAGACCTTGTCCATTAGAGGGGTTGGAAGTCGAGGCGAAAAACTTGTCAATGTACTCTCTTGAGCTATCACGAGAGAATCCTTCTATCCACATCTTTGTGTACACCCTTGGAAGTTCTCCCTGACTGAAGAAGTTCTCGAGGTGGGGGCGTGTTGTTACCAGGACTCGACACTCTGGATATTCTTCCCACTCCATCACATCGACAATGTCGCTTCTCAAACCTTTGTTTGCGGTAATACCGGCATACTCATCTAACCCGTCTAGTATGATGTGACAAATGCCTTGATTTTTACTGATAAATCTGTGTAGTCCATCTTGGGTTAGATCTGCAACGTCATTCAATAGCTGAGATCTGATTGCTTCTGCGATTGATGTCTGTTGGCTGGTGTTTCGTAGCTTAACAACAAAGAGAAGAGGCAAGTTTTCAAGGGTCGATCCTTGCACTCTGTTAGCCCAGTCGTAAGCCATTTTAGCGACAGCTGTTGTCTTCCCTCGCCCAGCGGGGGCCGAAATGAGGATTCGAACTGGTAGCCTGCCGTTTACTTTCGTTGAAAATATTTCAGCAACAGACCCCTGGAGTATCTCCTTCTTCCAAGTGTCTTTTCCATGTGCGTCCTTCATCACCATAGTGACAACTGTGTGCATGTCTTCGATCTCAGCAAATTTCTCTGGATCCCATGGAGCCATCTGGATTTTGCAGAATGAATTGAGGTATTTATTCACCAATTTGTCACGACATCGCATGACAGTCAAGGACTCTGAGATCTTCATATTGTAGATATCTGAAACGATCCAATCACAAAAGACAAACCATTCACCTTCATCTTAACTCATGTGTCACAGTATATTGTGTGAAGAAGTTGGGCAAGTGAGGATCATCACCCCCCCCCCCCCCCTGTATCATAGATTTCTTATCATGTTTGCCTGACTAAATGCCACCCCTCTCTCTCTCTCTCTCTCTCTGTCGCTCTCTCTCTCTCTATTATAATTATAGTAAAACGAGTTTTCAGATTAACAAAATATGAACAAACAATAATATTAAACCTTACTGAAAATCATAAATAAAAACAGAAATCATATTTACTGAATGTAGTACTCCTTATATCCACACTATGAAATACAACATAATATAACACAATTATACATAATGTCGCCTGTGCTTTGTTGCCTTATGTCACAACCATACCTTGGTTAGTTTGCAGTGGAGTCTTGTTCTCTTCATATGGGTCCTGCTGGTTTGGTAGATATTCACCTGCAAGAGATTAAGAATCCATTAACATAATTATTTCCCCCCACTTATGACTCATTACATCAAATCCATAAACAAGCAAGAGGCTTATTAACATTTCCCATCTAAATAGGCCGTAAACATATTGTTTCTCATGAGCAATTATCAGTGTTGTTTGTAGCGCCTTGATGATCGTCCTCTTTCTGGTGTTTGTCATCTAGTTCTAATATACGAAAATGGAAAAAAACAATCATTGTTTCGGCTCGGTGGTAAAGCCAGTCTTAGATCAATGTGGGCGTTGATGCAATGGGATTAATGAGGAGCAAAGTATAGACTAACCAACCAGTCATACCAGTAGTCAAGGGAGTTAACAATGTTTTTATTTTTTTGAAATTTGCATCGAGTTTGTTCCGGTTGTCAACTAGGAAACTCGCTTGTAGAATCTATAGACATGATAGTAATGGAACTGAGGAAACTTATGTTGCGTTATATCACAAATTATCATACCTGGGTTAATTTGCAGTGGAGTCTTGATCTCGTCATATGGTTCCTGCTGGTTTGGTAGATATGCACCTGCAAGAGATGAAGAATTCATTCACTTTTTTGTTCTTCTTCTCATTACATGAAATACATCTTTAAAACAAGCGAGAGGCATATTACAAGCAACATATCTCATCTAAATGGACTGCAAACATAATTTTCTCCATTGTGCTATTTTTTCAGAGTACCGGTAATGAAAAGTAAAACTGTTGAATCTACTACAATAGACAAAGAAATGATGTTTCAAACTTTACTGAAATATATCCTATATAGGCTCGCCTATTGTAACATTTGGAAGCTTGAATTAACTCCAATTTATGATTTTTCAAACTTTACTCAAGCAACTAAAGCTGTATTCCCTTCACTGTTTATTTAAAGCCAAAGACAACAGAGCACCCATAGAGGGTTCGGGTGAGAGAGGACAACTCCATTGGAGCTTCGTATATCAATTATTCATTCGGGAGTGATGAGGTGCCCTCATATGGACGTTGAAATATTATTATTTCCGGAACCCTTGCTAAGATTATTTTTTTTTGCGGTGTTTGTCATCTAGATCTAAATTCACTCAATGAAAGAACAATAACAACAAAATATGGAATTTAAAAAAAAAAATATGGAATTAAAAAAATATATATATTTTGCTCGGTGGGAAAGCCAATCTTAGATAATTGTGGGGCAACAGTACAAAAGGAGCAAAAAAAAAAAAAATAGTCCACCCAACCAGTAATCATTGTAGTTAACCATGTTTTTATGTGTTGAATTTTCCATCGAGTATGTTCCAGTTGACAACTACGAGGCTCACTTAGAATCTATAGATAAGGAACCCGTAACACGTCGAAGTATACCACTGGGTTCGGTGAAGTCTGTACGTTAAGCCGACGGTTATAAAGGATAACAGGCGTGCTATAATGCGTACAAATAAACGAGCATGTCACAAATTCCATCTCCCCTATATTTAATATGAGTTGCATCTAAATGTACGCAACCCAATCTTATGTCGATTCGTACCCTGTATCTGTAATAGCATTTTCTTTATTGTATCCTTGCATTTCTCTATCATCATGACTGCCTCTCAGAGGTGGCGCTCCCGGGGAGGGGGGGGGGCACAGTGCCATCCCCACTTTTTCAATTACTCCAAAAAGTTTTTGTTTCAAATAAGCGCCCTTTTACCTTCTGATATGTGCCCCCTTTTAACCTCAGACATTACTGCTCCTTATAAAATCTAATAATTGCCCTCTTTTTCGTCTAATTGGAGCCCATTTCCCGTTCTAATAGCGCAATTTTTCTTTCTGAGTGCCCTTTTTCACCTCTAATAAGTGCCCCTTTTTCTTTGTATAACTGGGCCCCTTCTTCTCCCTGATAAATGCCCTTTTCACCTTCTGATAAGTGCCCATTTAACTTCAGATATTACTGTCCCTTTTTAAATTTGTGCCTTTGTTTTTCGTCTGACAAGTGCCCATTTTCTGTTCTGATAGTACAATTTTCCTTTCATAAGTGCCCTTTTTCACCTCTGATAAGTGACTCTTTTTCTTTGAATGACTGCCCCTTCCTCTTTCTAATAAGTTCCCTTTTCACCTTCTGATAAGTGCCCCTTTTAAGCTCAGATAAGACAAGTGTCCCCTTTGAAATCCGACAAGTTTCCCTGTTTTCGTGCAATTTCTCCTTATGATAAGTGCCCTTTCCACCTCTGATAAGTGACCCTTTTTCTCATTATGACTGCACCTTCTTCTTTCTAATAAGTGCTCTTTTTACCTTCTGAGAAGTGCCCCTTTTAACCTCAGATAAGACAAGTGTCCCCTTTGAAATCCGACAAGTGTCCCTCTTTTCGTCTGATTGGTGCCCATTTTCCGTTATTATAGTGCAATTTTTCCTTATGATAAGTGCCCTTTCCACCTCTGATAAATGCCTCTTTGTAAGTGCCCCTTTTACTTTTGATCAGTGCGTTTTTTTCTTTCTAATAGTATTATTTTCCATTTTGATAAGTGCCCCATTTGTCTTTCCGTGCACCCCCATGACTAAACGAAACCGACTGTTTTAACTTATTCATAGTATGCTAAAATCATCAAGATGTTAACAAGAAAAAAAAGTGGCCCCTCTTAGAGAAAATCAAGGGGGCGTCAAGATGGTCAAAAAATGCCCTTTTCAAATTTTGTTGAGAGGTCCCTTTTGTACTACCGTCACATTTTGACCTGTAACTTTCTGTATGGTCATCAGATTGGTATGGTAGCGTTCTTGCCAGTACTGTTCTACACATTTTGATATAAAAAAAATATATCCATGTCAAAATGTGTGTTGTCATGGCAACAGTTATCATGAATGAAAATCTAAGTAGAATAGAAGAATTTCATATTTTTTTTCAAAGAAAATTGCTTAGACATGAAAACAATCACTTCAGTATGAGTTTGATACAATATTCGTGGTGTTTAATGACATTCCCATCACTCTGAAGCATACACAACATAATAAGAGGAACTCAATTATCTATTGCCATAGTAGCATGTTATGCGTATTACAAACCTCTTGTTTTCGCATATTTTTTCCCAGATTTCTCAGTTTTACACAGTAAGCATAATGAACTTCCTAATTTTAACCTGCAATTCTATGATAATGGACTATAAGAAAAAAAAAAAGATGACGAACTGCTGGTAATACAATACAATACCATACCACACCATGCAAACATATTCGTTTTCTAACATATTTTAAGGAACCCGTGCTAAATATTTTAGCACTAATTTTGTCTAGCTGATGTGTGATACATGTAGGTATAAGTGACATCACATCTGTTATTTTTATTTTTTTTTCTCTTTTAAAGAAACACACTCACACACGTGTTATATGCCCAAACACCATTTATCTAATGTACGATATAAAAGAGCAATTAAGTATCTTTTTTTTTCCTTTTTCCCTCTCTCTCTCTTTTTTATAATTCTTTGCTTGTCATAAATCAGTGTCCCCTAACTTTTGAAAAGAGATTTATTAATGCCTGGATCACATCAAAGTAGTTCTCAGAAAGTCCTGCCCCGTCCTAGAAAAATCCTTAAACGGGCTTCGGTCGGGGTAGAACGTGTTACTTTGGCCAAATATTGTCTAAAATACGATGCTAGTTCATTCATAAACAGTCCTCAATACGTCGATCTCGTTTTTATCCCGTCCATCACGTTCACGATCGGGTAAAATCGCTCGTTCATCTCATGCGGAAAACGTTTCCAAGCAGTCCAAGACCGTCCGTAGTCAGTCTTAATCCCGTTCTGAACTAGTTCTATCTCGTTCCTAATACGCCCCAAAACGTTCTAACAAGTTCTTAACTCGACCACCTCGTTTCAAGACAGTTCATCTCATTCTCACCACGTCCTCATCTCGTCGCTAGTGCTTGCGGAACGTAATTGCAATCGCGTCCCGGCCCGACTGCTATAAATACCCAGCGCGTTGTTGCCAGTCCTCATTCTCGTTCGCCGCTTCAAGCTGTATACATCAACACATCAAGTCAACGAAATTTCATCTTCAATCATCATGCCTCCAAAGAGGAGTGAATCCAGAAAGACGGGCCGTGTGAAAGCAGCCAGTACTACCCCAAGATGTACAAGCCCCGCTGAAGCCCATGCAGACCCCCCCCCCCCCAAGTTGCTGACCATCCTAAGCCTGCCCCTGAATGCGGGATTCAAGAGAGGGAGAGAGCTGTATGCCCTGGACCCTCTAATGCCTTTGCCTCACAGTCAGGGGGCATATGTCTGAGGAAGATGCAGAACAGAGTCAGAAAGCCAGGAAGAAGAAAACCAAGACCCACACCCATCTCACAATAAACCTGTTTCATCCCTGTGGGATGTCCAAGTCTGGCAGGTTGGCATCTTGTCTCCAGTCACCAGGGATGAGGTTGTGTGCAGCATCTTCAGTATCCACTTGAATGTTCTGAATGGCTGGGTTTCAGAGACGGATGAAGTTGTGAAGGCACTCACAAGCTTCAACGATGGTCTGTACAATCACTGGCATCTGTTGCATTTTTGTCCAGAGGACTCTCCATCTGCCATAATGTGCCATAATGCCAAAGGCACTTTCGACCACACGTCTTGCTCTAGAGATCCTGTAGTTCGCAATCATTCCTTCTTTTGTCAGTCGACGGCCCGAGTATAGCTTCATGAGGTATGTGCCAAGGCCAAAAGCGTCATCTCCCAACAGGAAATAGGGAAAGTCCTGGACATCATTTGGCAAGGGGGAAGGTGGAGGGAGTCCAATGGAGCCATCTTCTAAGCAATCTTTCAGTTCTGGGCATCAGACTGGCTTCCAAAGCCACCAACATCTATCCACATGAATTTATAATCAGCATCTACCAAGGCAATTAGGACGACTGAAAAGAAGCCTTTGCAGTTGTGGTACATGGTTCCAGTCTTGTGATACATGTTTCCCATCCAGGGCACCACCGGCATGTGGGACATTCCAGCGCATCAGGAACCCCTCAGCAACTTTTCCCCAAGTGCCTCTGCCAACAGGGCATGTGATAACTTCATTCTTGAGCTCCATCACCAAGGCATTACAGACTTCTTTCACCAACAAGCAGATTGTGTTTCTGGCTACCCGGAATTCATATTGCAGGGTGGCATAGGAATCTCCTGTTGCCAGATGACGCAGTGTGATGGCAAACCTCATCCCTGGTTCTAGAGCCTTTCTGTAGTTTGTGTCTTCTTTTGCTATGGAGGGGGTGATGCGTTCAAGAAGTTCATCAAACATGGCTGGGGTGATTCTCAAGAAGTTGTAGAAGGACTCTTGATCATCTAGGCGGAGCTCCTCCATTCATGTCCCACTGCAATTCGCCTCTTAGGTTTCAGCCAGTTCCTCACCCAACAGGTCCTTGGTCTTCTTCTTTTTTCTTGCTCTACCATCTCATTGTATTCTTGCTCTGCTTCCAACACAAATTGCATGAAACCAACATTCAACATGTTAAGGGCTGCAAACATACCCATGATTGAGGGCAAACATCTTGAAAATCTTCAAGTCGGGAAACAAATGTGCACTGCCAAAAATCTCGAGCCCAAATGATGAACCAGCGAGGAAACCTTGTCCTATTGTACTGCAGACGGGGTGCATGGGCGCAGTAAGAACTGCGTGAGAATTACACGAACGTACTCAAAACGAATAGAACTTATGAGAACCTCCTGCGAACTTTTAGAACCGTGTAGAAACGTGTTGCCAACTCCTTCAGAAATTTTATTTTGTTTTGAACGTATTTGCACGGAATAACGACTGGCTAAGGACATAATGCGGTCGAGTCGGGTCAGTCTGCGAACGGGATGAACCAGGTACAAACGGACCCGGTCGGTGTGCACACGTACTGCAATTGATGCACGACTGCACCACGTCGAAACACGTCCCTAGTAGGATCGAAGTACGGCAATTCCGTTCGTAGTACGTCCATCTCGTTTTAAGTACGTTGTCACTCCGTCTAATTGCAGAATGGGATGGCCGCCAGAAAATTTTGAGCAGGCTCGAAGTTCTGGAGCACCCTTCTCGTCCAAGTCCAAGTCCATGAAGTTCGTAAAAAGACCGTAAACAGTTCGCACACAGCTTGAGCCCCTTGGACAGAACGTAGTGAGAACTAGTTTGGTGTGATGGGGGTATATGTTGTAGGGGAGGTGAGATAGGTTAGGACTTTGTTGGGTGGATGGGATAATTAAGGGTAAAGAGGACATTACCCCCACCCCCCCCCCCCCACCTCCCCTCTATCTCTCTCGCTTCCTGGGTGTGCTGGTGCATATCTTGACAATTCATATGCATTGGTCTCTACATTGGTCTCTACCACCTTCCCTTATCCCGAATTCTATCATTTCTCAAATGATCGACATTTCTCAATCGACATTCAGCTATCAATCACTTAATTGAAAAAAGGAATGTCACAGATGTTGGCTACTTATTCTTCAGGTCAATGGGTAATAGCAACAAGTCCAAATTTGAGAAATGATAGAATTCGGGATAAGGGAAGGTGGTAGAGACCAGTGTAGAGACCAATGCATATGAATTGTCAAGATATGCACCAGCACACCCAGGAAGCGAGAGAGAGAGAGAGAGGGGGGGGGGGGGAATGTCATTAAACACCACGAATATTGTATCAAACTCATTCTGAAGTGATTGTTTTCATGTCTAAGCAATTTTCTTTGAAAAAAATATGAAATTCTTCTATTCTACTTAGATTTTCATTCATGATAACTGTTGGCATGGCAACGAACTATTTGATATGGATGTATTTTTTGATATCAAAATGTGTACAACAGTACTGGCAAGACCATCTTGACGCCCCCTTGATTATCCCTAAGAGGGGCCACTTTTTTTTTCTTGTTAACATATTGATGTTTTAAGCATACTATGAAGAAGTTAAAACAGTCGGTTTCGTTTAGTCATGGGGGTGCACGGATACCCCTCTTAGATACCGTAATACGTCCTTCTTGGTAATTCTAAACGCAAAAAAAAAAAAGGTGGGGGTGAGTTTACCAGTTATAACAATTATGGTTGTCATGACAACAGATATTATAACATGTGTCAAAATGAGTGACATATCGGTACATACATCAAGCTTTATTATAATCAGATTATCACAAAACAGAGTTGCAGGTTAAAATGAAGCTGTCCGTATTCTTAATGCATAAAGACTGCGAAATCTTGAAAAATACGCGAAAACAATAGGTTTGTAATACGCATAACATATTACTATGCCAATATGCAATTGAGTTCCTTTTATCAATATACGTTGTATATGTTTCAAAGTGATAGGAAATGTCATTAAACACCAAGAATATTGCATCAAACTCATACTGAAGTGATTGTTTTCATGTCTATGCAATTGTCTTTGAAAAAAATATGAAATTCTTCTATTCTACTTAGAAAAGGGCATTTTTGACCACCTTGACGTCCCCTTGATATTCCCTATTCGGGGCCACTTTTTTTTCTTGTTAACATCTTGAATGTTTTTAAGCATATTAAGAAGTTAAAAAAGTTGGTTTCGTTTAGTCTTGGGGGTGGGGGTGCACGGATACCCCTCTTAGATACCCTACTAAAACGGCAGCTGTCTGAAAAGAGTTAAAGTTGCCAATTGTCTAGGTGTCATGATCGATGAGGAGTTGCGATGGACGGAACATGTGGAAAAAGTTATTAAGACTGCTCAAAAAAATATTAGTGTAATTAAGCGAGCAAAAAGTTATGTTCCAACCAGGTGTCTGAAACTTCTATATAATTCCATCGTCATTCCTCATTTTGATTATTGTTCCTCTGTTTGGTCCGAAAGATTTCAAAGACAAACTATTAAACTACAAAAGATTCAAAAACGGGCTGCCCGTATGGAGTTGGGAGAAGGATTCGATGTATCCTCAAAAGATATGTTTAGTCGGTTAGGTTGGATGCCTATTCAGACACGTTTCCATTTTGGACGTGCAGTGATGATGTATAAAGCAATGCATGGCGTGGCACCAGAATACTTAAACAAAGATTTACAACATGTCAGCTCTTTACATGATCACAGCACAAGATGCTGTAAGAGATGCATTGCGTGTACCTAAATTTACGACGGACACATACAAACATAGTCCCCTAATATCTGATATTGCAGTATGGAACCAAATTGAAACTTCTATCAAAATGTTGCCTACTTTAAACAGTTTCAAATACACTCTAAAAGCTCTGTTATCTGCAGAGGAGATGTAAGCTGTGAACTATATGGGGATATTATGCATAGCAACTTCTTTGGTATATGTGTTGTTAATTAATTATTTTCCCCTCATTTTGATGTGTGGTTATCATCCATATTTTATTTTTGATTATTTCACAGTTTACAATGCTAATAATCTTTAATTTAAAATTCGATTCGAAAATTCTTGTAAATAGTCAATGAATATTACTGAATGATTACTTAACTAATGAGGATACCGATTAATGTGCATTATACGTGTTTATTCTTGTGTATTTATATATATTGATTATTGTTGATGTTATTTGTTTTATTGTTACCAAACAGGGCCTCATGGAAGACCACCAAATTGGTGATATGAGCCACCCTGTATAAATATCAGAAATAAATAAATAAATAAATAAATAAATGATCTTTCGAATTCGTCGCCGGCCCGCAGGAATTTGCGAATGCTTGTTTCAAATTCGTCTTTGATCATTCAATTTAAAAACATTACCCTTCAATTTCGTCATTTGTCGCTGACTTTCGTCACTTACGATTCAATTTCGTCGGTCACAGTAGTTGAGCGCAAAACAACAAGATCAAATTCGTCTTTTGGCATTCGTTTTCGTCAAACTTTCACGCAAAATCGTCCTCTATACTACACTGCAGCAAGATGCATCTACATTTGCTCATCTTTTACTCACCACCTACATAATCACAAATATGCCACTTTCATCGTAGATAAAACATATTTCAATTCGCAACAATCAATAAATCACATTGTTTCCGTGAAACAATACTTTTTATTAATGAATTTCAAGAACACCATATTTTTGTCTTCAAAGACACCGTAAATTTCCCAGGTTACTTTGCAGCCACAATCCCCGACGATGAAGTAGTTGGTTTGAGTTAGAGAACAGCAAGTTTCTCCTGATTTTCTGATAATTTGCGAGGCTAATATCGCCCAAAGAGTATGTAACATGAAAGTTAAATATTTACATTCGATAATGATGTGAAAAAGAAAGAAATTTGATAAATCTGAGTTCAGATGTTTTAAGATCAAAGTTTGATGTCATAATTATGAATTACACAGAGCCATCATTAATGTGTTTACTACGCTACATATTTTAGCGTTTGAAGAGTGTCGATTTCATAAACAAAGAGTGAAATTGTCTATTTTGCTTGATAAGTTTAAGATTCTAAGAGTATAGAAATTGAGATACAAAACGAGAAGTTTTGATATAAGCTATGTCAAATAGTTGTAGTTGTACAAGCTACAGGATTATTTTGAAAGTCATTTGTGTTTTTAAAAGGTTTAAATTATAAATTAGGCTCACATGTGCATGTATCTATTACTAGTATTAGGAAGGTACAATATAGGCAGAACAAAAGAATGCCTCAGATAAAGGCTGAATGTTTAAAGAGGTTTATAAATTAAAACTGTCATTATGCATGAGTTTGGTTTAGATATTTTGGTCACGATGTAAGTCAATTGCGAAGGTCATATTTCATTTCAAACAAAATGTATCTGAAATTTCTGGATGATTTAATTTATTGGATTTTATACTTTTGGGGTTCGATCTATGCACCTTTCAATAATCAAAGGGATTATCAACTCTGAATAATGGAATTTTCATAAACCGTGTAAGAGGTTTTCAGGGTTAATTAGTGCATAAGCATGCTTTGTGTGTTACAATTATTGTTCGAATATACAAAAGAACTATTTCTTGAAATTATGCTTTAATGAGCAGTTTAGGTTATGCTGCCAATCCAAGCAAGATTGAGTATTTTTACATTCAGTAAAAGTATTCATTTGAAAGATTGTACATTGAAAGTATTTCAAGGAAATGTTGACTTTGAAGTCAAATTGCTGATTTAAAATATTTCTTGTAATGAAGTAACTACTGACACAAAAAAGTCAGACATGACAGCTGATCATTGCTTGAAGTAATCTGTTTATTATGAGACAACATACATGTATTAGAGCATTGCACTAAACAATGCGTTTCTCTTTGTTTTCATTACAGATTGAATGATTTGGAAGGGAGTTCACCAATAAACTTCCATCCCATACAATATGCGGTGTTAGCCTTATTTATTGACCCCTTCTGTGACTTCAATGATCCATCGATTCAATTCTCTGATGCTGTTGCGGCCAGCTATGAATTCTTCAGCATCAGTCTGCTAACCAGTTCCGGAATCTTCTGATTCAACCTGCTAACCTGGGATCGAAGTACAGAAGGACGCTTTTGTTGAGTCAGTTACTCAACTCTACTCAGCTACCAAAAAAAACCTAAGCCTTAAGAGATCCATCTTAGTCCGCTTACCTGGGACCCCTGAAAGATGAACCATGACAGAGGCAAAGAATTTACAGAGTCTAAAGCTGCAACGACGTGCTGGAAAAGCAAAGCTGACCAGATACGGGAAGGTAGTTGTCGATCTACTAGAGTCACAACAGCCTATAGAAAAAGTGAGAGAAGCATTTCAGAAATGTGAAGTGACATTTACAGAACTCGAAGTAAAGCATGAAGTATACACACTCTGCATAGAGGATGATGATGAGTTCAACAAAGAGGAAGGTTGGATGATTGATGTCCAGAAATACTTCACTGAATTGCGGCTTGAAGTAGATAGCCATGGTAGCAGTGGCCTCTCTTCGGACAGCACCGTTAACCAGACTGTGCCAGAAGGTAATGATAATCAGCAACCTTCAAATCATGTTCCTGTCGACAATTCAGAGTCCATGTTCAAGCTAGAGAAAATGAAGTTGCCGAAATTCAAGGGTGATGTTAGGGATTATCACCTTTTCAAGACAGATTTCCTTCATCTTTCTAGATCATACTCAGAAAGAGATACAATCTCTCTGCTTCGCAACTGCCTAGAAGGAAAGCCTGCAGAAATGTTACGTGGAGTTACAGACACTGGAGCTACGTGGAAGTTTTTGGAAGCAGTCTATGGTGACAAGACGTTTCTAGTAGATGCTGTGATAAACGACATCAACTCCTTCAAAGGATTACGAGAAGGTGAAGATGAGATTTTGTGAATTCTCACAGCTAATACTCAGGAGTTATAATATTATCAAAGGAGTGGGACGCACCCAGGATATTGATAATGTACAGATGTTGTCAACCATAGAAAAGAAATTGAACATGGAGGACAAAAAAGAATGGTTCAGGTACCTCAATTATAACAAGCAGTGGTAGTAAGCAGAAAGCTTCAGTTCATCATGTAAAGTCGTCATCAAGTCGGCCTTCATTCCACAAGTGCTGGTTATGTGAGACGTCTACTCACTGGATTGATCAATGCAAAAAACTGATCAGTATGCCCCAACCTGAAAGACTGCAAAAGATGAAAGACGGTCATGCCTGCTTCAGTTGCCTGAAAAAAGCAGGACGAGATCATCGATCTTCTAACTGTCAGAGAAGGAGAAGATGCACCGAATTAGTTGAAGGGCAACAGTGTAAATACTATCACCACCCACTTTTGCATAGTAAACCAGAGAGTAATGCCGTTGGAGTTGCTTGTGTGAGCAACACAAGATCATTGCTTCCTGTTATCACATGTCAGATTTTGAGTGACGACGCACAGAAAGAGGGTAATGTCTTGTTCGACTCTGGGGCCCAGATCAGCATAATAAAGCAGTCTGTAGCAGATGAGTTGAAGTTAAAAGGAAGGAAAACTACCATCAACATAGTTAAACTGGGCCAAAGAGAAGAAGAACTTCAGACTTACATGTACAAGGTACCTATAAGAGCCCTTGACAAACAATCTGTTTATACCATCACTGCAGTTGGGCTCCCAAGTATCAATGATGTTGTGGATGAAATACAGATAGGAGACATTGCTGCGGATCTCAACCTGAAGGAGAAGGATCTAAATAGGAGTGGTGGAGCCATTGATCTCCTAATAGGTACAGACCATCCCAGATTTCATGTTGGAGAGACCAGAGAAAGTACATGTAACAGGTACATTGCTAGGAAATCTCCCCTAGGCTGGGTCTTATTTACCATCAGATGAAAGGCATGCTGCGGTTTTCCATATCAAAATGGCAAACCCAGTTAATCTAACAGACTTTTGGGAAACTGAAGCAATGGGTGTAAAGTACAACGATTGCCAGTGTGATCCTATTCACATGACCAAGAATGATAGAGATGAGTACAATGCAATCAAAAGTTCCTGCGAGAAAGTTGGAAACCAGTGGAGGATTCCTTATCCTTGGAAGAGAAATCCTCAGTCTTTGCCAAACAACAGAACGCAGGCAGAGAAGGTATTAGAGTCCACAGAACGGAGATTGATGAAGGATCCAAGCCATGCTGATGCTTATAACAAGCAAATGGTAGAAATGGTAGAAATGAACTTTGCAAAGAAGCTCACGGAAAATGAGATGGTGTCATACAAGGGTCCGATTCATTATGTGTCACACCATGCAGTGATAAAGCCTGAGAAGAAAAGTACGCCAGTTAGGATTGTCTTCAATTCGTCAGCCACTTACCAAGGCCATACCCTCAACGACTACTGGTTGAAAGGCCCTGACTTGTTGAATAGCTTATTTGGTGTACTGCTCCGGTTCAGAGAGAATGCAGTTGGTGTTTCTGGAGATATATCCAAGATGTATCATAGGGTCCTTATCCCGTTAGAGGATCAACATGTACATCGCGACCTGTGGCGCAATTTGGAGACTGATAGGCCACCTGATGTCTATGTCAAAACTGTTTTGACATTTGGAGACAAACCCTCACCTGCGATGGCACAGATTGCACTACGACGTACAGCAGAAGAGGGAGAGAAAGCACATCCCGAAGCCAGTCGTATAATCAAAGAGGATGTCTATATGGACGACATCTGTTTCTCTACCCAAAGCAGAGAACTTGCTGTACAACGAACCAGAGAAATAGATGATGTGTTGGCTAAAGGAGGCTTCAGAGTAAAGGGCTGGTCGTCTAATGAAAAGCTGACAGCTGGGATGATGAGCTTCCAGCAGATGAAGAGAACAAATGGTTGTCTCTGTTCGAGGAAATGAAAGGTCTGAGGAACGTAGAGCTGGACAGATGCTTAACTCCTCCTGCAGCAGTAGAGAAACCAACACTATGCTCATTTTCAGATGCTTCAGAATATGCATTTGGGGCATGCATATACATGAGATGGCAATTGCAGGATGGAAGGTTTGAGACCAGATTCGTAACAGCCAAATCTAGAGTCGCATCACTGAAAAGGTTAACAGTGCCCAGGTTGGAATTACAGGCAGATGTTATGGCTACAAGACTCATAGCATCAGTGGGAAAGGAGCTGAGAATGACTGTAGACAAGACAATCTTCTTCACCGACAGTATGATTGTCTTATCGTGGGTAAGAAGTCAGACAAGAGTGTTTAAACCCTTTGTATCAGCTAGAATTGGAGAAGTGCAAAGCAGCTTTGTCCCAAGTCAGTGGAGACACATTCCAGGGGCCCTGAACCCGGCTGACGACTTATCAAGAGGTATATCGGTCAACCAGCTGGATGACAGATGGAAAACAGGGCCAGAATTCCTTTGCCTGCCAGAGGAACAGTGGCCAGGAGATGAACTACAGGCAGATCTTCATGCTGGAGCTGAAGAGAGACGTAGTGCTAAAGTAGTCATGCATGCAGCAATCCCTGAAGTTATTGACTGCACACGAGTATCCAGCTGGAAGCGACTCCTAAGAATAACAGCGTATGTCTTCCGATTTACTCAAATTCTAAAGAGCAAGATCCAGAAGAAGGCTATATCAGATGACAAGTTAACTCTTACACCAGAAGAACTGAGTAAAGCTGAGAAGTACTAGGTTACTCGAGCACAACTAAGTCTATTACCCAGATATGAAAGAGGAGAATTCAAGGTACTGACTCCCTTTCTTGATGATGAAGGTGTGTTGAGAGTAGGTGGCAGAGCAGAAAATCTGATGACGTCATATGAATCCAAACACCCAGCTCTGCTCCCATCGAATCATCACGTGTCATTTCTAATCACCAGACATATGCATGAACTAGGCCATTACGGCATTGCCACAACGACTGCTAAAACTAGGAGAAAGTTTTGGATTCTACAGGGAGCAAAACTGGCCAAGACGATAAAATTCCAATGTGTTGTGTGCAGAAGGAATGATCACAAGAATGAAACACAGATGATGGCGGACCTTCCGAATGTAAGAGTTGCTCCCTTCACACCGCCATTTCATTTCACTGCCATCGACTACTTTGGACCAATACCAGTTAAAGTGGGCAGAAACAAGACAGCAAAATACTACGGAGTAATATTTACCTGTCTTAATACGAGAGCCGTTCACCTCGAGTTAGCTGTCGAATGTACAACTATGGAATTCATACAAGTCCTGAGAAGGTTCTACTCGGTACGAGGGCAACCAGCCAAGTTGCTCAGTGACAATGGCACCCAGTTCATCGGGGCTCAGCGAGAACTACGCGAGATGGTCCGTGGCTGGAGCGAGACTGAGCTGAGAGACTTCTGTGCTGAAAGGGGGACAGACTGGCAGTTTTCCACCCCCTCCGCACCACATCAAAATGGATGCGCGGAGTCACTCGTCAAGTCATGTAAAATTGCACTGAAGAAAGCTGTTGGTAGCCAAACTTTGACTCCGTTTGAGCTCTACACGTGTCTTAAAGAAGTAGCAAATTTGGTGAATCAACGACCAATTGGCAGGATACCAAATGACCCAGACGACGGTGCCTACCTTAGTCCAAATGACATGCTGCTAGGTAGATCATCGACAGCCATACCACAAGGACCATTTAATGAATCACGAAATCCAAGACGTTTGTGCAGTTTGTGCAGCAGATAGTCAATGCGTTTTGGAAATGCTGGAATAAAGACGTTTTCCCACTGCTAGTACCACGCAAGAGATGGAACACTCAAAGACGCAATGTACGCGTGGATGATATTGTTGTGATCGCAGACCCCAATGCTATTAGAGGAAAATGGACTCTGGGTAGGGTAATTCATGTATATCCAGGGGCTGATGGACTCATTCGTAACGTCAAACTAAAAACTGTGGACTCTGAACTGAGAAGACCTATCAACAAGATTGTTGTGATTTATCCCGCCGAAGGATATGAAGATTGATTGTATATGTATAGTTGGGTTTTTTTTGCGTAAGTTGAACTAACATTGATCAAAAGTTAACGTCGGATAACAAGATTAACACGAATTTTTCTTTGTTATCTTAAGTTTTTCTTTGCTCAGGTATAGCTTGAATATTTCCTGAGTCAGGGTTATTTTCAAGGTTATTTTCAGGATCTCAGTTGATTCAACTTACGCAGGATTTGTTTTGTGTGTTTAATTTATTAAGTGATATATGGTATAGATTTAGAAGTGTATAAGATAAGTGTATAAAAAAAGGATTATTCGAAAATTTTCAATTTCCCCTTTTTTGGGGCGGGGAGGATGTTTCCGTGAAACAATACTTTTTATTAATGAATTTCAAGAACACCATATTTTTGTCTTCAAAGACACCGTAAATTTCCCAGGTTACTTTGCAGCCACAATCCCCGACGATAAGGTAGTTGGTTTGAGTTAGAGAACAGCAAGTTTCTCCTGATTTTCTGATAATTTGCGAGGCTAATATCGCCCAAAGAGTAAGTAACATGAAAGTTAAATATTTACATTCAATAATGATGTGAAAAAGAAAGAAATTTGATAAATCTGAGTTCAGATGTTTTAAGATCAAAGTTTGATGTCATAATTATGAATTACACAGAGCCATCATTAATGTGTTTACTACGCTACATATTTTAGCGTTTGAAGAGTGTCGATTTCATAAACAAAGAGTGAAATTGTCTATTTTGCTTGATAAGTTTAAGATTCTAAGAGTATAGAAATTGAGATACAAAACAAGAAGTTTTGATATAAGCTATGTCAAATAGTTGTAGTTGTACAAGCTACAGGATTATTTTGAAAGTCATTTGTGTTTTTAAAAGGTTTAAATTATAAATTAGGCTCACATGTGCATGTATCTATTACTAGTATTAGGAAGGTACAATATAGGCAGAACAAAAGAATGCCTCAGATAAAGGCTGAATGTTTAAAGAGGTTTATAAATTAAAACTGTCATTATGCATGAGTTTGGTTTAGATATTTTGGTCACGATGTAAGTCAATTGCAAAAGTCATATTTCATTTCAAACAAAATGTATCTGAAATTTCTGGATGAATTAATTTATTGGATTTTATACTTTTGGGGTTCGATCTATGCACCTTTCAATAATCAAAGGGATTATCAACTCTGAATAATGGAATTTTCATAAACCGTGTAAGAGGTTTTCAGGGTTAATTAGTGCATAAGCATGCTTTGTGTGTTACAATTATTGTTCGAATATACAAAAGAACTATTTCTTGAAATTATGCTTTAATGAGCAGTTTAGGTTATGCTGCCAATCCAAGCAAGATTGAGTATTTTTACATTCAGTAAAAGTATTCATTTGAAAGATTGTACATTGAAAATATTTCAAGGAAATGTTGATTTTGAAGTCAAATTGCCGATTTAAAATATTTCTTGTAATGAAGTAACTACTGACACAAAAAAGTCAGACATGACAGCTGATCATTGCTTGAAGTAATCTGTTCATTATGAGACAACATACATGTATTAGAGCATTGCACTAAACAATGCGTTTCTCTCTGTTTTCATTACAGATTGAATGATTTGGAAGGGAGTTCAGCAATAAACTTCCATCCCATACAATATGCGGTGTTAGCCTTATTTATTGACCCCTTCTGTGACTTCAATGATCCACACATCATCTAACTTCACACAAATAAAATACTCTCACATGAACAACACAATACAACAAAACGGAGATAAAGAAAAGATGCAGTTGAAACAAGTTTTTTTTCGGGATGTATTAAATAAACTTTTAAATATAGGTTTTCCCGTCCATTTTCAAACTGTTTTCATCCAACAATAGAGATTGTCAATTCAGATTCGTCTCGTGATGCCAGGGCGATGCGAATGCTAATTTCAACTTCGTCTTTTGTCATGCAGTTTACCAACATTTCCGATCTGTTTAACACTATTTTCCCACAGTATCGTCAATTACAGTTCCACTTCGTCGGTCACAGTCACTGAGCACTTAAGCGCAAAAATAATTTCGTCTTTTTGCAATCATTATCGACACCTTTTCATTTAGTTTCGTCTCCCATTTTAGTGTGAAAGTAACACACACTGTCTTTCTCAAACACACACAAACACATCAATGATATACATCCAGTTGACAAGATTAAAAGAGAACAAAGACGACCAAATTTTCTGATTGGACTTTTCAATTCATGTTTAACGATGCAGATTGAATGATACAAAGTAAGATGTATCACATAATCATAACATGAAATGTATATAATTTTCCATCACAATATCAATATCCAACACGTTCACGACAATGTTCCTGGGAATATAGCAGACGGATGGTTCAAATGGCGTTTTCAGATTGTTTTTCGATCATCCCTCAATCTCCAGACGTGCAATGCATCGGGCCAGGTATGTCTGAGCATGGTTGTACCATCTGGCGCACTTGTCCGCTGTGATGACATCAACATTTGCCTCGGCGACTTCCTGGAGACAGTGTGCGCTCCATGCCTGAAGGTTGACTCCTGCTTCCCTTGCAGCATCACGGTCACCAACCCTGACTTGCCACTGTGGAAGGCTCAAAGCACGTTTCACCGCTGCTTTGAACGCCGAATGGGCCATTTCCACAGGATTCAGGAATGGCGAGTAGGGAAGGGTGCGTCTAATTACCACGTTGTCAAATCCCTCTGGAATTTGCGCGTTTACGTGTGGGCGGGCGTTGTCGCATATGAGGAAGAGTCGTTCCCATTCTGGGAGCACCTGTCGAGCCTCCTCGCAGGTTTCACGTAGGAACTCCTGGAAACTCTCGAGGGTTGTAGTTGCCATTCGTACGGAATGATGCACGAGGCCGACTTCGTTAGAAATGGCAAATGTGATGTTGCAGTGTTACCCCGCTGATTGTTCACGACCCTCCTGGCGGGCTGCCCTCTGGGTGTGCTCCCATAGCTTCTACGTGTCCAGATATTGTACCCACACTCGTCTATGTAGATACAGTGGCCGAGGACCCCGTCCTGCAGGAACCAGTTGGCGTATTCCGCTCGTTGATCCAGGACCCTCTGTGCGTTTCTACCCCCTGGAACGTCTTCCGCTAGTTTCATCGTCATCAGCATCCCGTCGAGTGTTCGGCTCAAGGTACTGAGCGAAATGGCCGGCTTCTCGGGAAGACGTTGTCTGAGTTTCTCGTTCATCTGAGTGAGGGTCAAAAGTGGGTTATCATCAAGCATTCTCCCAAGCTCATCCCGCATCTGCTGATCAACTTTTACTCTGCGTGGCCCACCTTGTGGTCTTGCATCCCTCCTATGTTCACGGAGATAAACAGCCACTATTGACCTAGCCGTTTGGAGTTTGACCCCCAGGGTCTGGGCCACCTCCAGGTAATCGGTATCGTCGCTCAAGAAAGCATCGATAATTCTGTTCCGATCTTGGTTTGAAGTTTTGGTGTAATTACCCCTTCGATTTTGTGCATTGACAGCCATTTTTCTTCTTCAGTTTTATAATGGTGAGTGTTTGTGCTGTAGTGACAAGATCTAACGAGAAAGTGGTATTGTGATGGACTGGAACCCACAACATTCAGTGCATTACCTTGAGACCAATTGGGATGACAATTGTATGAATATTCTTGAACAAAGACGAATTTATTTTTCACATCTGTCGGTCGTCCGCTAGGCGAGACGAATCAAAATAACAATTGACTATTCTGAATTGAAAATATTTAAGACTTGCTGCTAAACAACGAATCTGAACTGCAAATGACTAAACTGAAAACAGCATTTACACGCTGAGCTTTCCGCGAGACGAAATGGAACTGAAAGTCGACGAAATTTCATGAAAAGTTGACGAAAATGGCCGGGAAAACCTATAGATATATAGACAAATTTTCAATATTCATTGTCGAATAATAAGGTTCTGTAAACATAAAATGCATCGATACATCCACTTGATGATGCAATCACTTCTTGGAATAAAAAAATAATGCTTATCATGCTTACATGTAGCTAAACATCAATATAATTATATGAATCACGTAAAAGTTAAGAAAAAATGGTTAAAGGCTTTATGTATCCTCTATAGACAGGAATAAAAAAATAAAGTTAATTTGTTTGAAAAGACGACGAATTTGATTTGAGCATGTTTACTCGTTTGCCGGTGGGGACGAAATCCAGTGTCAATTGACGAATGTGAATGCTAAATTGTTGAATGTGGTTGACCAAAGACGAAATTAAATGACATTTGGACGAAATCGATCCTCGTGTTTGAGCGCGGTACGCTTCGCCAGGCGAAACTGAATTAAAAGCTGATGAAATCGCTTGAATTGGTGACGAAAATGGGCGGGAAAACCTATATTATATAATTCATTTATGCTCTCATACCTAAATTACTGTGTTGCTGTTTGGAGCAATTGCAGTCGAACTAAATTAGATAAATTATTTAAATTACAGAAAAAGGCCCTTCGCATATGCCTGGGATGTCCCTATTGTGCCCCTTCTGCCCCATTTTCTAATTCCGTTTATGACATATTTTGTATTTGTTTTGAATGTACTTTTTAATTGAAAATGAAATAAATGAGAATTGAATTTCTTGAATTGGAAGGTTTCCGTTTAAAAACAAAAGAAGGAATATCAATCAGAACTCGGATAAACAGGGTGCAGGTTGGAGACAAAACCTTCTAAATTCTTTTTAAATTTGGAAAAAACAAACAAAATAACATCAATAGAAAAATGGTAATATATTTGAAAGGCAAACTGACATACTCAGGGAAGTGTTTGATTTTAATCAAATCTTTATACGGAAAAAGAAACTGATGAAATAAACTTCAATTACATTCAATTACACTGACATTCCTAACACTGCCTATAGGTTGTCCTCACAATACTAGAAGGTCAACTCAGCGCTGACGAGGTCTATCGTACTTTAAAATTCATGAAAAACAATAATCCCCGACAACATGGTTTTACTGTAGCATTCTATCGTTACTTTTGGGAAGATATTAAACAATGCACTAGTAAGATCATTGAATTGTGTATTTCTCAGGACATTATTGTCAAACTCACAAAAAATCGGAATAACCACGAGGTCCGGGGTTCGAATCCCACCGCAGCACTAGCGTTCTTTGGCAAGACGTTAATCTACATTTGCCACTCTCCACCCAGGTGTTAAATGGGTAACCGGTAGGATGGCGAAAGTTAATGTCGTTTGCTTAGCATGTGAGCGTCACTGTACTGCCCATTGCTGGAATGCTCCCCAGGGAGTGGAGAATGTGCATACAATGTGTGCGGGCGTGCCAGAATCCAATGACCGGGGTAATAATATATATCGAGCGCTTTGGGCCACTTTGGGAAAGGCGCGTTATAACTGCCAGGTATTATTTTAATAATAATTGGTTCCGAAAGGAAAGAAACCTAGACATCTATTACAAAATTGGCAGCCGATTCCTCACTGAATGTAGTTACAAATTAGCATCTGGTTGTTTTACAAATAGATGCAAGAGAGTTTTCTCTGGAAATCAAAATAGTAATTGAGAAGCAGCTATAGTGCAGGGCCTATGGTAGTCTTGCAGTGCAGACACTCTTTTACGACTGGAAACTACCTTAAGGGCGTGCTTACTGAATGGGGGGGGGGGGGGGGGCAGATCCCACAACATACAATGTCTGGCAGTACTAATGTAGGTCTGGACAAAGCCGATTTTTTTTTATTTGTTTGTTGTTTTTTTCGCTTTGTTCCCACGAATTTTCGTTTCCACCTGATCTCGCTCAGTGTAAGTCGTCTGGTAGTGGTCATTTGCGTACGTTTAGACTCTGGCGATTACTTTCCAACGGTTACATAAGGTTTCCTTTCTAGCTGACCAAGGTTGATAATTGGGGGGGGGGGGGGGTACATTAGGAGTGTCTGGCAGTGGTCATTTTTTTGTATATTTGGTCTCTGCCGAACAATTTCCAATTGTTTCATCGGGTTTACCTTCCAGCTGATCTAGCTCAATTTTTCGGACAACTTTGGGGCGTCTGGCGGGCACCCCACCACTTAAAACGTCTGGCAGCACCCATTCATGTACCTTGGGAATACATAATAATAATAATAATAATAATAATAATAATAATAATAATAATAATAATAATAATAGACATTTATAACGCGCCATCTATCTAGGTAGCCTATTCCGAGGCGCGGAAGAGAGGAAATACATAGATGAAGAGTATAAACTTAAGCTTAGAGAAGTCAATCAGAGAAAGCGGTATTGAATAAATGTGTTTTAAGATGTGTTTTGAACTTTTCAAAAGAATCTATGGATTTAAGAGAAATGGGTAAGGCATTCCAAAGAATTGGCAAACCTTGTCATATAGGTTTCTTAGGGTTTCCTTTCCAGCTGATCAAGCTCATTTTTTTTGACCACTTTGTGACCTCCCCCTGGCCACACCCACCACATAGAACATGCCAGACGGTCAATCCGTTATATCGGACGATGCGATCTTTACATTCATGCACATGAAATTTGGTTTCCTTTCCAGCTAGGTTGACCCCCGTGACTCCCGGACTATATTGAGTCAACAAGAAGCATCTGTCTCACACGAAATCGACACTGCTTACAATTAATACTAGAACACGACCCGCTTTCTTTCTGTAGAAACTCACCCTTGAAATTTGCATCATCTGGTATCTTACAAAGCACATGAAACGTATGTTGCCTGCCTTTCGATACTAAAAAAATGAAATTTATTCCGATATCATTGAATCAAAGTTATGACATTGGGCTTCGGAACTTTAAAAAGTGGCCGTTTTGCTTTAGGGGGTACGTGCTCACTGAGGCGTGACCAAATGATTTCCCCTGAATTTTACACGAAAGGTAACGAAGAAGTACTGTATTCTGTATTCAGGTATCTTCAGGTTCCTGATTCAGAAATTACAGAGATTTGTTTTAGGGGGAACTTACGTTTTGTGTTGTGTTGTGTTTATTTAGCAAGGGAATTGACAGGCTACAGTTCTTTCAAATGGTGAACCTTTGCAAATGCAATTTAAACATTTTACCCTAAATTGGGGGCAAAATATTTTTCAAGAGGCTGATTGAACCCTTTTAAATTATGGGAGGGAGCAAAGCGACCGAGCTTTAGATTATTCTTTTTTTAATTTTTACCCCCCCCCCCCCCGAAAAAAAATTACATGTCTTTACGTTGCGGACATGGACGCATAATCCTGAATGATCATAATTTTCTGCATTTTCTATTTTTTCTTTCTCTCTGTTGTGTTTTGCGCCCCTTTTGCAATGCATTTAAAGCCAAAGACAACTGAGCACACAATGGGCGGTTTGAGATGATAGAAGACTACACATTCGGAGCTTCGAATATAACAAACGTGCGATGAATTTTGTTTATTTCCTCGACCCTTGCTGTAATTTGTTTTGTTGTTTTTTACTGGTAATATTCCTCTCATTTAATTTTACAGAATGGAAAAAACAGTTTTATAAATATAGAAAACAGTTATTGTGCCAGCTGAGTGGGTGACGATGCAGCGGGGTAATGAGGAGCAAAGACTAGCCAACAAGCAGTCATGGTAGTTAACCATGTCTTTATCTTTTGGAAGTTGCATCGACTTTGTTCCGATTGACAACTTGGAAGCTCCATGAGGATATATAGATATTGAACTGGTGTAAATTTTAACGAAGCATTACCCTTCGTTTGGTGAAGTCCGTGCCGTCTAAACTTGTATTGCGTTACTTAGGCCGACAAACACGCATATTAAAGAGGCGTGCTATGTGTACACGTAAACGAGAATTTTGCAAATTCCATACCTTTCAATCTCCCCTATAAGTGATCAATTATTTGTGCCTTTAAAGGGGGAAAAGCTAAGCATACATGTAGTTGTTGAAAACATGGTTACATGTTTTTTTCCCGATGGTTCAAAATTACGAAAAATTCGTTATTCCGAAGCTTTGTAATAACGATGGTTCATAATTGAAAAAGGTTTGTAATTCCCCCCCCCCCCCCAAAAAAAAAAGATTTATAATTCAGGAAAAAGAAAAGGATTCATAATTCCTAAAATGAAGTGAAAATGAAAAAGAGCTAATTATTTCAAAGGTTTCATATTTCCGAAAATAATATGCGAATTCATATACACTGCATCAGAATTCATATTTTTCCACACCATAAATGTGCGTTAAGGGAGATAGACCAATAAACTCATGTTTGTTTCCTTATCTCACAACATACCAGGGTTAGTTTGCAGTGGAGTGTTCTCGTCACATGGTTCCTGCTGCTTTGGGAGGTATGCACCTGCAAGAGATCAAGAATTAATTTCCCTTTTTTCCCCTTCTCATTACTATACATTTTCAAGCGAGAGGCATATTACAAGCAACGTACATCTAAATGGACAGTAAACATAATTTTTCCAATGTGCAATATTTTTTTTCAGCAGCATTTTACCTTTGGATAAGTTTTCACCCAGTTCACCAAGATCCACTTGACGGAGCTTGCTTGCCAGAGTGGATCGAGATTGGGTGATGTCTTTTTGTTTGGTCTTCCACTCGATGAGAATCTCCGTCATAGCCTTACTGTAGTCATTGAGATGTTTAACAAGGGCATTTTCACTTTCCGCAAAGGAGTACCCAAGAACGTTGCAAAGTTCTGAGTACTTGGTATGTGATACGTCTTTGGCAAGTGACATCAATTCGAGCTCCTTTAAGGGCTCCATTGTTCTGTGGAAAGATCATGACATAAATACAATATATTAGTTTCCTTTTTTTTTCATTTCACAATTTTTATTCCTTGATTCAGATTCTCAACATTAATATTGCAAATTAAGCATCCATTACACATTATAATTAAAAATAGCAATAAACAGAATACAAATGATATATTTCCATAACATGCCATTCATAAAATTAAACAGCCATAGTTTATACAATTTAACTGAACAAGGTATAGATTAAAACCTGATAGGTGCACACATGAAAGTATATAGGGCAACTGTAACAATTAATATAATTCTTTTAATGTGTTTGTGATATTTTCGTGTATATCTTCCTTCCGTCCAATATTTAAGATAATATAATTTTTTTTAGATGTAGACTTAACTTATTTGGAGCTATTGCTTTTTTACGTTCATTATCTTTACTTTCTTAAACTGCATTATACATTTCTTTCTTTGTTGGGGGCTTACCTTTTGATCTCGTTTCGTATATCATATATTTCATGAGTATAATTAAGTACTGTGGTTAATGTACATATGTTTTCTGATTTTCCATCTTACCCAACTAATATTTATTCCCATTTTAAAGTATTTAAGTCAATCAATTTCATTTGTAATTCCCATATTTCTTTCCACAATTTTAAAACTAATTTACGCTTCATAAACAATTGATTGTATACCTCAAATTTCCTTTCCTCCGAAAGAACATACGTTAGACGATATAAAACCGAATTGATACAGTTTAAAATATGGGATGTTATGTAATAATTGAAACTGAAATTCACGCAATTATAATCTTGCGGTCAAAAAGCAGGTCGCAATTCCAGATGTATTATTTAAATGTGTTATTTCCGCGCGTCTAAACGCAAAGGTTTCCTTAATTCATATATCTATAAAGATTATATAACATAATTTAGAAGTCAGTCCTTCATAATCGCCTACTTTATACATTAATTCCGAGTAATCCACACCTACACACACTCACACAGGCTTGTATTGCTTTATTTCCGAGGACAAGTATTGTTCCTCTATTGTTCCTCCGTCCTCAGACAGTCGACGGAATAAGGCACAAATTCATTGTTCGACGTTCGAGGACTATTGTCCGGCTTCCGAGGACCATTGTTCTCATGATTTTTCTTTTGTTCTCTGTCCGAAAATGTCCTCGGACATACTGCTAAACACGCCCACACCCTCACACACTTTTTTGTTATAAGTGTTTTTGTTTATTCCTCCAAATTGAAGTACTCATATATACATGTACAACATAACATAATACATGTACAAGTTATAAAGCACGTCATAACTCCAAGTAAACATAACAATGTACATGTAACAAATATAAGCAATATCCCTAACAATAATTATATTCAAACTATTTTAATAACAAAACAAAGCGAAACTAAGAAAGAAGTTGGAGAAACTTGAAATCCTAAAACTAAAAGGGGGAAATAAATTAAAAAGAATTCAAGCTTTCTCCACTTAAACTTACTCCCCCCCCCCCCCCTTCCCCATCCCACCCCACCCATATACACACAACACACACTAAGACACACTCCTCACATCATATTCTATGCATAATAAATGCAGTCATGTATGACACGGTGTGAGGGAATCCAAATTGCAAGTCAAACTTGCACCAAAAAATCTCTAGACAATCAGCATGATTGTCCACTGTAAAAATGGGGGGTACTTTTATGAACCCTTGTCCAAACAAAGCCTACAAAATCACCCCTACTTCAAACACCTGGCCCAGTGAGTTTCCCCATCTTAGAATCTATGGAATGTGCATAATCCACACCAAAATTAAGTTATCATACAATGAGAACACTGACGATTCCTAAGCCAAAAGGTCTATTATATACTTTCTTTCACCAAATATAGCATTAACAACCATGAGAACTCCACAAGACCCACTCAGTGTGCTATATGTATAAGCCCACATCAGAATAACAAAAGGACAAAATATGGGGGAAAAAACAATGGGTGAATTCTGACGATACCTCCATTTCCACAAAGGATGCCAACAACAAAGAAAGGGGGGGGGGGGGAGGAGATGCATTTTAGGCTATCAAGCTAACCCATGAAGTAAACTCTCCCCAAATACAAGTGGAACTGCAATTTTGAACCAATCTCTAACAATTATCCTAACCCAGCTGCCTGTCTCAAAATATGCAGCCCAATGAATATAGACTAGAATTCATAGGTGACAACTTAACAGGATTAGCATATACATTTGGTCACATCAGCAAATTGTTCTACTCGGCAACACATAGACAGTATATATATATATATATATATATATATATATATATATATATATGTATATATATATATATATATATATATATATATATATATATAGTGGAAGAAATTTCCCAAGAGCAAAACACTGGCGGTCACTCCTAGTTGTGGAATGGAATACAGCGAAAGAAATGGACTATGAAATGGCCGTAGCTTCTATACCTCTCTTTTATTCAATCAAGTTTTCGATCTAAAGATCTTCATCAGGACGACTGTGTAAACAAAATACATAAGTACATAAGAACCACCCTCGTTACAGCAGACGTTACATCACTCTACACAAACATCCCCCACGCAGATGGAATACAAGCTAGCAAGGACGCCCTCAATAGGCGCAGTGATCCTAACCCATCTACAGACCAACTTATCCGTCTGCTGGAACTGATCCTGACACAATTTTCAGTTCAATAACCAGAACTATATCCAAGTGTAAGGAACTGCGATGGGAACACCCGTTGCGCCATCATATGCCAATCTCTATATGGGCAGTGTTGAAGAAAAAATCCTTAAAGACCTGGTCCGAAGCAATAAATCAAATAGGTGAATTATATATCAATCTGAAGCTTAGGGGACACAGAAGAGGAAAATCACCACTATTTATCCAGAAATTGCCATGCGGATGAGAAATAGTGGTTTGAAATCTGGAATTCCGGTGGAATTCAAGTGCTTCAAAACCCTGAAGTTACATCGCGAATAAGAGCCTTCGAGCGGATGACGTCATGTTATGTAGCGATCGATCGCGAGCCTGTGATCTTTCTGCACACAGTAGGCGATGTCAATACGGAATGCTACGTAACTCGATGAGACTTTGTGTCTTAATTTACTAATTAAAATGATTATTTTAATTAAAACTGAATAGAATAGATATGAATGGGGATTAATCGTCGTTCCATTTAATTTTGGGGCTGTTATGAGTCGATTATGCTCTTCACGTTTGTAGGCATGTCTCGCACAATAATGAGTGCATTGCTTGTGTTAGGTTTTAACTTTGTCATGTTTAGATTTGGTTTAGTCTAGATTTAGCAAAATTATAGCCATCAAAATGCGAAAGGAATCATTCTTACCATATATTTAGACGAGATTCTTCGATTCTTTGTAAAATATTTATTGCAGGAATCTTGAAATTGCATTTTCGGATGCATGGACTGCATACGTGGCTGGCCTGCATAGCATGTCTATGCCGCCCGCGCTGCGGGTAACCTACCTACCGGGAGCTGCCGCGAACGCTAGGTTAGTAGGTATACTATAGCTATGGCCGCAGTTGTCGAAGTTGACAGTCGACGATGTCCTCGCGTTAAACTTACAGCCAAGCTCAAAATATTGGTTCATTTTGAAGAAATTAATACTTTATATATAAATCACAAATGGCCAAATTCGCTAAGCCCAGTCGCCATTTATATCCGCCAGATCAAGTTTAGTAAAGTTTCTTGCTTTATTTTGTGATAGTAGGCCTAGTAGACTGAACGTCGATCAAATTTAGTCTTGCTCTAGGTGAACATGGTGAGAGAGTTTGCTGATTCTAAACATTCTGCTATAGTTTCAGATCATTATTGAAATCATCAATAAGAAATCACAAAACTTACCAATCTTCTACATTTCCATGCATTCTGTTGTCACGGTTTTGCAAATCTCTATCTCAGTCCTACATTTTCTCCCGGTCCTCCTCTTGCCTTGGCAGTGGCTCATACTCCCACGCTAATAGGCTTTTGCTAAACAGTCGGGTAACGTCGCGTCGCGTTGGTAGAAATTTTCGAACATTTTTCAGGAAGGTGTCTTCAAGGGGACAAATTGAAAAAGAGTCCATCTCAGTATGATTTTTCCCGTTTTCAGGCTAAAAACGACAAACAAGGGAATAAAGAAAACAATAGAAGGATAATGCAAAGAAAAACATGAACTATAAAGAGAGAATTCCCAAAACGAACGCATCTACACTATATACAAATTGTTCTCATATTTTGGGTTAATGTATGCCGACATCTTTGACTCGTGTCTTGAAGATGTCGATCGATGGTAGTCAGTAGACGTAAGTAAAGGTAACAAAACTAGATTAAATTAATTGAAGCTACTAACAGACTAATATAATGCTTACCTGTCACCATCTTCCCCTGACCCTGAGGCTGAGCTTGAACTTGAAGCCATCGTGCGATGATACACCATCCCGGTGGCCTGTACTTTCACGGATGATGTCTGATGATGATGATGACGATGATCGTGACACAGTGCAAAGCACTTTACGCATGAAAAGATATGCAGCGTAGACCAGAGCATGACTAGCCTACACGTACCGTACGTGTATAGGCAGGCTAGGCCTAGTCTGCAAGCACAGACCCTAATTTGACACTTTATCAGAAAATCATTGTGTCTTGACAGAAGCCTAATTCAGCTACCTTCTGGTCGGAAGGAGCAGCTATAGGGCATGCCCAGCTATAGTACATGGCCTATAGTAGTCTTACAGTGCAGGCACTCTTTTACGACTGACCAGGGTTTGTGCCTGCAAACTAGGCTAGGCTAGGCTAGGCTAGGCCATGCGCAGCTCAGGCCATTCCACGAATCCGGAAAACGTAAACACAGCTAAAATTATTAAAATTATTAAACATCTCTGTGTTTTCAATCCAAAGTTCAATAAAACAGTGATTAATTGAATAATTAATTAATCAGTCCAACAATCGATTTATTCATGGCATAAGAAATCAAATAATTAATTCATGCTGCCATCAGGCTTTTGCTAAAAGGGAAGATGGTGACAGGTAAGCATTATATTAGTCTGTTAGTAGCTTCAATTATTTTAATCTAGTTTTGTTACCTTTACTTACGTCTACTGACTACCATCGATCGACATCTTCAAGACACGAGTCAAGTATGTCGGCATCCATTCACCCAAAATATGAGAACAATTTGTATATAATTGAAGAGAGTTAATCAGTAATTGTCTCACGATGTGTAAACGTAGACGTGCACATCGTGAGACAACTGATTAACTCTCTTCAATTATTCTTCACCACGATGAACCTCTTACAATCTATTAATTTGTATATAGTGTAGATGCGTTTGTTTTGGGAATTCTCTCTTTATAGTTCATGTTTTTCTTTGCATTATCCTTCTATTGTTTTCTTTATTCCCTTGTTTGTCGTTTTTAGCCTGAAAACGGGAAAACTCATACTGAGATGGACTCTTTTTCAATTTGTCCCCTTGAAGACACCTTCCTGAAAAATGTTCGAAAATTTCTACCAACGCGACGCGACGTTACCCGACTGTTTAGCAAAAGCCCGCTAATACCCCTAACCTTGCCCCTTCACATGCGGCAGCATCCCCGTCTTTATCACAGGCCAGATCACTATTGTCCTCGTCACTGTCACTACTGCCGCTGCCAGAACTCGATTCACTTTCATAGTTTCCCTCATCTTCTCCTCACCATCCTCTACCTCCTCGTATTCACAGTCCATCAGCAAATCATCCTTATCTTCTTCGATCACAACTGACGCCATGACAACTCAAAACTTTTGTAAAAAAACTTTATTATTCAGCGTTCAATGGACTTCTCCCCGCTCAACTTGTGTTGTTTATGTACAAATACTAAGTTCAAGTTCTAGCGGGTCTTCATAACATGACGTCATAGGTTTGCGATTTATTTCGGACCGGCTCACCCGTAAATGGCGGGGAGGCTGAAAATTATTTTTTGTTTTGCTTATTGTGCAATAACGAAATGTCTCATTGGTCTTAATCATATATTTTTGTATTCTACGTCCAATAAGCTTTCCATTGATGTATAGTTGTTCAGTCACCGGACCAGGTCTTTAAAGAACACAATGCAGTACTCCCCCAGTCGTGGAAAAGGTATATTGACGACATAACTTTTATTTGGGTTGGGTCCCCACGCACACTTTCTCGATTCGAACAATGAATTCAATCCACCCCAAAATCAAATTCACCTTCGAAAATTCCGACAATAGTGTTCATTTTCTAGATCTGAACATCAAACTTGAACAAAATACCCTTCAAACTAACCTATACAGCAAAGAAACGGATTCCCACACATTTCTCCGCCCCAACTCTTGCCCTAGACCCCACATTTTCCGTAGCATCCCATACAGTCAGGCACTCCGTATAAAACGAAACTGCTCATAAGATAACACAACTGACCACCACCTCAACAACTTACAAACCTATCTCGAAAATTCAAACTATGACCCCAAACTCGCCAAACATGGAATCGACCGTGCCCGCCAGGTCCCCCGGGAAACTCTCCTCAAGAAAAAAGAACGCCCTAAATCTGAACGAATCCCTTTAGTAACCACGTATGGTCCCCACACACATAACATCCGTAAAATCCTGTCTAATCACCACCAAACTGTACACCAATCAGAAGATCTCAAGAAAGTTTTTCCCGAGAGGGAAGGAAATTTCCGAGTTCAGTAAATGGCGAAGAATTCCCAGTAACCACAAGACTAGACTTTAAATCATCATGGGTAATTTATCTAATCACATGGAGAAAATGGAAACAACAATATGTGGGCAAGACAGAAACCTCCCTCTATACTAGATTTAGCAACACCCGCTCAGAAATCCGTAACTTCAACTCATCCAACTACAAGGTCCTCCCATACACAATCCATTTCAACCAACCAAATCACTCCATCAACGACGTACTCATAATGGGCATTGAATCTATTCACAACAAATCCCGTCAAACCATCCTGCATAGAGAATACTTTTGGATCGGAAAGTTACACACTCTCAACCCGGAATGCATTAATGTTGACCAATAACCCTTCACCACGTATTACACACTCCCCACCCGGAAGGCATTTATGCTGACCAATACCCTTTCACCCTCACACCCGTTCACTCAATCCATACACTCATCATTACGCCACATTCCCACACAAGCATGACAAGTTTACAGGTATTATTTTGTACTATTTCTTTGCTCTATTTTCTTATATGTATCGATCATTATCTGCTGTATGTTTCCTTATTATATTGTCCTGATTTGTTTTGAGTTGTAACAACTCAGAAATCAGAAACGAACAACTGATACTGATATAGTTTACATAAGAAGTTCACGTATACATTCGTATATAACCCACGCAACGTACGTACCATATGCTTTACCACATTATATTACATGACCTATATAGATACTTATGCGTCATTGGTCAAAATGCTATCACGTGACTATCGTAAGAAGGAAGACAAGAGTTATATTCCGAGATATGACGTAAAATACGTCATACCTCGGAATATAACGCCCATAATGCCGTTATATCCGTAGGTATGACGTCACGTGTATGTGCGATCGCGCAGGCCAGGCGCGCCCCAGCGCTAGCGCAGCGCAGCAGCGCGAAATTTTGGAAACAAAAATTTCTGTTCGTCAAAATGGCTGCTTCGGCAAATCGATTCGCTTCACTGGGTGAGGAAGAACTGGACGAAATCATTGATCAAAAAGATGCTCGTTCAACTAAAAAGGTCATTAATGTAGCAGAGAATGTGTTGAAGGCTTATAGTGAACACAAAGGAGTCCAAATTCCAGAAACAATTACAGCAGATGAACTGAGTAAGTTTCTTCGATCATTTTATGCCGAGGTTCGGAGATCGAATGGTGAATTGTATAGCAAGCGCTCGATGATAACACTACGATATGGATTGCAGAGACACTTCAAGACATTCGGTTTTGACATCGTAAGTGACGCCGAGTTCAAAGGGGCAAATGAAATGTTTCACGCTGTACTAGTCAAGCTTAAGAAGGAGGGTAAAGGGTCAGTTGATCATAAAGAACCAATTACGCGAGAAGATTATTTGAAAATCAAGTCATCAACAGCAACTGATGTTAACACCCCCAAAGGACTTCAAAACAAAGTTTTTATGGACATTATGATGCATTTGTGCAATCGAGGGAGAGAAAACTTGCGCAGTTTTTCCAAAACAGACTTTGTAGTTGTGACAGATTCAACAAATGAGAAATATGTTTACCTCGCCAGTGACAAATTGACCAAGAATCATCGTGGGGAATCACTCGACGACTCCCGCAGTCAACAAGGAAGGATGTATGAAACTCATAAGCCTGACTGTCCTGTAAAGACATTTGAAACCTATGTTTCCCATCTGAATCCACTGTGTGATGACCTTTTCCAGCGTCCAAAGATGAATGTGGAAAGTGATCAACAAGTGTGGTATGACAACTCTCCTGTTGGAAAGAATACTTTAGGGGAAAAGATGAAAAAAATATCCCTTGAAGCGCATACATCGAAGGTTTACACAAACCACTGCCTGCGCGCAACTTCTATCCATGTTCTGGATGCGAGTGGATTTGAAGCAAGACACATAATGTCCGTATCCGGACACAAATCTGAAAGTAGTATCAAACACTATTCTTACGTCGATGAAGCTAAGAAAAGACGCATGAGCAGATGCCTTTCATCAATGAGTGATGGTCCAACAGCTTGCCCATCTACAGCACCGTCCACTCCTCGCACTCACACCGCTAGCTCAACTAGTCCAGGACCTGGTCCGGGACCTAGTACTAGTGCAGCTCTCGTGCCAGTGCCAGAAGATGCATCATCACAATCTCAGTCATCACCCCAAATAAATGTTGTATCCAACAAGATGGCCCTAGACAAGAAGCGACAGTACAATTTTTACAATTGTACAGTCAATTTTTACAATTAATCTCGAACTTTTTACTAGGCCTAACAAAGTTAGGCCTATGACTAAATCTAGACAGAGACTAGGCCTATTCAGCATTTTTGTGTTACATTCAAATTTTATGGAATTGGAATTTTAGCGTGGAATTTCTTCCAGTTGGGAACTATTTTACAGTTGGAGTTGATCTTTTTCGGATTTTTTTAACATCTGATAGTCTGCTGCAACTACGGAAATCATGATGGTGAGTCAGCACAATTTTCTATTTTATCTTGTTTCGTATCTATATAGGTCATTGTAATATAACAGATATTGACTTTCTCCTTCGGGAACAACATAACATTTCATTTCTCTTGGGTAGTCATATTTTTGTCTTGGGATACTATATTTTTCCTCAGCGCTACGCGCTTCGGAAAAATATAATATCCCTCGACAAAAATATAACTCCCCTCGAGGAACTCAAATGTTATATTGACCCTCAAGTCAGTCAATATCTGTATAATATTTATGGTATACTTGACCTGTATGGAATTATACTACATATATTTTTTTTTCATTATACATAATTATGTTTTATGACATATTATAATGATTATAAATCGATGTGATAGTATACTAACGTATATCGTAGACATTTTTCTGATGTCCATGTTACTCTACACACATTGATTTAATTCAGAACATGCACTTACCTAACTTAAATATTATCTATAATAACATACATATGAAGAGCTTACTTGCAAAAGGCCCTAAATCCATTTTTTATCATATGGCACTTTTTATATGCCTTAATAGACATTCACCATGTGCATCAAACGGCTTTTTGCTAAACAGTCGGATAACGTCGCGTCGCGTTGGTAGAAATTTTCGAACATTTTTCAGGAAGGTGTCTTCAAGGGGACAAAGTGAAAAAGAATCCTTCCTCTCGTTATGATATTCTTTGTTTCCTGTTATCATTTTCTCCCCCACCTTCCTCAGGTTAATCTTTATCCTTCTATCATTTCTCTCTCTGTCTTTCTTTATATAAGTTAAACTTTTTTTATCCTATCATTTCTCTCTCTATCTTTCATATTATTCTTTTTAAAATCATTTTCTGCTTCCCATCTTTACTTACTCTCCTTAAAACATTCTTTGCTTTTATCCTATCATTTTGTTTCCCTTTCATCTTTTCTTTCGTTATGTTATTCCTTTATTCAAATTATCATCTTCTCTTCTATCTTTCCTTATGTTACCCTTAATATCTTTATCCTTCTATCATTTATGTCTCTATCTTTCTTTATGTTATTCTTTGTTTTTATCCACTTATTTTTACTTTCCAACTTTCCTTTTGTTGTATTCTTTGTTTCCTTTCATCATATTTTCTTCCATCCTTCCTACCCTTCTATTCTCTCTTTATAGTTCATGTTTTTCTTTGCATTATCCTCCTATTGTTTTCTTTATTCCCTTGTTTGTCGTTTTTAGCCTGAAAACGGGAAAAATCATACTGAGATGGACTCTTTTTCAATTTGTCCCCTTGAAGACACCTTCCTGAAAAATGTTCGAAAATTTCTACCAACCCGACTGTTTAGCAAAAGCCCATCAAACTGGCTATATTTAAACTTCTAAAAGTTTCAGGAAGTTTGTTAAAAAATGAGATGAAAATTATGTTTTCTTTCAAAAGGCCCTAAATCCAAAACACTTTTCTTGCAAAAAGCCCTATATCCATTCATCTATCCTGCATCCTGATTGGCTAAGAGAATAGGTTTTTGGCATGAATGACCAATCACGCGCCTCCACACAACCATCTATCCAGAGACTCTGTGTGAGAATCTTTCCAGCTTTTTGACATTTTTTATGGGAATTAAATACACAAAATTCCTTAGATTATCAAGATCTTGAAAATTACTACAACAATGGAGCTTGCAGATATAACCAACAATCCTAGCAAAAAAAAAATGAAATGAAATGAAATCTTATTGGATGTACATGAGTAGGTGATATGAGGATGGTGTGATATTGAAAAAGGTTCAACAGGTGCTGTTAACTCTAATGACATGAATAATACAGCCATGACAAAGATGATGGTGATGATGCTACTGTTAGTGATGATAATGGCAATAATGATGATAACAGCAATGATGATGATGTTGGTTATGATGATGTTGATGCTGATTTCATTCATGTGTATGATGGTGTGATGCTGAATGTTCTGATGATGGTAATGGTGTGATGACGATGGCAATTATACGGGTGATAATGATGGTATTGGTTACGTGATGTGATGTTGATTATGATGATGCATTCTACTCTGGATACAGTCGATATTGTTTTTATTTTTAGCAAATCTGCTTTATTAAGGGCAGATAATGACTGGCTACTGTCAGTAGACAATACAAAATATCTTTGGAATCGACTTAAAAATGTTGCTATATCAGGCAAGGTTTATCCGAGCAAAGCACATATTTTATGCAGTTATCTAGAGCAAGTCTGCTTAAGGGCGGTGGATTTTTGGTTTATTAGAAACATTTTTAATGCCTAAATTCCTATTATCATTCAAGACTTTTCTTGCAAAAGGCCCTAAATCCCACTTTTCTTGCAAAAGGCCCTAAATCCCCAAAAATAATAAATATAAAAAATCATATAAAATATTTGACGGCCGCAGGATTTTTAAAATTGTGATTATTGTTACTTGTGGTGATGTCTCTTAAACATACATGAAGATCTTCTTGAATGAAATCATAGAACTGTGTGAAGCAAAAAATCTCAATTTACTAAGAAGTAGGTAAAGTGGATTTAGGGCCTTTTGCAAGAAAACTCTTCATATATATCATATAATTTATTTAAACACAATTTGTGAATACTTCTCTATAGATTCATGGAAAACCCGTTGATTTCATCAAAGATGGTATGAAGTTCTTATTACTCTGAACCGCTATACATGGTAAATTTTTGTTCTCATTGTCTATCCTTATTAATTACTCTATACTCTCAGTTTGAACACATATACATTTATAAATGAATTGTTATCACACTTTTATGTTGATTTTAAATATGTAATAAGCAATTATGATGCTAAAAGTTATTATAAAGATATATTTGGAATAATGATCAGATACGTGCCGGGTAGTAGCAGTTTAACTAGAATAATCTGTTTAGCAGTAGAGAACGAGAAGTAGTTCATCACGATTTAGTTTTAATATTAATGATAACTAAATTATAAGTAATCAAGAGTTACAACTTTATTTTTTTATTTCAGCCATCATATTGTACTTATGTATTTTGTTTACACAGTCGTCCTGATGAAGATCTTTAGATCGAAAGCTTGATTGAATAAAAGAGAGGTATAGAAGCTACGGCCATTTCATAGTCCATTTCTTTCGCTGTATATATATATATATATTCGACACCTAACAATGTGGTTTATTCCGTCATAATAGCGACCCCTACATTAGGTAGACAGTTGGTACATTAGGTCGACAGTTGAACAAAGAAAAAGAACAAAAACTGTCCTCCTAATGTACCCATTAGGGGTATATATATATATATATCTTCTAAGACCTCATGCTAACCCATGAGGCATGACTCCTTCCAATAAAGGTAGGAATGTAATTTTGAATCAAACAAAAGTCCCTACCACCCATCTCCAAATTTGTAGCCTAAATGATTATAGACTGACAATGGCTCAGTATTCCTGCAGGTGTATTCACAATGAATATACACCCCACATAATGAAATAATTCCTACCAAATGTCCACTCTCAATACCCTCTATCCTGAACAGCTTTAGGACTATACGTTCCTTATCACGGAGAGATTGGGTGAACTACTTAAATTGACCCCCCCCCCCCCAAAAAAAAAAAAACAAAACAAAACAAAACAACAACAACAACAACAACAACAAAAACAAACAAACAAACAAACAACAACTAACAAACAAAGACATATAATATATATATATATATATATATATATCACCTTGCAATGTCAACAGGACTAAACGGCAAAACCCCTTTTTTCGTGTGTGTGTGTGCGTGTGCGTGTGTCTGGCGAAAGCCCTGGACAAAAAAATCTAACAACTTTTTTCACCGACAGACAAAATAAGGTATAAATAGCCATAAACACCTCTGTATTACTTTTGAAGCACAATAAGTGAGTCACACACACCAAAATACACCGTTATCCACAATATGCCTGTCTCTTAAAGAAACACATAGAGGAAGAAAAAAAATTACACTCTTGCAATTAGCTGAAGGAAAATAAGACAAACTCATTACGTACATTAGAACTTTCTGTTTTAATGCCAACCATTCCATAACCCACAATTACTACTTTTCAATAATAACATCCCAAACTGTATCAACATTTGTTTTTATTACAGAATCTTCTATTTACTCTTCCTGTCTTTCACCATCTTTTCACTCCTGAAGCATAACAATCCATTATTTACTCAGACTATTAAACTTTATCCTCTTCTTTCATAAATAACACATTACATGGAAAATCCATTTTCTGTTATAACATAATATACAGTACAATACCATAATCTGCAGCAGCTTTGCTGAATAAACTCAGAAATTCCTGGACATTACAATTCAAGCTGATAGCAGCAAAACTGTTTCTCTGATGTTCTTCTGCTAAGAAGAACACACACACCCTCACACACCCCTCTCACACACACACACACACACACACACGTTTACATGGCTTTACTTCCGAGGACAGCTATTGTTCCTCTATTGTTACTCGTCCTCGGACAGTCGACGGAATAAGGCATAAATTCACGACAGGACTATTGTCCGCCTTCAGGACCATTGTTGTCATGACTCTGTCCGAAAATGTCCTCGGACATACTGCTAAACAAACGCACACACACACACACACACACCTATTCGCATCAAATATATTATTAATTCCCTTATGAGAGACTATAAACAGATATGTAGACATCAATGGAGGAGGGGAAGATAGTGCTCACGTCACCTAGGGCTATCGGTTGTCACGGTGTAAAGAAGGAGCGCCCCCCCCCCCCCCCCCCCACCAAAACTTCCTTCTAAATAGTTCCACAATGATATTAATACATATAGGGTATTACTCCCGTCTCCCCTCCATATAAGGGGGCCATAATCCCCCTGAAAAAAGAAAATGACAATAAATTCATTTTTTGTATTCATTACAAGGGACGCTAATTATGCACCTTATGTTTTCATGGTCTTAATTTCTCTGATTATTACCCCACAGAATCATGGCAAGATAATAAGACATAAGACATAAGACATAATTATATCCATATCATTTAGTCTTCATCAAGATGAACATGTATTTTCTTCAGAACTCATGCAAAATTTGGATAAATAACACATACTCACATGTTGTGAATACTTCTTGGTTTAAAAAGAAATCTAAAACTTTACCCGACTTTTTTTTATTCACTTGATTATTGTGACAAATTATACGCTACTGTGGTTAATCATAAACACAGCTAGCGCCCGTGGATGTCCACGGGCTGCTTCTGCTAGTATACATCTATTAATATATTACGCTAAGGATTTGGGGCCCTTTTTTTTGGTTCAAATAGGCTCCTCCCCTGGCCCTTTCGGTCCCCGCCTTTTGGTACCCACGGGCGGGGAATGGTTCTTAGAGTGGTGGGAGGCATTTCTTAAGGGCTGACGTGCCGTCCATATTTCATAAATTCATTTTTAAACATTGAATTTCCGCAGGAAGTAATTATAGAACAGCGAAACGTGTGTATAATAGCCACTTTGGCCGATTTTTTGTTGATATCTGCCTCCGCACACAGTATATGGATCCCATGTACAGCTCCGTAGGCCAGTACCAGATTAATAAGCCAAGGAGCTTGTACAGCTAGTGACCTACCGTATCTGGAATTTAGACAAAATATGAATAAGCGTACAATTATTTTCGCAGAGATCACGAATACCCAAAAAGTGGTGGATATGTGCCACCCGCAAGACAAAAAAGGGGGCTTTGGAACGAGCGTATCATGAAAAAAGATGGTCTTCAGAACTACTACATTTTTTTAAAACGGCGCTCTTTGGAACTGGACTACAATATAAATATGATGCTACGGAACTGGGCATCGTTTCACCAAACCGTCACAAGCACAAGTTCGCCAACATCCTATTGAAACGCATGTTAATTTTAATACACGCGGTTCAATAAGATGTCCGCGAACCCGCGCCTCTGACCGTTTGATGACACTATGAACACGATGAGGCACTGCCCTGGTACCCACACACAAGCTCCCATGCATTCGCTAAATACGCTGTGTGTCATGGGACGTCTATTCTATGTTGTCTTTGAAACGAAACGGGCCAGGCCGAGGCGTGCCAGAACGACTAGAACGACAAAATGAAAAAAAAAAAACGTTGCTTTGGAATGTTTTTTCTCTTTTTCTCAAGAAAAAAAATAGTATGCTGTTGTTCCACAATGTATTTTGGAAATAATTATGAAAAACCAGCGTGTGGATGTCCGTGTTACATCCGCAAAGTCTTATTTTGAGACATAACGGCACATCCATAATGTTCTTGATGATAAATATTTGCCTGGTTACTTTAGGCTCTCTATTTAATTCAGTGCAACAACAACTGCAATGAGAGTATACTGACTTCAAGAGTTATTGATGAAAGTTGCAGATATTCTTTGGTGTCCCGTTCATCCACAACTTGTGACATTTGATTGGAAACCGTTACACCCACAACATTCATGATAAACTCAGGGAAGATATTTATTCTTTTGTTAAAAGTTTTGCTTCATTAAGTCAGCACCATAACACAATGTACCCATTAATACGATTTAGCTTTGTAAGGTATCATGCATGTAGATATGCTGGTAATCTAAAAAAAAAGGTGGTTGTGGATGTAACATGGGACAGCAGTATGTTTTTGTCAATATTTTGAAAATGCCTCTCAAAACAATTTGTCTTGTGTTCTTCAAAAGCTTCCTGGAGGCACCAAGTACATTCATATAAAACAACTTAATGGTGTATAAAGTCATAGTCTTACAACTACAATGTTTTTACGATAAAATGTCAAGTTTTGGTGCCCCAGCTTTGTGAACAGACCCATATATACTAGCACCTCGCTGCCCGAATGTGACTATCTGAACTTTGACAATCCCAGGGGGGCAGCTGTAGCCTATTGCAGAAGGGAAGGGAAGAAGCACATTGTCCACAATTCACAAAGGAGGGTAAACCCATGGTCTAAACTATGGTTTAAAATAAGCGTAGCCTGTATTGCCATTTATGATTGGACATGAGGCCATGTACGTTGCTTGTACTACCCTTACAGAAGTATTCATGAATTCAGGCCATGGCCTTTTCACAAAAGAAAAAAAAAAATATTTCATTGAAATTCTAATTCATTTTTTAAAAACTATCTTTTCTTTTATTACAGCACCACCAAACTGTTGTATGTGCTGATTGGATTCCCTGCCACTGTCAGCTTAGTTATGGTGTAACTAAACTTCTGGTCTTGCTCAGTTCCAAGATACGATTGATGAGATCACTCGTCCTATCCATCTACCTGTTTGCCTGGGAATCCTGGACTCTCACAGCAGACCTCCAGAGGCGAATTCAAGCAATGGAAATGAGATGCTTCTGTAAAATACTAGGCATCTCATATAAAGACCACATAACCAACGAGACGGTCCACACCATCATCCACCAAGCAATTGGGCCATACGAAGAACTCCTCACGACCGTGAAAAAGCGCAAACTGAAATGATATGGCATGTTTCACGTTCTTCGGGTCTTGCAAGAACCATCCTGCAAGGCACAGTGAAAGGTGGAAGAAAAAGAGGAAGACAGAAGAAAAGATGGGAAGACGATATCAAAGAGTGGACCGGTCTGGATTTTTCTTGTTCTCCATCGAAATGTGATTTAGACTTAATTCAGTTTTGCTGTGACTCTTTTGAAATTAGGTTACATATAGTAGAAATGGAATTTTATTATTGTGAATGGCAATTCAGAAGCAATGAATTCCTGTACATGTAGAGAAAATGAAATTTGCCTCTTTTTTTTTTACATTTATCAATTGATGGCTTTTTTCCTTGTCCATCTTCCTAATACCTCAATCACACTAATAAGACCGACACAAGACCTTGAACAAAATTACCCTGAATGGCAAAGAACTGGTCGGTTTGGTGGTGTGATGGTGGTAATAGGATGAGTGGGTGTAACTTGTGCCCCCCCCCCCCCTTTCCTGAATCTTTAGGAAAAGTGTTAAAGACAACTTGCATGTTGTCTTCAGCATGTGTTGCTGCCAAGAAATATTATGTCCAGATATATTATTCAAAATGTTGACACATCCTTTGCCACTGATAATATCCTTCTTGAAAAATCCCTGCCCTTACCAACCATGTAGAGCCACATAATGGTCCGAACCAGTTAGTCTGTAATTTCTGTTGTATTGTAATTTGAATATACCCTTATTGAAACAAAAAATGAACTTTTTCCTTTAATTTGAACTTCGGATCCTTTTCTTGTGAAGGGTCAGAAAGGAGAGGGAATAAGAGAGAAGGAGAAAATGGAGAGGTGCAAAAGACGGTAAAATCAAGCCATTGAGAGAAAGGAAGGAAAGGATGAAGAAACAAATCATGAGAAGAGGATGAGGGAGAACGCAGCGATGGAGATATTGGGAGAGTAGTGAAGAGCGAACACAATCCCAAAGTGAATTTTGAAATATCAGTAGGCCAAGTGGCGTACCCAGGATTTGTTAAAAGGGGGTGGGGGTGGGTGTATATATCAGTATATTAGTATTTTGGGGGTCTTTTTACTCCAAAAAATCTCTGACAAGCCAAACAAAAAGAAAAAAAAAGTAACATTACTTGGGGGTTATTTCACTCAAAAATTATCAAATAAGTGTTTTAAAAAAGTTAACAGGAATTCTAAGGCGGCGTTTTTAACATCAAAAAGATGTGTGCTGACTTACAATAACACAAAAAGGGGGTGTTCGACCACCTAAAAATGCCCCTTTTGTCAAAGGGGGTGCTTGGACACCCCCCCCCCCCCCCCCTCGATAAGTGCATGGGTAGGCCTACCTTCTTGTATTAATTTTATTCTTCATTTCATGTATTGTGCATCTACGTGTATTTATTTACTAAACCAAATTTATAACTAAAAAACATTTGTGATAACTCCTTTTCTGAACCAACATCGTGATTAGATTGAAGCTTGTGAACGTGATAAGGATGTGTTTGTAGAGAGAGAGAGACGGAGAGAGAAAAAGAGGGGAGGGCGAGGCGTTTGCTGACAGAAATTGATGTCCATGCCCAGTCTAAACTCTCTTTGAAAAAGAGCATTCTGCAGCTACCTGGTGAAAAGACTATTTATGAAGCCGAAGTGAACCGCGGAGAGCAGCAATACAAATTTCACAAGTGTGGGCTATATGTAAAGAGCAAGGAGTCATAACTCCTTGGTCAGAGCAGGGAGGTAGAAGAGAGATCTCTCTTCCACCTCCCCAGTCAGAGCAAGAAGCTTACACTCCTTAGCCAGATGATTTGGCAAATCAGGCGTAGGCCTATGAGGGTAGGGGGCTGGGTCAAGTTCGGCCCGGACCGCTGGCGTCGAATATATTACTGGTATGGACTTCCGATTTTTTGTTTCATTTTGAGAAAATTTACCACAAACATTTGGATGATTTGGGCGTAATGACAATTTTCTCACTTTTCAGATATGACGGTAACCTGATATGACTTAGATATATTATGAAGCTTCCAGAATGTTAGGCTATAGCCCAATATTAGAAATATTAGAAGAAGAAAAAAGAAAGAAACCCCCAAACAAAAATCACTGACGTGAGGGGGGGGGGGGGGGGATGCCACATTCTTATGACAAGTATTACGTCTCCCTAATCAATTTTCCGTCCAAGGAGACAAAATAAAATCTTATCTGTTCATTGTTTCATCAGTTTTCAATCGATCGCATGATCCTGCTATTCTGAAGATACAAAAAGGCTTTTCCCCCACATTTCTCTCTATCCTCCGATTGTAGTATTGGAAATTTGTCTAAGCATCCAACCGCATAGGCCTATATGCCCGCCCCCGCACTATTTCCAGTACAATGTATATCTTGACGACTAGTAACCGAAATTAGTTTGGAAAATGTGACATGGGCGTAAGGGGATATTTTCGCTCCTGGGGGTCGCCTCCTTTATTTTGCTAAACATTGTCGACATGAATGATTCCATTTCCTCGAGAGCGAGAAATAAATTTATTGCACCTGCGGGCACTCGTACTCCGCGCGCGGTGGCCGTTACCCGAGAAATAAAAACAGAGTGGCGGGCTCTGAAACCAGCCCATGCCTCATACGGCAGGGCTGTATTTCCTCGACTCCGATCTCTCTCCCTCTCTCTTCCTCCGAGCTCCAGCCCCTCCTTCCCTTAGCTTACACAACGTCTAGTACGTCTCTGGTATAGAGCTGATCGTATGGATTGTTGATTCGTCCATGTTTCAAAATGTGCGACCTCCCCTTCCCCCCTTTAAATGCCTTTTCATTTGTTTCCTCTTTCTCTTTCTTTGTCAGGCAAAACATTTGTTATTCATGTATGTAGGATTACCATGCAATAATCAAAATTTGGTAATTCTACTCACACACGATGTCGCGACTACCCCAGCGACCGCCCGCCGGCCAGGCCAGGCGATCGACAGGCTAGGCTAGCCCCTTGCCCACGGGATGAGTTCCAGCGCTCAAGCTTTCTCTAGCGCGCGATAGTATTGCCGAGTTATCAATCCTTGGTATTGCAAGCTCTGTCAGCATTACACCCCACAGCGGCAGGCAAATTAGCCTTTTGACAAGGCCCTCGTGACTTGGCTATTTTTCTCGGCAAGTAAGCTAGTGTGGCTGCATAACAAGACTAGCCGCCTAGCCCGGTTAATGCGCGATGGAGCGAGGTGAGTCCGATGGCCTTTTGGAACCTGGCCTGTATTTCTTATGTTATCCTTTGTTCCTAGGGGGGATCTGCTACCATATAGGTAGGAGCCAATCAGCAAACGTATCTTCGCATGACGTCAGCATACATTTGGTATGCAAATTCGCCTTCATCTCGAGCTAGCGCGGCCCGTGCAAGCTACTAGTACATCAATCATGGAAAGCAAGCCCGGCAGATACCGTTGTGATTGGTCGATAATCCTCGGTAGGCGTGTTAGCATACGAATGTCAACTCGTGAATAATTCATATCGGACGATGGAAACCCAGGTTCCAAAAGGCCTCGCGACTAAAGTCGCTCGATCGCGCGTTCACCCGGGCCGTGTTGATTCTTTTCGTCGCCGGCTAGTCTCATCTCAGGCACAGCATGACGAGGAAAATAGCCAAGTCACGAGGCCTTGTCAAAAGGCTACATTTTTTTCTGATCTCCAACAAAGTTACTCAATGCCTTTAAACACGCCTACCGAGGATTATCGACCAATCACAACGGTATCTGCGGGGCTTGCTTTCCATGATTGATGTAGCTTGCACGGGCCGCAGCGTCGGGTGCCGAGCGAGCTAGCTGAGATGAAGGCGAATTTGCATACCAAATTTATGCTGACGTCATGCGAAGATACGTTCGCTGATTGGCTCCTACCTATAAGGTAGCAGATCCTCGCTAGGAACAAAGGATAGCATAAGAAATACAGGCCAGGTTCCAAAAGGCCCTCGGACTCACGTCGCTCGATCGCGCATTCACCGGGCTGGGCGGCTAGTCTTGTTATGCAGCCACTACTAGCTTACTTGCCGAGAGAAATAGCCAAGTCACGAGGGCCTTGTCAAAAGGCTAGTACAGCTACGGTACTATGTTTCACGCATAGAGTTATACCAAGGAGTTTTCACAGGTCTGTGATAACACCTTGGTTATACCAGGGAAGTGTCTCTCTAACACTTCCCTGGTTATACATACACACAGTTTAGTGTGTATGTAACTTCATGGTTTCCCGGTTGTCGCCGGAGGGGGGGGGGGGGGGGGGGGGGGGTGTGTCTCATTGAGACCAGTAGGGCCTACATTATCCACTTGCAAACAGATAAAAAGGGTACCTTTTCAGCAATAAGCGCATAACCCGGGTAACGCGTTTATAGCATAAAAAAGCAAAATCAAGAAAAAGGGTATCAAATTCAGAGACTGATAATAAGAAGGGAGGGGGGGGGGGGGTTAGGCCTATAGTTCGGTAATGTGCTCCAAATTAGGTTACATTTCTTTTACGGTTCCTTTTTGGCTAAATAGAGGTCAAATATAGGATGTAAAATACCAATCAGCGAAAGACGGGTTTCCCTGTTTAGGGTATCAAAATTTGCCCCTGTACTTCAATCTGCTTTTTAATTCAGCAAGTGATTTACGCGGATAATGTACAAGTCTCAATGAGACATCCCTGGGGCGGTCGTCGCAAACTTTTCTGCCCTTTATTTGTGAAAATTCGTCTGCTTTGGAACTTCTATTTCTTTTTTTAATTAATTAATTAATTATTTTATTCATTTATCTTTGGAGTGAAGGGGTGAAGGGCAGGAATATAATTATAACTGTTAGATTAAAAAAAAAAGATTTAGGCCACTTCATATTTTAGGATTCTTTATAATCAATTTGATTTTTTGGTACTTTTTACTTATATCATGGAATCATATACTAGCCTAAGGGTAAAATTTTACGACAGCCATCCAACATGGAAACAATGTATAGGGTTTGGGCTGGGATGAGGGTTTAGGGTTTAGGGTTATGGTTTAGTGTTTACGTAACCGCACATTTGGGTGGCTGTCGCATAAGGCATTATAATATCAACAACGACAGTGACATGAAAGGGGAAAATGGCCCTCATACCAGTGGCGTATCTAGGTATTCTGGCGCCCGGGACAAACTATCAAATCTGCACCCCCCCCCCCCCCCCCATGCCCAAACTCAGATTAATGAGCGTTTAAATTTAGAAATTAGGAAACATGTTATTATATAATATCGCCTGAAATATATTATTCATTCCCTTATGACAGACTATACCGATCTGTAGTCACATCATTCGGGGAGGGGAGGCGTAGTAGATCACGAAGATCCGTTGCCACGGTGTAAAGGAGACACCCCCCCCCCCCCACACCAAAATTCTCTTCGAAAATATTTCTACTGTAATATGAATACGTATAGGATACTACTCCCTTCTCCCTTCGCGCTGGGGGTGACGGGAGGCCGAGGGGGGGGGGGGGGGGGGTCGGGTAGTAGTGAAAAGTCAATCCGTCGGTCCTCCAAAGACCCATATAAGGGGTCAGTAACCCCCCTCAAAAGAAAATGACAATAAATTCACTTTTTCTCATTTTTCTATCCTTTAAAAGGGACTTACCGATAATTATGCATGTTATGTTTTCATGGCCTTAATTTCACTTGACTATTAAACCACAGAAACAAGGCAAGATCAAATCGCTCCCTCCAGCTCTATGCATGGATATACTCACTGGCGTAGTCATGAGGCACAGGGGAGCCATGGCCCCTCCTATTCAGCCACTAAAAAAAGAAGAAAAAAAAAGGCGAGAGCAAAAAGGCGGGGGAAGAGGGAAATTCCCCCTTCCCTGCACCCATCCCTGTTACAGTGCACTATTACGTCCAAATAACTATAAAGCAGTCCGGACGTTGAAATAAATTTGCTCCCCCAAAAAAGTGCTACGAGCCGTTATCTTTCTCTAAAATTTGCTATAAAACGTCAGAGCATTCGCGTTTCGCATGGGAGGGGGAAAAATTCCCCCTCCCTGCACCCACCCCCACCCCGCCCCCCAATTTTGCACTCTTTGCGTGCTCACAACCGCCCCCTAAAATGAAATCCTGGCTCAGCGGTTGGATCCTCTGCCGCCATCCCTATAGAAAAATCCTGGCTACGCCTGTGGCTATACTATGGATATACTATTTTAATTATATCCATGCTCTATGTGCGAGAATCCCGCCCCGGTACGGTGTAAATGAGATCGTGTGTCATCCACAGGCTACAGGGCCGACGTAACATAAATAAAATCATTCATAAAGTAAAACAATCGTCATTTAGTCTTCATCAAAATGAAAATGTATTTTCTTCAGACCTCATGTCAGATTTGGATACGTAACACATATTAATATGTTGTAAATACTTCTTGGTAAAAAAATAACACTTTACCCGACTTTTCTTTTCATTTACTTTATTATGACAAATATACAGTACGGTGATTAATGATAAACACAGCTAGCGCCCGTGGATGTCCACGGGCGCTTCTGCTAGTATTGTATAATTTGCCATTGCTGTGGACAACAACAAATAGACTCACTGTACATAGGCAACAAATACGCCGAGAACGGTATCGATAACTAAAATTGAGCGCTCACATCGAAAAATGTGCTGGCTCTCAAGAACAAAACTTTGATATATTACCCTTTTACACAATGAAAGAGTACAACACAATCAAAAGATGTTAGGCAGAAAAATATATTAATATTGTTCTTTTTTTGTATTACGATATTTATCTAAACCTTCAATCGTGCATAAAGTTATATTGATATGTCTGAATAAACCAGGAAACATCTCCCCCTCCCCCTCTCTCTCTCTCTCTCTCTTTATGTTCGCAGTTCATGGTGCCCAGTGCGCGCCTTCCAACTTGACTAGTCGTCTAAAAGACTAAGCTTTCATTGTCATTTTGATCTCTCTCTTCATCTTATCATACCCTCTTTCCCTCCCTCTATCTATCTTTTTTTTTCTCTCTCCAACCCTTGGTTAGACATAAGGGTATTGATAATGGTATTGAAAACTTGAATACTGCAGAACTTACGAAGTACTACTCAGTGGCGGATCCGGGGGGTGGGGGCCAGCACTTCCGGACCGTACCCCCCCCCCCCCCCCTTTGGAAGAAAAGTATGCATTTTGACCATTAAGTCATAAAGGATCCGCCCTTTTGTCGAATGTGCCCCCTTTTTAGAATGGACCCTCATACCCATTTTTTCACCTGTCCAGCTAATGAATGTTTGGAGATCTTTTGTAATAATTTCATTCAATGTTAAATTACTACTTTACCTCTAAAGGTATTAAATTTATTTTTGGAGTGAGTGATGAATGGGTCCTCCTAGAGCAGCGTGCCAAAATTCAGCCTAATCTAATAATCCCTTCATACCGACTGCTATGGCCATTTGAATACCCAGTTTTACTTGGGCGCACACAGAGAGCGAAGGTTTAGCACTCTTTTGTTCCGAACTTAAATGGCCATTTTCTCTGAATAGGAGTTATTGATTGCTGGTTATATACTGATTCTAAATGTGATATATAAAGGTGTTATCATTGAGTAAACTAGGCAAGTGATATACCATTGGAAAGCTGAGAATCTCTACTTTCTGAAAATGTATAAAACAAAAATAATAATTTTGGCGACTTATTGTAGGTTTTGAGGCGTCGGGTCACATATGGGCTAAGTAATATTAGTAAAGGTCTAGTTTCTTCCTTTGACTTGGTATTCCCAACCAAGATCGACATGTTTAAAGTGCTTTCAGCCACATCCTGTAACCCCTAGAACGACTTTTTTTCACACGATGGGAAGAAATCGTTTGTTTTTGTTGTTATATCAGAAGGATGTGGCCTTACAGGCACGATAATGATTTAACATTTCACCCTGAGGTAACTAGAACCTTTCACTTGTATTTCTTATTGAAGAATTTAAAAAGGGAAATAAACCTGTCCTATGAGTACAAGGATCATATTATTTTAAAACTGTTAACAATGTTCTAAATCAAAATACTGGAAGGTGCTGTAAGACGTTTCGCCAGTTCATACTTGCTTCTTATGGCGGTCTGCTTCCCTTTCTACGGGACTCTTCCTTAGCTAAGATCTCATCACAGGTTCGTGAAAAGTGGCACGTACATTTTGAGCGTGTTTGTTCCCCCTTGTTTCTTCTTTTAAAGCATTAGTCTGATCGGAGCATTCGAGCAACAGTTTATACTATATCAGTTTTTCTCTAGATAATGAATTGAAATGGAAACAATGCTTGATTTAATTCAACATTAACACTCTTAAAGTGAAGTTTGTTGGGAAAGTAATGGTTGGTGAAAAAAATACCAAACGTGAAGGAGAAATTTTACCCAATCTGATGCAGGGTAAAAAAAAAATACCCAAACATTGGATAAAAATAAGTCGGTCGGTCAGACGTTAAATTCCAATATCAACGCTCTAAACATATTGGGTAAATACTAAGTTGGGTATCAAACTACTGGTTGGTTAAAGAATTGCCCAGTTCTAGGCCATTTTAACCAGTAACACTTTAAACATAGCGAGTAAATTAAGTTGCGTAACTACTGGTTGTTTAACAAACCACAGGGTTTGATCAATTTTGTGTCAGTTCACTTTACACAACTTGCAGGTAGATATTTACAACATTACTTGTTAACACAGCACTGGGGTTTTCCCTACTACTTATGCAATTTTGCATGATTCTTCTTTCTAGTTTGGTAAAAGTCAAGCAATTACTAGTTGGTCAAATATTGTCAAACGGTTAACCCAACCTACTACAGCGTAATTAAAACAAACCCAAAACACTTAAATGTTGAACACTATTAATTTTTGGGACTTAAATGGTTTGCCATTGTAACAGCATATTGTCCAATATTTTATTGGGTTAATCAATCCGTGTCAAATTTGGTCATTTTTTTACCAAAACCATTTAGTTATCCCATTAGAAAAAGTTTGGCGAATCAAATTTAGGCAATTTTTGATCAACAGTAATTGGCGATTTTGTCTAACTACTGGATAATCACACTGGGCAATGTAAATTGCATCATAAAATTAGGGGTGCAGGCTCTGGTGGTAAACTTTCATATTATAAGAGCTTGCATTTGATTTGACTAGCTGGATAAGCATGATAAGATAGATACAGAATAGGATAGGTTGGTTAGGATAGGCTAAGATATGATAGGCCCTATAAGGACAATTGGTAGACAGGAACTCGGGAGCCAACTATATTTTTTGACCTAGGTCGGAGGAAAAAGAAGAAAAAAATTGGGCAACTGAATTTACCCCACCACATAGGATTTATTATTCAATCAGTTGGGTAAATTTTGAGAGAAGGTTGGGCAATTACTGCCCAATATTTGAGCTTTTAAAGAGTTGGACAAATGCCTCCTTCGAAATTAAATTTAATCAACAATCGGCAATTATAGAATTGGGTAAGGTAATATCTTTCGGGGGGCAAAGTTGAGTTGGTAAAATAAAAAGTTGGGTAAAAAAAGGGACGGGTAATTATTGGCAGGGTAATTATGGGTTAACCAGAAGTGACGCATCTCTTTTTTGGGGGCTTGTTTAAAGCATCAATATGGTATTTGCATTAATCACCACAGTTTGAGCAATAAAAGTCTAATGGACAGCATACAACCCGAAGTTGGTTCAGTGTTGTATACAAATTTGACCAACTATTTTAAGAGTGTATACTCCCCCAAATGCCTTCGTGGAGAGGGTTGGGGGCTGGGATTGCTCCAGCATAAGCATCATCACTTCGGGGTTTATTTCGTCATTGGGTAAGGGTTGCACTCATATTTTAGGTTAGGTTAGGGTTACGGTCAGATATATGATTTGCACAAAACCTTTTTGGTTGAGCGACACCAACCTTATGATTGAATATTGCATGTGCAAGATTAAACACAATACACATTAAGGCCAATGTACTTGAAGTGCATAAGAAACACTTGTTTTTGTAGGTCCAATTAATATGCAAGGGAGTTCAGTGATCAAGCCAGTATAAATAATGAAACATTGACACATGACATTTTAGAACACTAGAAATCTTATTGCTTATGGTTGTAGATCATGTTATGTTGAATTTTTATTTTGTGAGACGAGACGGCAAAATTCATTTCCCAACCACTTTCACAGAGAAAGGCATAATTATAAACTGTTTTTACTGCGGGATAAAAAAGGTCCAGACACAACAATGTTTTGAATTAAACGCGTATCAAAACCCTATTCTGGCCTGAAAAAGGGAAGATCTTAACGCACCCCAATTGAACTAAACCACACGATCAATGTTACAGCATGTTTAACAAAATGAAAACTTTAGACCTAGGTATATCTTCCATTGTTAAACATAAACTTTAGATCAAGGGTCGGGATAATTCTTCTTGTTTTTGGGGGGCAGAATAAGGGGATATGTCTGTATTTTCATTTTACTCTATCACTCTATCACCTGATCTACAAGTCTTTCCGCTACCATGCCTGGGACCTATTCTCCCAGGGTGATAATATTTTCAATAATATAGCTATGGCTTTGATATTTCCTGTGGCCCGTTGTACCAACTCAAATTAACATGTTTACCAGATGGCTTCCAATAACCCTACAAACGTTTTTTTATTGCTATCTCAGACGCATGTAGCCTTTGTTTCTTGCATTACTTTAGTCCGGGTACGATAATTTAACCTTTCATCATGGGTTGATTTTTTTTTAGAGATGATAAACGCAAAGCTGTTTTGATTATGGGGTTCGGAAAACCTTTTTTGAAAGTCGCAAATTTGTGCTTTCCGAAACAGGTTTCAGCCTGAAACAGGTTACAAATAGCGAGATAAACGCAAAGCTGTTTTGAAACGACTTTATACTTCGGTCACGAACTACGTGTTTCCGGTTTCTGAAAAGACGCGCGCCAGGCAAGTACATGTTTACACAGCACAGTACTACTAGCTACGTACGCTGCACTATACTAGCGATAGCCAAAACAAAAAAGCGCGCGCCGCATATGACCCATTCTCCTCGGGTCAAACTGCGCAATGCATCTGCGCAGTGACAACGTCGGTTCATTACAGTTTTGCGAAGGCAACATGTAGGTTTGTCCTTTGGATGACTCTTGGGTTTTCTTCACGTGTATGGGTTCTGGATACTTCGTTTAAAGAAAGAACGGCGAGCCCTTAGGGAACGCTTTTTGAAACGACATAGCCCCTGACAACGAACAAAACACGCCGTTATCCTGTATGGTGCCTCCTCAATACATTTACGCATTTTAACCTATTTCTAACTATTCCACAGTGCAAACCTTGAACGCTCCTTTATAGCTCCTTTCAAACAAGAAAAGCGACAGTGGTTTCTTATTCTTCCCCCTAATGTCCTACCGTCTCTGATGGGACCAATCAGAACCAATTTAATGATCACACTTTATTCATATAAATTGTTCAGACGTGCATGACTAATTTAATTAGAAATTGTCAGCAATTCAGCAATTACACCATCGTTTTTACAGGTCGGATGGGAATCACTGAAAAAAGGCAGTTGTAGTTAGTGCCGTGCCGCCATAAGAGACGGGTTTTAGGCGCAGCCATTTCGATGATCTGTCAGTAGTTGATAGTAAATTTAAAAAAAAACCCAGAACTCCAAAATTCCAAAAAGGCTCTCAACCAGCATTCTCGTATGACTAATCTTGACAGAAGTGTGAGAAACGAAGTAGTCCCGATACTTAAAGTATTATTGTGAAAAATAGAGAAGGCAAATAACATTACAACATTATAACACTGTTTTCAACAATGACAAAAATGTGTGTTATTTTGCCTTGTCCGTATCATGGATAAAATGAATATTTCACAGCTGTAGGGAACGATGCGCAATGTTTATGTAATGCCTATTCCCACATGCATCTATACCCCACTTGTTCCAGCGGGTTCTATTGAATCTTCATGAATGAAGAAACAGTGTTTTTTATTATATCCCTTGAGGTTTATCACGAGTCTTACATTTGCTATATGAATCATAATGGGCAGATATTAAGAGTGGCTTCCAGCAAAGCAGGAAATGGCATCTACGACATAGACCCGATTAGAGCTATCTAGCGTCTATGGAGAATAGTCCAGTTTGTAATTACGGTGGTACCAAAGACCCTAATTATTCAAATCTGTTAAACATAGATAGGTTCCATCTTAGGCAATATATATAAATCACCCCTAAAATGATGAAGATGAATCATGAGGTCTCTGTTCCCATTCATTCTTTGGGGGGAAAATCCACCTGTGTACCATGAAATGCATTGTTGATGAATAAATTTTGTCTGCTTATGCGCATATTGCATCTCCTAACTGGAGTGTTGTCCTGCATGGGGCTGGTAGTCCAGGGGGAACTTGTCCTAGAACCATCCGTACCACGTATACAGCCTGTAGCATTTTGTTTTATATTGTTGCCTTCTGCTTTTATGCAGCTATAGCCAGCTAGATGTTAACACCAGGCACAGCCTGTAAGATTCATTTCAACAAGGATGTTAGACTTCCTGTTTTTGCTTTAGAGCTTCCCGATATTCTTGGATTTCAGTTTCGATTTCTATGGTATATTTGTATGTGTAATCGTCATTGTACACACTAAGAAATAGGGGTTCAAATTTGAACCCCTAGGGGTTGGTACAATAGCAGCACCCCGGTATGGGGTTCAAAATTGCACCCCAATATAGGGTGCATTTTTGCACCCTCTGGGTTCATAACTGCACCCTAATGGGTGCAACGTCGATGACAATCGATCACCATTCTCGCCTCTTCACAGCTTGGCGGCAGACCATTTAAAGTTATATATAAATATTTCATATTTCACGCACATAGAACACAGACAGTACAATACACGCCATGAGGGGACCTCGGTGAAATCTATCAGGCCACGCCCGGGGGGCTTCTACAGTCTCACATTTAGGATTACTTATTCAACTTTTAAGTTGCAGTGTATAGTCTACTATCTATTCCTATAACAAATCAGTGTAACTGTTTGTAAAACTAGCACTTTCCCTTAAAATGATATAATCCCGACTGAATTATCAAATGTAAACACGTATTCTTATTTCAATAACTTTTTTTACAAAGAAACTCAAAATGAGCCGTGATAAAATCCCCATATAATTTAAAAATGCGAATTATGCAAATTGTCCTGCCTTAATCCCTACGAGTAGCGATACGTTGGTTGCTGTCAACTTGCAAGCCGGTTACTGTTAGTCTTTGCGCGATTACTCTTTTGAAACACGTCACTACGGAGATGTTCAATTTAAGCAAATTTACGACACAAGCTGATCGAAATGGATTTATTATTTCTTTTTCTAATTAATTTCATTTCTATGCTTTTGAATAATAAGTCTTATACTTCATGATATATTGTGACATAAGTGTCAACAATGCTAGTGTGGGTATTCATGTAAGACTAATACTTCTGCTCGAAGGGTGCAGAATTCAACCTTACACAATTTTGAACCCCGGTTTCTGCAAAGCGCACCCGTAGAGGTGCAAAATTCCACCCGAGTAGATATACGGGTGCTCCGCCAAAATTTGCACCCTAAAGTGAACCCTAATTTCTTAGTGTGTACTTCTGTATATTTATTGAATTTAATACCATTTTAACTCTATTTTCCATCATTGCCCTTGATAGACATGTCGAACCTGTATTTAAAACTTGTATAGTTATAGGACCAATGCTAGATAATGGACTAATGAAAGATGTTACACGCACCATGTTATCCTATATTCATACGACGCATTTATATGAGAGCATTCAGACACAACTCCCCGTTATACGATAATTGTATGGCAGCATTCAGACCTCGCGCACTTGTCAGGTTTCATGGGAAGCTCATGAATATGTACGGCCTCTCTCTTACGTAGTACGAACTTTGCGTGGGTTTTCGCATTCTGTTTATTTAAGCCCCGCCTTATACGACACAAATATACGCCGCATGAATATAGGATCATCGTACGAAACGATGCTTTTAGCATACGTCGTATGAATATAGGACAATAATGGTGTGTCTATACATCTTTCTAGCATACGACGTGTCAATATAAGAGCATTCAGACATATAAAAACGTCCTATATCCATACGTCGTATATCCATATGAAAACCCTCTCCTTATTTTGTTACTATTTAGAATTGATTTTGCATCACAAAGTTCGCTTTTGGTTCCTGACCGTCCTCAGAAACCGTGGCATTTTTCAACAGCTTGTTTAGCTCGATAAGAATTCAGTTTTCAATATGTATAAAAATCTTCGTGACGCAAGGTCTTTTTCATTACCAATTTCACGATGAAATTTGCGTGTGGGCAGTGAACCGCTGTGGGTGCCGACGTTGCTTTTTTTGGCTTTATAGGCCCACCAGTGTATATTTGTGTACTGTATACGCATGGCAAGCTGCACTTAACTCGGCACAACAAGTTCAACATGTTCATTAAGTCTGATGATTCTAACTTTTTAAGTTAAGTCTAACTAGGCCTAGGCCTAGACTGTCTAGCTTATTTATTAGACTTCTGCCCTTTATAATATATGGAAGATACCTTATCAGATTTTCTTTTTGCTTTATGATGTAGGATGGGGGTTACATTTCCGGACACTTGTTATAAATAATGTTAAACCTAAACAAAAATTAGTCTGTCAATTTTGCCATCTGATTTTACCAAAAAACGTGCATCAAGTAACACTAAAAGTAAAACTTTAAAGTAAATCCACTGAATATTTGCAATGCACATGATTTTCAACCTATCCTCTGAAAGATTTGTGACAATTTGCATGAAAAGTTGTTCGATTTACTGTTAAAAAATAACCTGTCCAGATAAACAACCTGTCCGGACATGCCGGAGCTTATTTATTAGACCGGAATTACAACGTCTGGCCTGGGTATATTACAGGTATATGAATGATGGATAGTTCCTGATACTCTGAATATTTCTTTTGCACTCAAGTTGTTTCCAATTCTAGTGGGCAATGTGTTGAGTGAATGACAAAACCTGAGAGAAATGTTTGAAATGAATCAAAACTAAATGAATATGATTTTGCTGCTGGCTGGTCAAAATGTCCCGCCAATAATTTATTCCCAGTTATAAGGCAGTGGCTATTCTTACGACGAGTCATAAGAATAATTTTCCGGCTATTCTTACGAAACGTGCACATGCTCCATTTTCGTACTCTGCGCCTTCGTAAGAATAATTTTCCGGCTATTCTTACGACATGCGCATACGCTCCATTTTCCTAACCCTAACCCTATGCGACGTAAGAATAGCCGGAAAATTATTCTTACGACTCGTCGTAAGAATAGCCACTGGCTATAATGAAATTAATAAAATAAGCAAATAATCATGCGCTGTCAAACCACATAGACCTGGTTGTGTTAACCCATAGTATTAGTAGGCCTAGGACAAAGTCACTCTTGCATTATCTTTTGAATCAGAATGCCAGAAATTACACATTATACATGAGCAGAATTCTGGAAGCCGCTTACATTCAATCGCATGAACCTTTTCTGTGCAGAAAAGCTTTGGGATTGTTCTGAAAGCTTTGCGATTGTTCTGAAACTACGGCGTCTAGGTTGCGTCCGTATAATATAGTTCATTTCAAGTACTTTGTTATATACCTGAGTGATAACCTGATGAGTGCAGGTCGAAAAGCTTCGTTATCATGTCTCTTTTTCGTGCCATATTGAAATTTTGTAGTACCAAGAAATTATTTGAATATACTGAATGATATCTTTGTATTATATATTGATTATTGTGAAATATGAAATAAACCATAATCTGAAACTGAAACTGAACTGACCAATACTATCATTCCAAAATCTCTCCCTTGTTGTTTTTGTGGAAAGTGAAATTGAAAATAATTATACAAGTTATGCTAATGAGCCACCCGCAGTGATTTGATTTTCTTTGTTGGGATAGCTCGAAGATCAATTTCTTGAGGACAGGCATCAACGATAATATCTATGAGCTAATGATTGCACTCCTTCAGTGTGACGTCAGTGGCACAAGAAGGGATAAAGGAAGTATCCATAGTGATTGATTGACAGAACCAACGATTTTATCGATATGATAACAAGTGAGGCCTTTAGTCTCCTTTTTCATAATTTGTTTATAATCTCAGTTATACGGGCAATCACCGATGACCATAAAGATTGGATACCCAATATTTTGTATAATAAAGTCCGATAATAGTTGATCATCTAGATGCTTTATTTGAGAATCAATCTACTTGTAATTGTTGCGTCATGTGGGATTAAGATGGTGTTGAGTTTATAACTACTGCTCATACACTTGGCACTGATTTGCATTGAATTTCAACCACACTTTTCATCCATTCATACAGTGCCTAAATATGACAAGTAGGGAACATAATAGAAGTCATGATAAACGATTAGCACCATCGTTCTTTATGAATTGATGGATATGTTTGTCGATAATAGCAGGTTTACATTAGATGAATGTATTCACATTCCTTGTCGTGCCAGGGGAGGCGTTTTTTTTTTTTTTTGGGGGGGGGGGGGGGGCATGGGATTGCATGCTCCCTATGATTTTGCAGTATACGCTCCCAAAATTAACATTTGTTTATTTTTTCTTTGTTAGTAGGAAATATTGGCAGTTAACCAGCTCTACTAAGATATATTTATTTTGAGTTATCTGCGTTATCTTCAAGCCCCCCCCCCCCCCCCCAATACACACCTCCAAGGTTCTTCAGCAAACTCCCATATTACACAATCATGTGAATAAAATTCTGGTATATGAACCTTACATGTAAAATTGGCATTAAAGGTGATAACTTTTCATCTCTTTTGGATGATAGAGCATGAATATTTAGGTTCAATTATATTTACTGAGCATTGTGAAAGTGACATAGCTGATAGGGCAATAAAGAAAGAGAAGGGGGGGGGGGGGGGAGAGGGGAGCTAACATGGAATAAAGTTCAGAGGGCGTCCTACCATACACTCTATCAGTGCCGTATATAGATAGAGTCTGGCCAACTCGGCTCCAGTTGGGTAACAGCATGGCGCATATTCATTTGTTGCAAGCTTACATAACAAAGGAATATACGCCATGTAATAGGTACCGTGTGCTGCCCCCCCCCCCCTCCTTACACATATGCTCCATTAATAAACAGGCAGCTAGCCTTTGCTATGGCACCCTAAATTATCATGTTTTCACTTAATAATCTCTCTCTCTCACTTCTCTTCTCTACTCTTCCCATTCCATCTTCCCTGTTTATTACATGTACTTTTTCCAACTCTCAATTTCAATCCCCCTTCCTCACCTTTTAAAAAATACTGTACATAAAACCGCAAAACTTTAAACTTCTTTTGTCATCAAAGTTTACTTCTAAGTGTCTCTAATATTTTAATTTTTATGTAACCATAAAGTGTTGACCATGTATATTTTAGAGACACTGACATCAATTCTGTTTGTGAATGCTCTTTAAAAAAAAAATAAACAATAAATCGCACTGAATTCACTACTCAATAAAAATATATCATGTTTTTTCTCCAGTCGATAATCTCAACTTGATTCATTTCTTGCCAACTCTACTTTGACAAGGCATTTAATCTGCATCTGCCACTCTATCCAGGTGAAGTGAATGGGAAAACGGTAAGGAGAAATTCCTGAAAATAATGGTTTCTCTCTCTCTCTTTCTTTCCTTTGTATTGAATTACAATATTTTGTTTATTCCTCCATCTCTTTTATATGCGTATCTCTCTCTCTCTCCTTCTCTATCTATCTTTTTCTCTCTTTCTCTCTCTCTCTCGCTCTCTTTCTCCCCTCTCTCCCTCTCTCTCTTCTCTCCCTTTCTCTCTCTATCTCTCTTTTTTTCTGTCTGTCTTTCGTCTTTATTTTTAAAATTCTAGTTCTTTGTATGTAGTACATCGTGCGTCTTTGTGATTTTCCACATGACGGTTAAAATGGTGAAAGATAACTAATGTTCTGAATGTTATTTTGCTTTCCCTTTTATCTTCTCTAGTTTATTGACATAAGCAAAAAGTTTTTAATTTCACAACATATAACGTAATAGTTCAATATATGCGTTAAAAACAATCAAAGGGGTGGCGGGGTGGGGGGGGGGGGGGGGGGGGGAACATGCCTAAGAATTTTATTACATGGATCAGCATGCAAACAAAACAAAAACCAAAAAACACATCAAAACAAAATCGAAAACTAAACAAGAAGACAAAAAAAAAAAGGCTTTGTACATTTTCAGGTGCCTTTTGAGGGTTAGTTTTTTATTTGATTTGGATTTATTTTTTCCAGTCTTGTTTTTCTTTAGGTTTGTTTCAGACACAAATAAGGGTGGGGGTGGAACATTTTCTTTGTTATACTCCAAAACGTCTTATACGACATGCATGCATTGTTTTTGGCAATGGGGGGAGGGCGCAGGGACCATGTGCCCCTGGATCCGCCACTGTACAATACAAACGGAATAGCATAAGAAGAAGATGCAACGAATCTTGATTGAAATTATAAAACAGTTTAGTTAAGGATAAGAGCATAACTCTTCATAACAATTCAAAGATAAAGTTGAGTTCTGATAAAGTTCAAAGGTTATGTGTGTCTCTCATTCGTTTGACGTCATAGGAGAAAACATGTCCCCTGAAAAAGGACTGCTCTTCAAAATGTTCTCATAATTATTTGAAATTATGACGAGAGATAGCTGAACAGCTTGGACCAAACCTTCATGCCACATATCTGTGTAGTGCATAATTTCTTTTTCAGCAAGATTACGAAATTCTTTTTTTTTTTTCATTTCGAGGATTGCAAAATAACCTCACTGTATAAAACAATTCTTACGTACTACATAATCAACCTTTCCAAATTGCTTCAAGACAGGTGCTCTCACAATTTAATCGCATGACCAGAAGTCTGCTTTATCTTTGAGTTGAATAAAACACTAAACGAATTACACGCAAAGAGAAAATGCTTGTGGAAATATAAAAACTTCCAACTTTACTCCCCTCATAACCCCCTTCTCATGCTACCACCTCAAGAGGGTAACAAAGGAAAAACTGAACCTTGCCTAACGTGTACAAAGATCATAATTATAATCGTATATCTGATCTGTTAAAAACAGAATGAAATTAGCTATGAGAAGTTACATGTCAGATAGAATTTCGCTTGCAATATCATTTCTATAGACATGAGCTGCAACGGTTATTTTCTGATGTACAAGTAAAGTCATGATATAAGATTAATCTATCATCTGACATTTTTTAAAGGCTACTTTAAATTGTCATCTAGACAGAACAAGATATGTTTTGTTTACTTGTATAAACAATAATAACATTTCATTTAATTTATGTATGGTTAAACAGATATAGGCCATCAATGAATTTTAAAATTACAAATACGCAGTATAAAAATACAACTATTTCCATGTATACACTGCAAAAACCAGGGTGTTAATTTAACACCATCTCGGTATCTATATTGGGCTACACCAGATAAGTGTCAAAACAACGCCAGTTAGTGTTAAAACAACACCAGTTTGATATTGGTCTACATCAGATAAGTGTCAAAACAACACCAGTTAGTGTTAAAACAACGCCAGTTTGATTCGAAACTGGTGTTGTTTTAACACTTATCTGGTGTAGCCCAATATAGATACCGAGATGGTGTTAAATTAACACCCTGGTTTTTGCAGTGTAGAGACGTATACATGAGCGTTTATATACCTTAGAAACACCAACGAGACCCACACCACACCGACAACGTACCGAGCAAGAAATGACATTACCCAGAATGGAAAAGAATAGGTCGGTTTGGAATCGATGTGGAGTCGGTTTGGCGGTGTGACTAAGGTATATAAGGTATAATAACTGGGAGGTTTTTCTGTTCTTGATGTGGAGTCGGTTTGGCGGTGTCACTTAGGTATATAAGGTATAATAGCTGGGAGGTTTTTTCTGTTGTTGGTGTGGAGTCGGTTTGGCGGTGTCACTTAGGTATATAAGGTATAATAGCTGGGAGGGTTTTCTGTTGTTGGCGTGGAGTCGGTTTAGCGGTGTGACTAAGGTATATAAGGTATAATAGATGGGAGGTTTTTCTGTTGTTGGTGTGAAGTCGGTCTTACTGGTGTGACTGCGATAGAATGTTTATTCGTTTGATAGATAACAAACAACGTTCAACTGTTCTCATTGTCATATCGTGCTATAGGCCCTACCATTTCTTCTATCATAAACACAACTCAGCAAAATAAAAATCAAGAAATGAATTCTACACATACTTTGTATAATGCTGCTAAATGTATTCACAATCATGTTACGAGCGTGTGTAATATTGAATATTGACAACAGAACGCTAGAATATTTCGTTCTTATTTTGCATTCTATCACAAGTATTTGTCAAAACTAGCGTGTCTTATAGGAAACCGAACAATCATCACTGAAATCTCATCAAAGTAAAGTGCAGCTTTTTTTATATTTCAAGCGTGTATGACTGATAAATTTGTGTAATCTCTGGGTAGATAACAAAACCGTACAACTAATATCAAAATTGAAATCTTATCTTACAAATACAATGCAGCTATTTACATAAACATGAAAAAACGGAGTGTTTGTTGTATAGTCTAGAAATAAAAGCCATACAACTCACGCCATTGTTATTACCATTGCTCTATCAAAACATAAAGATAAACATGTCTCATTGGAAAATGAGACAAAAGAAAATCTTACAGATATGAATTACAGTGCAGCTACATGTATTTACACGTCATGAGGGGTGTGATGTGTAGGCCTATAGCCCTTTCATAGATAACACAACCGTGCAATTTCTTTAATTTTACATTGTACCATTTTGTTCTGTAAAAAAACATATCAAATATTAACATGTCTTATAGTAAGAGGGAAACAAATCAACAAATTAGAATATTACAGTATGCCTCAAAGTGCACTTATTGAGGCCTACACGCTATGAGATACTGTAATGTGTTTATTATTTTGATAAACAGTAAATCGTGCTACATATTTCATAGTTACATCATTTCAGTTCTATGAGAAATGCATAAGCCTATCAAATATTTGCAATCATGTTTTGTCCAAAAAAACTGATTAAAAATTAACAAGTTTTAGTCTTGCAAATAATAGGTATAAACAAGACATATGCAAACTGTATCAACCCACCGTAACTACCGGAAGATTGACAAGAATCAATTTGTAAAATCACTCTCAGAGCTCATTTCCCAACCTCACCCTGATGGTGTTGATGCATTTTTTGAGTGGTATGATTCTAGTATGGGTAAACTACTTGACAAATTAGCTCCTGTAAAAATTAAGACCCGCATAGTAAAGAACAGAGTACCCTGGTACAATGACTCAATTCATATTGCTCGTCAAGAACGACGGCGAGCTGAAAGAAAGTGGCAGAAATCAAGATCCGACCCTGATCGTGAATCATTTCTGATTGCTAAGAAAGCTGTTTGTGCACTTACTGTAACTGCTAAACAAGACTATTTTAAAAACAAATTGTCTTCTGATAATATTGATCATCTTCTCCCAATACTAACTGAACTTGTAAATTCTTCTTTGTCATGTGGTGTCTTTCCACAGAAGGCTCACCATGCAATCATAAGACCTCTTTTGAAAAATTCATCTTTAGATAAAAACAATTTGAAGAATTATAGGCCTGTATCCAATTTATCGTTTGTTGGTAAACTTATCGAGAAAATTGCTTGCTCAAGACTGGTGGAACATATGGAGATTAATAATCTTGCTGATCCACACCAGTCTGCTTATAGACCCAAACATGGTACTGAATCTGCATTGATTAAGGTCAAAAACGATATTATGTTTTCATTGAACTCAAACAAAGTAGTTCTTGTGGTACTTGTAGATTTATCAGCAGCCTTCGATACGATTGACCACAAAATTTTTATTTGTCGTTTGTCAAAGAGAACTGGTGTTAGGGGAACTGCGTTGAATTGGTTTCAGTCTTATCTTGATGGCTGGACAGCACAAGTCGACATAGATGGGGAACTTTCAGATCCAACCATTTCTAGGTTTGGTTTACCCCAGGGCTCAGTTGTAGGTCCCATTGGTTTCACAGTTTATATTCTCCCAGTTGGCGACATCGCCCGGTACCATAATGTTTCGTATCATGTTTATGCTGATGACATTCAGTTGTATGTAGCATTTGATCCTAAAATTCCTGGGGAACTGGATAAGGCCATGTTTTCAGTACAATCTTGTATATCAGATATAAGGAACTGGCTGACAGCAAATAAGTTAAAACTCAATGATAGTAAAACTATCCTAAACTGCACATTCCGTGATTACATAATCAATACAAATGTGGTATCATTGTGAAGGTGAATAAACAAGCTTTACAATGATATCAAACTTGATGATGATCATACAGTTACTAGAGAGATATAAATGCTTAAACTTGAATTGCAGAACTTTTTTTGAGGGGTTTATATATACTGCGTCCAGCGAAGGACTTTTCATAAAACAATATGCATCGTTACCATGAGATTTAAGATGTCTATATCATAATTTAATGGGAACAGCCATTATATATCTAAATAGGACACCTTTTCCATGCTATTGAAAATACATGTATGTCGGTTTCATTGTAAAATCATCCATCTTCTTTTGCAGGATGACTGTAGAGATTGGAAGAGGTACAACATTTCTCACATTCATTGAGCTACAATGATGACTTCGCACTGCTCTGGAAGCTAACATGGTACATTGCCATCAAACCATACCTTATATACATCACTGTGAATGTTAACTACAAGGATGAATGCAGTTGCGACTAATTTACCCAAGGTTTGCATTATGATGTACAGGTACTAAACTTTCTTCCTTTTCATCTCTGTCTCCTTATAACAAAAACGAATTTTGATATTTTATCTCGACTCTTAACATAAAGATATTTATGAATTAATGCATGTAGGCATTCTACTATAATTTTGTTTCAACACTCATGCATGCTATAAACCCTTAATTTAGCCGAATTATGAACATGACTTGCACGACTGCCCCATTTGATACGTATCTTACTGAAAAAACAAAAAACCTTTATTTTTTATCTTTAAATAGAGAAAGCAAATTGAACCGATTTATCAAATACTGAAACCAACTTTAATGATTTTACATGACATATTTGATGTATATTTCTAATGTCAATTCATATTGTTTTGTGTTAATATATCTGTGAGTTATTTTCCGCCTTGTACATGGTATGAGTATTCAGGCAGTTTCATAGATGTCAATGTTCTATTTACATGCTTTTATTTTGTTTCATCCCATGAATAAAGTATGCAATTTAAAACTAAACTAGTACCAATGATTACTACTTCTACCACTACTACTACTACTACAACTATTGTTCATCCTCCTATTACTATAAATACTACTACTTTTTTCTCTATTACTACTACTACTACTACTTCTACTAGTACTACTATTATTACTACGACTACTACTACTATTACTACTACTACTAGTAGTAGTAGTACTACTACTGCTGCTCCTCCTACTACTACCACTACTACTACTACTACTACTATTACTACTACTACTACTATTACTACTACTGCTAATACTACTATTACTACTACTACTACTACTGCTACCCTACTATTATTTTTTTAAGACTGGTAATTGCGACTATTACTACCTTGAAAGAAGACCATTTACTGAATCATATACCATAAATCAATCATAAAAATGCACCAACATTTTCATTGAAAACACCAACAATGATTTCTAAAATCGTTATTTTGCTTAAAGCTAAATGTCCCCAAAATGTTTTTCCACTTTATATCCGGGGTCGGGTTCAAATGTTTGCAGAATACGGGCCAATAATATGTCTGTATTTTCATTTCACTTTATCACTGCTATCACCTGATCTACAAGGTTTTTTTTCCGCTAACATGCCTTTGACTTTTTCTCCCAGGTTGATATCTTATTTTCAATAATACAATAACTGAGTTATGTTCTATGGCTATGGCTTTGTTATTTCCTGTGGCCTGTTGTACCAACCCAGATTAACATGTTTACCAGATGACTTCCGATACCCCTACGTTTTATTATTGTTATCTCAGAAGGATGTAGCCTTTGTTTCCTGCATTACTTTAGTCCAGGTACGATAATAAACTTTTCATCCTGGGGTGACTGGAAACTTTCACATTTAAATCTCATCGAAGTATCGAAGTATCGGAGTATTGAAAAACTATATTGAAAAAATAATACTAATAATAATAATGGTGTTTTTTGTATAGCGCTCGTGTCCGTCACTTCGTGACAATCGTGGCGCTCCAACATTATTGCCATGGTCATATAGCTTGACGGCCAAACGTGGCTTGTATCGCTCTAGCAGTTAACCATTAAGGGATTTATCCAGGGTGGAGAGTGGCAAATTGGAATAATGTCTTGTCAAAGGACATTAGTGCTGATCTGAGATTCGAACCCTCATCCTCTTGATTAAGAGTCAAGTGTATGCACCACTATACCGCGACACCTCCACCTTAATCTGAACAGTGTGGATATATTAATGTGAACAAAAGAATGGCTCAAATGAAACATAAAAGCTTACATATTCGTGGAGGGGTGCATGGTGGTACTAATTAATATTTTATTATTTTTTGTTTATGTTTATGTTGTGTTGCTCTGTGTTTTTTTTTTTTTTTTTTAGGGGAGTGTTTTTCACATGGAAATAGAATTGTCTGCAGACAGATAAAGGAGAGAAATTACGAATTTGCCTGTTGGCTCTTCTTCTCTGTTTCACATACTAAGATGACATCGAAATATCACAGCCTACTTCAAAACTTATGATTTACAAAAGAGTGAGCATAGATATAGACGTACGGACAAATTTTCAAGAGGGGGCTGGCGCCTTTTGCCAAAATATCAACTATTATTATTATTTTTTTTTACACATTGTGTAGCGAAAATTTACCGAAATGCGTATTTGGGCACTTCGCTAACTGGACAGCACAAGTCGACATAGATGGGGAACTTTCAGATCCAACCATTTCTAGGTTTGGTTTACCCCAGGGCTCAGTTGTAGGTCCCATTGGTTTCACAGTTTATATTCTCCCAGTTGGCGACATCGCCCGGTACCATAATGTTTCGTATCATGTTTATGCTGATGACATTCAGTTGTATGTAGCATTTGATCCTAAAATTCCTGGGGAACTGGATAAGGCCATGTTTTCAGTACAATCTTGTATATCAGATATAAGGAACTGGCTGACAGCAAATAAGTTAAAACTCAATGATAGTAAAACTATCCTAAACTGCACATTCCGTGATTACATAATCAATACAAATGTGGTATCATTGTGAAGGTGAATAAACAAGCTTTACAATGATATCAAACTTGATGATGATCATACAGTTACTAGAGAGATATAAATGCTTAAACTTGAATTGCAGAACTTTTTTTGAGGGGTTTATATATACTGCGTCCAGCGAAGGACTTTTCATAAAACAATATGCATCGTTACCATGAGATTTAAGATGTCTATATCATAATTTAATGGGAACAGCCATTATATATCTAAATAAGACACCTTTTCCATGCTATTGAAAATACATGTATGTCGGTTTCATTGTAAAATCATCCATCTTCTTTTGCAGGATGACTGTAGAGATTGGAAGAGGTACAACATTTCTCACATTCATTGAGCTACAATGATGACTTCGCACTGCTCTGGAAGCTAACATGGTACATTGCCATCAAACCATACCTTATATACATCACTGTAAATGTTAACTACAAGGATGAATGCAGTTGCGACTAATTTACCCAAGGTTTGCATTATGATGTACAGGTACTAAACTTTCTTCCTTTTCATCTCTGTCTCCTTATAACAAAAACGAATTTTGATATTTTATCTCGACTCTTAACATAAAGATATTTATGAATTAATGCATGTAGGCATTCTACTATAATTTTGTTTCAACACTCATGCATGCTATAAACCCTTAATTTAGCCGAATTATGAACATGACTTGCACGACTGCCCCATTTCATACGTATCTTACTGAAAAAACAAAAAACCTTTATTTTTTATCTTTAAATAGAGAAAGCAAATTGAACCGATTTATCAAATACTGAAACCAACTTTAATGATTTTACATGACATATTTGATGTATATTTCTAATGTCAATTCATATTGTTTTGTGTTAATATATCTGTGAGTTATTTTCCGCCTTGTACATGGTATGAGTATTCAGGCAGTTTCATAGATGTCAATGTTCTATTTACATGCTTTTATTTTGTTTCATCCCATGAATAAAGTATGCAATTTAAAACTAAACTAGTACCAATGATTACTACTTCTACCACTACTACTACTACTACAACTATTGTTCATCCTCCTATTACTATAAATACTACTACTTTTTTCTCTATTACTACTACTACTACTACTTCTACTAGTACTACTATTATTACTACGACTACTACTACTATTACTACTACTACTAGTAGTAGTAGTACTACTACTGCTGCTCCTCCTACTACTACCACTACTACTACTACTACTATTACTACTACTACTACTATTACTACTACTGCTAATACTACTATTACTACTCCTACTACTACTGCTACCCTACTATTATTTTTTTAAGACTGGTAATTGCGACTATTACTACCTTGAAAGAAGACCATTTACTGAATCATATACCATAAATCAATCATAAAAATGCACCAACATTTTCATTGAAAACACCAACAATGATTTCTAAAATCGTTATTTTGCTTAAAGCTAAATGTCCCCAAAATGTTTTTCCACTTTATATCCGGGGTCGGGTTCAAATGTTTGCAGAATACGGGCCAATAATATGTCTGTATTTTCATTTCACTTTATCACTGCTATCACCTGATCTACAAGGTTTTTTTTCCGCTAACATGCCTTTGACTTTTTCTCCCAGGTTGATATCTTATTTTCAATAATACAATAACTGAGTTATGTTCTATGGCTATGGCTTTGTTATTTCCTGTGGCCTGTTGTACCAACCCAGATTAACATGTTTACCAGATGACTTCCGATACCCCTACGTTTTATTATTGTTATCTCAGATGGATGTAGCCTTTGTTTCCTGCATTACTTTAGTCCAGGTACGATAATAAACCTTTCATCCTGGGGTGACTGGAAACTTTCACATTTAAATCTCATCGAAGTATCGAAGTATCGGAGTATTGAAAAACTATATTGAAAAAATAATACTAATAATAATAATGGTGTTTTTTGTATAGCGCTCGTGTCCGTCACTTCGTGACAATCGTGGCGCTCCAACATTATTGCCATGGTCATATAGCTTGACGGCCAAACGTGGCTTGTATCGCTCTAGCAGTTAACCATTAAGGGATTTATCCAGGGTGGAGAGTGGCAAATTGGAATAATGTCTTGTCAAAGGACATTAGTGCTGATCTGAGATTCGAACCCTCATCCTCTTGATTAAGAGTCAAGTGTATGCACCACTATACCGCGACACCTCCACCTTAATCTGAACAGTGTGGATATATTAATGTGAACAAAAGAATGGCTCAAATGAAACATAAAAGCTTACATATTCGTGGAGGGGTGCATGGTGGTACTAATTAATATTTTATTATTTTTTGTTTATGTTTATGTTGTGTTGCTCTGTGTTTTTTTTTTTTTTTTTTAGGGGAGTGTTTTTCACATGGAAATAGAATTGTCTGCAGACAGATAAAGGAGAGAAATTACGAATTTGCCTGTTGGCTCTTCTTCTCTGTTTCACATACTAAGATGACATCGAAATATCACAGCCTACTTCAAAACTTATGATTTACAAAAGAGTGAGCATAGATATAGACGTACGGACAAATTTTCAAGAGGGGGCTGGCGCCTTTTGCCAAAATATCAACTATTATTATTTTTTTTTTTTACACATTGTGTAGCGAAAATTTACCGAAATGCGTATTTGGGCACTTCGCTAACAAATAGGAGGACATTCGAGCACCTCACTGATCGAATATAAAATGGTGGTTGCCCGAATATTGGAACCTCAACAATCCTCAGCGTGACGTAATGGAATGCATTATCGGACAAGAGTATTACCAGGGAGTAAGTATTACAAATTACAATATGCTCTCAAAAGATACTTTTTAAACTTTCCTTTAAATACAAATATACTTGCTGATTATTACATGTGCAAGACTAAACATAATACACAAGGCCCATGTACTTGAAGTGCATAAGAAACACTTGTTGTTGTAGGCCTAATTCATATGCAAGGGAGTGCAGCGATCAAGACATTAGAAATCATGAAACATTGACACGTGACATTTTAGAGTACTAGAAATCTTATTCCTTATGCTTGTAGATAATTTCATGTTGAATTTTATTTTGTGAGAGGAGGCGGCAAAATTAATTTCCCAACCACTTTCAGAGAGAAAAGCATATGCGCGACAACCCCCCCCCCCCCCCCCCCCCCGCCCCCCACTCCGCGCTACAAGCGCCGAAGATAGCCATGTTTTGTTCAATGCTAAGAAACACTGCGTCTTTTAACATGTGGGAGATCGTAGTGAGGAAGTGAGACATTTTACATTTTAGAATGTTGGAAGTTTGGAATTTAGAGCACAATAAAGCACATCTTATTATACAGCAAAATAATCTCATTCAATATTTATTGCTGTCATTCGAGGGGATGAGTTTGCCTCCTTCCCTTCAGAGACTAATTAGCCTCAAGGCTCAGGCCCACACATCCGGGGTCTGGATGTATAGACTGGCTTCCTACAAAGCAATGTTAATAACAAAACATCTACTGAAATGCGAGGGAGTGTAGCGATCGAGTGAGATTTTTTTTTTCTTTTTCAATGTTGAAACTACGTATCTTAGAGCACAATATTTTTTTCGAAGTTAAACTGCAAAATAGTTGATGTCATATACCATTTTTTGTCTTGTGCGAGGAATCATAGTGACCTAGTAATTTTTTTGGTTGAGGGAATTGAGGGGACGAAATCGATTATTATAAACAAGAAAATGTTGATTATTGTATGATGAAAAATTATGGTCTTGAAAGAAGGGGGTGCACACTACACCGAGTGAGTTTTAAAACTGTTTTTACTGCGGGATAAAAAAAGGTCCAGATACAACAATATTTTGAATTAAACGCGTATCAAAACCCTAATTCTGGCCTGAAAAAGGGAAGATCTTAACGCACCCCAATTGAACTAAACCCCACGCTCAATGTTACAGCATGTTTAACAAAATGAAAACTTTAGACCTAGGTATATCTTTCATTGTTAAACATAAACTTTAGATCAAGGGTCGGGATAATTCTTCTTTTTTTTTTTGCAGATTAAGGGGATATGTCTGTATTTTCATTTTACTCTATCACTCTATCACCTGATCTAGAAGTCTTTCCGCTACCATGCCTGGGACCTATTCTCCCAGGGTGATAATATTTTGATATTTCCCGTTGCCCGTTTTACTAACCCAAATTAACATGTTTACCTGATGGCTTCCAATAACCCTAGGAACGTTTTATTATTGCTATCTCAGACGGATGTAGCCTTTGTTTCCTGCATTACTTTAGTCCAGGAACGATAATTTAACCTTTCATCATGGGTTAACTGGAAACTTTTATTATTTCTCATCGAAGTATCGAAGTATTAAAAAACATATCTAAACATACTGTAGGAAATACGTTTCTGTGATCATTTTATGTAAACTGTATACTATGTACTTGTATTTCTATGCGGAATAAATAAATGAAAAGGAATGAAATGAGAACAACAACACCAACAACAATAATAATAATAATAATAATAATAATAATAATGACGAAGATATTGTTGGCTTGTTGTATAGCGCTGAGGTCCCTCACTTCGTGACGCTCCTGGCGCTCGAACTTTATTACCCCGGTCATAGCTTGGCGACCAATTTTGTAGCGCTCTAGCATATCAGGTACCCATTTAGACCTGGGTGGGGAGTGGCAAATGTGGATTAATGTCTTGCCAAAGGAAATTGGTGCTGATCTGGGATTCGAACCCACAACCTTTTGATTAAAAGTCACGTGAATGAACCACTCTCCGCGAGACCTCCACCTTTAGTGTGAATAGTGTGAATGGATACAATGCCATAATCATATTTTCAAAATCATGAACTTAAGCAATACAGTTGAATAATTGTACATTAGTTATTCGGTTGGAACTAAAGCGATATGAAAACAGTTCATGATTTTATTTGACATAACCAAGGAGATTCAAATTAGCGATAATTAATGCAAACACCTGGCTGATTATAAAGGATGTACAATTAATAAACTGCCTTGAGCATTTGAAGCAATGTCTGATACCGCCAGAGTAAACACGAAATATTTAGAGATGTTTTGACCTTTGCATGTTTACGATGCGCAGTTAAATTTATAAATCGACAAACACAGAAAGCGAATGTACAGTTTTAATGTAAATAATTTCGATTTCATTCTGAAATTACCCTGCCTCAGGATGAAGATTTTTTTCTGAGATTTAGCCTTAAAAGTGTCACAAATGTATAAGGGCAATTTTAACACCTTTCTGCTTAATTCCCATTATTAAATTCCATATACCATCGTGAAAGATGGCTCTAGGAAATAATTATAGCCTACCAAAGTAGTGGGCACACGCGGCCAGTCAAGATATTGTCATTGCAAATCTGGTATTTTTGGCACTAAATACATTCGCTCGAATCTTGTTTATCATTCACGTGCACTTTTTCGAAATTACATTTGGGTCTGTGAAATCTAATTATCATTATAACAGAATACCCTCCCTTGTACATAACCATGGTTATGCAATAGAACGGAATTTGATTTCTTTCCTCGTTCGGAAGAATGTCTTTGGAATTAAAGCACGTATTTTGTCATGTTTGTTGTGACGGCATCAAAGCTCGCTTCAAAAGGAAGCTGTCTATGTCTCTTTCTTTCGGCCAAAAAAAAACAGGTTTTTCAAAGGGCTTTCAGTGATTTTTTTTAGAGATAATAAACGCAAAGCTGTTTTGATTATGGGGTTCGGAAAACCTTTTTTGAAAGTCGCAAATTTGTGCTTTCCGAAACAGGCTACAAAAAGCGAGATAAACGCAAAGCTGTTTTGAAACGACTTTATACTTCGGTCACGAACTACGTGTTCCCGGTTTCTGAAAAGACGCGCGCCAGGCAAGTACATGTTTACACAGCGCAGTACTACTAGCTACGTACGCTGCACTATACTAGCGATAGCCAAAACAAAAAAGCGCGCGCCGTATATGACCCCTTCTCCTTCTCCTTCTTGTGAGACCCCAAGGAAGAACAGCGGCATTTTGTAAATACTGCTGAATTTGGGTCATCCTCCGTTTTTTAAGCTCATGTATACGTTGTATTTTATGAAATGTATGTGGTTTTCTTATACGGAAATAAATACAAACAAACCCCTTCTCCTCGGGTCAAACTGCGCAATGCATCTGCGCAGTGACAACGTCGGTTCATTACAGTTTTGCGAAGGCAACATGTAGGTTTGTTCTTTGAATGACTCTTGTGTTTTCTTCACGTGTATGGGTTCTGGAAACTTCGTTTAAAAGAAGAACGGCAAGCCCATAGGGCAAGGTTTTTGAAACGACATAGCTCCTGACAAGAAACAAAACACGCCGTTATCCTGTATGGTGCCTCCTCAATATATTTACGCATTTTAACCTATTTCTAACTATTCCACAGTGCAAACCTTGAACGCTCATTTATACCTCCTTTCAAACCTGAGAAAAGCGACAGTGGTTATGAGGTTTCTTATTCTTCCCCCTAATGTCATACCGTCTCTGATGGGACCGATCAGAACCAATTTAATGATCACACTTTATTCATATAAATTGTTCAGACGTGCATGACTAATTTAATTAGAAATTGTCAGCAATTCAGCATTTACACCATCGTTTTTACAGGTCGGATGGGAATCACTGAAAAAGGGCAGTTGTAGTTAGTGCCGTGCCGCCATAAGAGACGGGTTTTAGGCGCAGCCATTTCGATGATCTGTCAGTAGTTGATATTAAATTTTAAAAAATCCCCAGAACTCCAAAATTCCAAAAAGGTTTTCGTTCTAAAGGGGGGGGGGGGGGGGGGGGCGGACACAATCAGAAAAGGGGGGGGGGGGGCATAATGCACACTTTCCTTCAAAAAAGGGGGCACGGGCCCGATGTGCCCCCCCCCCCCTTAATCCGCCACTGTGTGGAATAAACCTACCCACTGAGGCGGGGTTTAATCCAGGCTTAAAGGTGAGTGGCTTTCGAGAATACGGCCCATATTCATTTAAAATCTGAATCGCACGTTTACCCAATGTGCAATATTCCCCAAGCATCCAAAGCAAAATAGATGTCATTCATACATAGCATCACTAAATTAGTGAGAGGTCTTGTACAATACAGCCTAGCCAGAAAATTATATTTTACAGTTGATCTGCTGCCTAACAGACCATTATTTAAGGTCCACAAATTATCATTCGGACAGTTCATCGAAAATGCTTGTATCCTATAAAATACGAAGAGGTGTTTTCTTGCTTTGAGTTCGCTTGTCTATTTGTTGATTTGTTTTCCTTCTAAATATATTTCATATTTTCCGTTCAGTGAACAATATTATACTACAATGAACAAACTTATTCAGTCATTTATTATTTTTTTTTAACCTCAACCTTTTTTTTTTCTTGGTCATCTTTACCCTTTTGGCTTCCAGTCTCCAACCATTTCCGTTGTCAATATACACAGCCTATCGATCTCTTTTTCCTTAAACTATTTCACCACCAGGGGCTTTACATGCTTTGCAGTTATAACTAGATCAATGACCATTCAATGCCCGTTATCTTTCTCATCGTATATATTTCACTTCTAAACCTTTTGGTTTGCTTAATTTATCCATTATTTCGATTTATCTCGATTGAGTGTTTTCTATTTTCTTTTCTCCAATCACCCCTTTGTTCGGAATTTTCATCTTTTGTTGACAATCTTTATTTTCTGTTATTCATCCCTCTACGACAACTCTTATCTTTTGTGCATCTCTTTCTTTCTTTGCCTGCATCTTACATCATGAAAAGAAACAGAAATACATTTATTATTTTTGTTAAACTAGCGCATTATACAATATAAATAAGGATTTTTGAGGTAAATTGTATTTTAGTTTGTTTAATATACCTACTCCTCTTGATATGTTAGATGATATATTATCAATGCGATTTTTCCACGTTAAATTGGAATCTATTAACACACCCAACAATTTTGTTGAATCTTTACTAGTAAGGGTAATATCGTCAATTATTATATCGTCGTGGGAAATATTTGCTGAACTCGCAGTCTTAAAGGGTATGAAGTTAGTTTTCTTATGTTTAACGAAAGTTTATTGCATTTAAACCAAGGGTATATATTGATTGTGTATTAATTGTTTCAATTAGTTCATTTAAATCCTCATGAGAGTGAAATACGTTAGTGTCATCTGCAAATAATATATATGATAATGATGGCGCAGAATGAACAATGTCATTAACATAAATTAGAAAAAGGAGTGGACCCAAAATGGATCCTTGGGGAACGCCACATTTTATAGTGGTTGCTTGTGATCTACTATTATTATATTGAACAAAATGGGATCTATTGGAAATGTAACTTTTAAACCAAGATAGGGTATTTCCCCTTATTCCGTAATACCTAAGCTTTTGTATTAGAATTGAATGAATCGAATGCTTTCGAAAGGTCCATAAAAATTCAAATTGTGTGCTCCTTTTTAGAGAGGGAGTTAGTAATTTTATCAATTAATTCAAGGATTGCATAGTCAGTTGAAAGGCTCTTTTTGGAATCCATATCGGTTGGGAATAAGTAAATTATTTGTAGCCAAAAAAGAATATATGACCCGACGCCTCAAAACCTACAATTAGTCGCCAAAATTATTTTTTGGTTTTATACATTTTCTGAAAGTAGAGATTCTCAGCTTTCCAATGGTATATCACTTGCCTAGTTTACTCAATGATAACACCTTTAAATATCACTTTCAGAATCAGTATGTAACCAGCAATCAACAACTCCTATTCAGAGAAAATGGTCATATTAAGTTCGGAACAAAAGACTACTAAACCTTCGCTCTCTGTGTGCGCCCAAGTAAAACTGGGTATTCTAATGGGCATAGCAACCGGTATGAAGGGATTATCAGATTAGGTTGAATTTTGGCACCCTGCTCCAGGAGGGCCTATTCATTACTCACTCTAAAAATCAATTTAATACCTTTAGAGGTAAAGTAGTTATTAGGCATTGAATGAAAGTATTACAAAAGCTCTCCAAACATTCATTAACTGGACAGGTGAAAAAAAAGGAGTCATTTTAAAATGCCCCAAAAACATATTTCTAAGTCGAATTACGACTCACAAACTTAAAACATGATAGAATGATAATAAAACTACCCATTTCTATCAAAAACAGAAAATCGACTGATCCAAGCAAATTTACTATTTGGGCTGTTTGCTACGTTGTGGTCCGTGCGACTTATTGTAGGTTTTGAGGCGGCGGGTCACTTATAATCTCTTGTAGCCAATTTCTTTCCAGTATTTTGGATATGCTTGAAAGTAAAAGAAATCGGACGATAGTTATTAAAGATGGATCATCTTTTTTGTGGATGGGAATTACTTTGACCCGCAATTTTCAGTGCATCAGGAGAGGGATAGATTAAAGATGTGAGTGAGGAGATATGTTATGCAATAAATAATTTGTTTTAGGAGATGAACACTTATTTCGTCATGTCCACTCGATTTTGTATCATTTAATAATCGGACAATTTCTAAAATCTCATGATCATTAGTTGGATTAAAAAAACAAAGAGGCGTTGTTATTGTTTGGAAGGTATTGGGAAAAATGTCCATGGTCTGTTTGAATTTTGGATGCTAAATCTGGTCCAATATTTATGAAGAAAATGTTAAAAGAATTTGCTATTTCATCACGGTTATTATGAGTGAATTCTATTTTAGGGTGAGAGTCTTTCAGGCGACTATGTATTACAGTTTTCCAAAGGGAACCCGTGTTATTTTTATTGTTTTCATTTGTTCGTGCGAAGTATAAATTACGAGAAATGCGGATAACTGTTTATTACGGTATTTATTGAATTTTGTATGATTCTCAGTATTTGGTTGACGTAGTGATTTTTTTATATAAGATATTTCTAGTATGTATTGATTCAATCATTCCCAGTGTAATCCAAGGATGTTTACTAAGGTGTTTATGTAACTTTTTTTGTTGTAAAATGATGTTTTTGTTATAATAATATGAAAGATTATTAATACAAATTCATAGGCTTTATTGACATCATCTTCATAAAGTACGTCTTCCCATGCTTCTTCATATAAACCATGAATAAATGCATCTATATTTTGTTTTGTTTCAACCCTTTGCATTCGAAAACCAATCTTTTTCTCCGGTACACTTTGCTTTACTATAGTTATCATGAATACAGGAAGATGGTCAGAAATGTCATAATACAGTACACCATTGTCTTTATTAAGAGGATCATTAGAGAAAATATTATCGATTATTGATTGTGTTGAGCTGGTAATCCTGGTTGGTTTATCGATATGTGAGTGGAGGGAATGGGATGACAAGATGTTTATAAGTTGTAGGCAGTGGTAACTGTGAGGGGTTGAAAAATCGATATTAAAGTCTCCTACAATGTATTTGAATTTATTTTCTGTGAACATTTTATCAAGGCAAACGTTTATACTTTGTAAAAATAATTCAGTTTTATTGTTTGGTGGTCTGTATACAACTCCAACTATCGTATAAGCATACAGAGCAACTGCACAGCTTTTTTGTTTCTTTTTTTTTCTCATTTCATTTCAGTCTAATCTTTCGTTCTCTTCCACTATCTCTCTCTCTCTCTCTCTCTCCCTCTCTGATGTTATAATATACTCACATTTAAATGAATGTAATCCAATGATAAGGAATAATGTGTATCCTGTCCTCATAAATGTTTCCACGAGGTATAGAAGCTGGTGGTGTGGTTGTGGATGGTCTTTAGCTCTGAGAGAGAAGATTGAGAGGGTTTTCCAAAGTTGATTTCAAAGATTTGCGAGAGATGATTTAAACGCACACCTTATCCTATAACTCAATAATCAAATGTGTTATCCGTTGCTAAAGTTCTTCTTTTTTTCTGACTCACGAGGTGGAATATTTCGGCGTGGAATCATATACGAGCTTAGCAGAGATGAATGGTAGAGCAATCTAACAAAAGGAAATTGGTAGACCTGTTGTGACTTTTCTCTTGAAATAGTTAAAGGCAATTTGCAGTGGTGTACATGCAGACTGGTGATCTCGATCATCTTTGACAATAAATAATAATGTATTATTCTTTTAAGTGAGTATCACACGATTTTCCTCGTCCGGTTGGATGGACCAATTTATTGTTAGGTGACATGTGCTAAACTATGCATCGAGGGTTATCATGTTCTTCATGTAATAGGTTACGAAAATGAAATATGCAAATGAAGGCTCCCCAAGGAACCAATGATTATCGCCGCTGCATTCCCCATATCAAAATAGAGCTACTTTTGCACACGTCACTATTATAAAACCACAAGGCACGGAAGCAGAAGCACCTCCCCTTTCGTCGTGTAGATAGCAGCATAATTTTAAAAGGTTTATTAGTTTACAGCAAAGTTTGTGTATTCACTCTTTACGACACAGAGTTTGTATTGGAGGAAAGTTGGTATGATCCCTCAACACAGACACGCACGCCCACATACGCGCGCGCACAAGCACACCATAACTCTTTCAGCTGCAATCAACTTCTTTTAATTTTCCCATTTTCTTTTGAATAGGATCCGGACATTGGGTAAAATATCTTAGAGTATCCTAAGGTTAAAGGAGAATTACGCTCAAAAATAAAGACGATAGTGTTCAAAGGTGTTATTTATTCCTACTTGTTAGACTATATGGCTTCGCGTCAAAATATACGAGATCGATACGAATCAAATTTTTCTGAGCAAAATTTACCATCTGCTAGCAATATGTATCGTCTGCTAGCAGCACATGGGGGCGGCCATTTTGTTTATGTGTACAAGAAGATTTTCTTAATCCAAATGCTCAATTGCCTTTTTCAAAATTAAAAACCCATTTGAGATTAAAAAATATAGAATAGATATGTCAATTTATTTTTAAACTGAAGATTTCCTTATATATTTGTGTTGAAAATCGATATTCGCTTAATAGAAATCTATTTTCTCGATACTGGACGTATGGGACGGAGCAAATTAATTCAAATTTTATGGATGCTTCTTCCCTGAGCATCTATAGCGGCAAACTATGCATTCACCTGCTCTCGGATAATGGACTTGAAAAGTCAGAATGCATGCTGCATATGTTATGTTCTGCTCTGTTTGGCAAACCCAAGAAAATAGATTTTTGTTAAGCAAAACCAGACAATTTAAAAGTATCTTTATAAAGATTTAATTTTTATAATACATGTAAACACCCACTTTATATTTTCCGTCACATATGGGATTTTAGGTAATGAAGAAAATCAATTTAGGATTTGGATTCAAAATATCTTCCTGACTGGAACATTTCTCAATGGTTCATGTACAACTCCAAATCAGCAAGAAAATGGCAGCCCCCATGTAAATGAGTAGGAGACGATACCGGGTGTTGGAATATCTTTATTTATACCCTTTTCTGATATCTTATTAGAAAATGATTTAGGCCAATAAGTAGGAATATATTACACCTTCAAATATAAGTAAATTTGTAATCAGGGCTTAATTCTCCTTTAATAATGTTTCCCGGGGAAATCCTTCCTCTCACCACCATCAGATGGAGCCCCATTATTTTTTTCTCTCATTTGTTTTTGATCGGTTAGTATGTAGTCATCAGGTAGGCTTAAAATATAAGTTGTTGATGACAATGTAAACTGGCTCTCAACCAGCATTCCCGTATGACTGATCTTGACAGAAGTTGGCAACCACACGGAAGAAGAAGAATCTAGTGTGAGAAACGAAGTAGTCCTGATACGTAAAGTATTATTGTGAAAAAAGAGAAGGCAAATGTGACCCGCCGCCTCAAAACCTAAAATAAGTCGCACGGACCACAACGTAGCAAACAGCCCAAAATAGTAAATTTGCTTGGATCAGTCGATTTTCTGTTTTTGATAGAAATGGGTAGTTTCATTATCATTCTATCATGTCTCAAGTTTGTGAGTCGTAATTCGACTTAGAAATATGTTTTGGGGGCATTTTATTAAATGACTCCTTTTTTTCACCTGTCGGGCTAATGAATGTTTGGAGAGCTTTTGTAATACTTTCATTCAATGCCAAATTACTACTTTACCTCTAAAGGAATTAACTTGATTTTTGGAGTGAGTAATGAATAGGGCCTCCTGGAGCAGCGTACAAAAATTCAGCCTAATCTGATAAACCCTTCATACCAGTTGCTATGGCCATTTGAATAACCAGTTTTACTTGGGCGCACACAGAGAGCGAAGGTTTAGCACTCTTTTGTTCCGAACTTAAATGGCCATTTTCTCTGAATAGGAGTTATTGATTGCTGGTTACATACTGATTCTAAATGTGATATTTAAAGGTGTTATCGTTGAGTAAACTAGGCAAGTGATATACCATTGGAAAGCTGAGAATCTCTACTTTCAGAAAATGTATACAACAAGGAAAATTATTTTGGCGACTTATTGTAGGTTTTGAGGCGTCGGGTCACAAATGATATTACAACATTATAAACCTGTTTTCAACAATGACAAAAATGTGTGTTATTTTGCCTTGTCCGTATCATGGATAAAATAAACAGCTGTAGGGAACGATGCGCAATGTTTATGTAATCCCTATTCCCACATGCATCTATACCCCACTTGTTCCAGCGGGTTCTGTTGAATCTTCATGAATGAAGAAACAGTGTTCTTATTATATCCCTTGAGGTTTATCACGAGTCTTACATTTGCTATATGAATCATAATGGGCAGATATTAAGAGTGGCTTTTAGCAAAGTAGGAAATAACATCTACGACATAGACCCGATTAGCTATCCAGTGTCTATGGCGAATAGTCTAGTTTGTAATTATTGTGGTACCAACGACCCTCATTATTCAAATCTGTTAAACATAGATAGGTTCCATCTTAGGCAATAATCACCCCTAAAATGATGAAGATGATTCATGAGGTCTCTGTTCCCACATCCCATCTGTTTTGGGAAAGAATCCACCTGTATAGCATGAAATGCATTGTTGATGAATAAATAACCCATAATTACATAATTGTATAGCTGTCATGATCAATATCTGTTATTTTTCTCGTTTTGTTTTACTTTGATACAAATGACATTTTGTCTGCTTATGCGCATATTGCATCTCCTAACTGGAGTGTTATCCTGCATGGGGCTGTTAGTACAGGGGAAAATTGTCCTAGAACCATCCGTACCACGTATACAGCCTGTAGCTTACTGTTGCCTTCTGTTTTTATGCAGCTATAGCCAGCTAGATGTTAACACCCAGGCACAGCCTGTAAGATTCCTTTCAACAAGGATGTTAGGCTTCCTGTTTTTGCTTTAGAGCTTCCCGATATTCTTGGATTTCAGTTTCGATTTCTATGGTGTATGTGTATGTAATCGTCATTGTACTTTTGTATATTTATTGATTTAATGCCATTTTAACTCATCATTGCCCTTGATAGACATGTCGAACATGTATTTAAAACTTGTATAGTTATAGGACCTATGTTAGATAATGGATTAATTAAAGATGTTAGACATATACACCGTGTTATCCTATATTCATACGACGTATGGATATACGACGCATTGATATGAGAGCATGCAGACACAACTCCCCGTTATACGATAATTGTATGGCAGCATTCAGACCTCGCGCACTGTCAGGTTTCATGGGAAGCTCATGAATATGTACGGTCTCTCCCTTGCGCAGTACGAACTTTGCGTGGGCTTTGCGCATTGTGTTTATTTAAGCTCCGCCTTATACGACGTATGGATATGAGAACATTCATACACAAATATACGTCGTATGAATATAGGATAATATGGTGTGTCTATAACATCTTTCTAGCATACGGCGTCTGAGATACGACGTACCAATAAATATAAGAGCATTCAGACACATAAAACCGTCCTATATCCATACGTCCTATATCCATACGAAAACCCTATAGTCTGATAGGGGTATAGTTTGACAAGGAATCGTTTAATGCCTTTTATTAATTTTTTTTTAAGTCTTGTTAATTTCTTCATAACTATGAATGGAGATGCATTATTGGGTATAATGGGGAGTTGTAGCAATAGTAAACATGAATTATGGGAACATCTATATATCATGTTTCTTTACTTATTTTTCAATGCAAAAGAAACCATGGATTGAATAAAACTGGTGTTTGGTTATGGCTGATGATATACATACATGTAGAACTTTTTAAAAATTATCCAACTGATGTAAGTGCACATTGTAGATGTATCATTGCTTATTACTTGTCGCACCTTTTATACACGTATGCTTTGGATATCTGATATATTTGGCAGGATCATTGTGAAGGTTTCCATGCCTTTCTTAAAGTGGAATTAAGCTTCCTTGAAAACTTAGTTCAATTCAATTCAATTTCAAAACATTTATTTCCAACCTTTCAATATAAGTGTAAAAAGTAATAATGTTTTTAACAAAAAATACGACATAATACACATTCATATGGTACACACATAGTTGGAGGACACACCCCTAAAAGCAAAAGCAAAAGGCGAGGGTGCCCTTAGTAACATAATACGTAATATTAAATAATAAATATATAAAAAGACAATAACTACATACAAAAAAAGGAAAAAAGATAACATTCCTTAACCACTAAGCTTAATTGGAGGGAAAAAAGAAAAAAGGAAAGAGAGAGAGAGAAGAAAAAAAGAGGGGAACATGGGGAAGGATGGAGGTGCAACATACAATGAGTACGAATAAGAGATGTATTTACAAAGAAGCAGAGAGAAGAGAGGGAGAGAATAGACCCAATGGAGGGTTAGGAAGAATCTTAAACCATATTATTTGTAAGATGAAGTGAAATGTTTTTTTAGCCTTCTTGAGAAGCTGGCAAGAGATGCAGAGTATTTTATTGTGTCAGGGATAACGTTCCACAGCTTAGGTCCCGAGTACCGGATGTTATGTTGGAATAATAAGGTTCTGTGCTTGGGTAGATGGATGTGATTTGCGTGTCTGGTTTCGTATTTATGAATAGTAGCATTTAATTGAAAGAGGTTACAAAATTCGTCAGGAAATAAATTGTTTATACATCTGTACATAAAAATGCTTTCTTGATGTTTATTTATATCGGTAAATTTTAGTATGTTAAATTGTTTGAACAAATGGTCGACGTGACACCGGCGGCAGTACTTGTAGTTATACGAATTATTTTGTGTAATTTGGATATTGTAGAGTTCTCCCAAGCTAGGTTGCAGTATGATAGATATGGTAGGATAAGAGAATTGTAAAGCATACGGAGGATGTTGTTTGGTAAAATGTGCCGCAGTCTAGCAATAATGCCAATGTTTTTAGAGAGTTTGCTTTCAAGGATATGTTTCTTCTAGGACATAGAACTATCAATGTGTACACCTAGAAATTTTGTGTTTTCAACTCTAGGTAGTAGTACGTTGTCGAGATATATGGAAATGCTGTCTAAATCAGTGTTTTTATTGTTGTGAAAGATCATATAGTTACATTTTTTTTAATTGACAATCTGTTGGCCTTAAACCACTCGCATACAAAGGTTAGCTGTTGATTAACATTACTGCATAGTGAGGTAAGATTAGATCCCCTACATAAAATATTCCTGTCGTCATCATAAAGAACAAAAGTTAATGTTGCTGTTGATTTGAAATGTCGTTTATATAAAGAATAAAAAGTAACGGACCAAGCAACGAACCTTGAGGTACACCACATGTGATATTACTCATGTTAGAGACGACCGAATAAAATTTAGTGCACTGGAGGCGATTGCTAAGATTTTTTAAATAAAATTGAGTGATTAATGGCATCGAAGGCTTTCGATAAGTCTATAAAAATTCCAATTCAATATTGATTTTTTTCAAAGGAGTCAATTATATCGTTTGTTAGTTTAGATAATGCCATAGCTGTAGAACAAATTTTGGCGGAATCCAAATTGGTTTTTGTAAATAATGTCGTGTTTAACAAGAAATTCGTAAGTCCTGGTGTATACAATGCCTTCAAGAATTTTAGAAAAAGCCGATAGAACAGATATTGGTCTATAATTGGTAAGCTGTCTTTTGTCCCCAGTCTTAAATATGGTGGTGACCTAGCGATTTTCAGTAGGTCTGGAAAATCCCTTTATTAAGATGTAGTGATAAGTAAATATCATAATTGATAGGATTGAAGTAAACTGAATATATCATAAAGAAATGTGAAAAAAATTACAATGCCCCGACCGGGATTCGAACCTGGGACCCTGGATTACATGACAAGTGCTCTACCAACTGAGCTACCCGGGATCCCGTCGACTTAGTGATAAATTGAAAATATGATATAGCGGTATAGCTATATACCGAATCGCACTTTTAATTATTCTGGGACTGAATTCGTCTAAACCTGCCGATTTATTATTTTCAAACGAGTTGACAATATTACTTATTTCATTTTAATCTGTAGAATGAAGTTTAAGTAGAATCGGAAAATCAGAGAAGCAGAATCGGAAATTTAGAGAAACATTGGACAAATTTTATAATTTTATGAAATTTATGATTTTTGAAAGTTGAGGTTACTAATGAGATATAGATGCATGCATTAGCAATGCTGTCATAAGGTGCCATGTAATACATCGATCCAAACTTGTCCCTTTATTCTGTACATACATGTAGGTAACTCAAGGTATCCATATCCTATGGTGAAATAAGCTATCTTGAACAATCTAATCTGTTCTATCATCAACCCGTTGCCTACTGTGTTAAACCTATGAGACCGTGTTCACAAAGGAGGTTTAAACCATGAGTAAGGTTTAAACCTCCGTAAGCGTACTAAAATAAGCGCAAATAAGCGAACATTGCCCATGCGCGCGCTCAAAGAAAATTTATGATCGGATCGGATTCAGTGCGCACATACGCTTAAAACACCCGGGAGTGGTTTTAAACCATGGTTTAAACCAAATCTCCTTTGTGAATTCGGGCCATGGGGATTAAGAAAATTCAGTAGTCAATGGGTTAAAATGAACAATAGGGGAGCATGGGGGAGAAAATTTTCTACATATCAAATAGGTGAGTTATCCATGTATGACATCATACATTGTGATCGCAATTGCAATAGGACATTCTCAATATTGTTTAAGATCTTGGTTTTCAAACATCCATATCTCTCTTATTCTGATCACTTCATGTTGGAGTAGAAGTTCACGATCGGAAATAGTGGAATCCAAATGAGTAATTCAAACCCTTACTTTAGAATGCACTCCATAGTGATTCGGAGTGGGCTTATTAGTAAATTTCAATTAATCGACATGAAATAATTATTCTTCTTTGAGAGATCATGGCAATTATAAAACACATAATATTATAAAGTATGTAAGATTCATTTAGATTCAAATTATTCACATCAGTCAACTGATAATTTTGAAATCACATTCCCACATGATTATGGTTTATGACTGGTTCGGGCTTACGGTAATGTAGTGGGTATATATCGTATTGGACGTAATGTAATGCGCGTATGTCCAAAAAATTGCACACTAAAAACACTAAAAATCTATTGGGCGTATATTGAAGCAGAATGCGCGCGTGGCGCATTGCCGCTATTCGCGTACCACTGATCTTTTCGTTGGTAGCCCTGCACCCACAAGCCCCACCCCACCCTTTAACATGTTCAAGAACTAAAGTATCCGCAAATGATGAAGCCTAGAAAGTTAAAGGTCCCCTTTTATGGAATTACAAAGGAACTTCATTTAATAGACTTTTCTACTGTGAATCCAGATCTGTCAACCATATTATCTGAATTCCATTCATTAATCTGTAAACTTGAAAATAAAAAAATAACTGGGAACGCCCCTAAAAATTTTGGAAAATCGGTCCAGCGATCGATGACGTCATGTGACGTCAGACACAGAACGCTCGACTCACACACACTATTTATACTACTACTACTACTACTACTACTACTACTACTACTACTACAACGTCTTCTACTACTACTACTACTACTAAAAAGAGAGGGGCTATATGGGAGATTGTTACTTTGCTTCGACGGGAGCCCGGATAGCTCACTTGGTAGAGCACTGGTCATGTAATCCAGGGTCCCGGGTTCGAATCCCGGTCGGGGCATTGTAATTTTCTCATATTTCTTTATTATATATTCAATTTACTTCAATCCTATCAATTATGGTATTTAATTACGAATTCAAATTGTCCTCTATAGAAATTAGTTGGCATGGATTTGCCCGACTTTAGAGGGAAGACCTGTCTCATTGGTAGGCCATTATATACATGTAGCGTACGCATGGAATTGGTATGGATGTACCCCCTACGCTCGATGGAAAAAGAGGGGCTATAATTATGTGAGATTGTTACTTTGCTTCGACGGGAGCCCGGATAGCTCAGTTGGTTGAGCACAAATCCCGGTCGGGGCATTGTAATTTTCTCGCATTTCTTTATTAGATATTCAATTTACTTCAATCCCATCAATTATGATATTTAATTACTAATACATATTTGTGTTTAGTACATCATTATGGAGACATGTGGTTAAAATAGTCGCAACTTCCTTCATCCTGGTAGTTAAAAATCCCAATGATATAAACCCCTCAAAAAAAGTTCTCCAATTCAACTTTGAGCCTTGATATCTTTTTGGCGGTTTTTTAATCATTCTTGATTTTTAGATCATTGGAAAGTTCATTTATCCCCCTTCACATCCATGCCCCATTTGTAATGGTTATGTCATCCTTGAATGCACAGCACCCCTGAATAGAGGGCAAAGTCAAAAGTGAAAAGTTGCAAATTGAATGGCTATCTTGGCTATTGCCTATTGCTTTTGTTGCAATGTCGGGTGTGTGGGAATGGTGTTGAATGGGTCATGAATGATTCAACAAGTTTATTTCCTGTTTGGTAGATGAAATGTGCCTTGCACAAGCTTTATGCTTGGCAGTGCTTACTTTTAAAGAGTCGCTTATCATCGTTGATGGAAACCTGACAGCAGAGAGATACCGAGACAACATCCCATACATGCGCAATCTTGGACCAAACGCCATCTTCCAAGATTACAACGCCCGCCCACACAGAGCAAGGATCATCACCGAATACCTGCAGGAGGAGGCAGTGACGAGGATGGATTGACCTGCGAACAGCCCTGACTTGAACCCAATCGAGCACCTGTGGGACCAGCGCCAGAGTGACAGATCACACTACACTGGCTGAGTTGCGACAGATCCTTATCGAAGAGTGGAACCTCATCCCACAGCAACGCATCACCAGGCTGGTGACAAGCATGAGGGGGAGATGCCAGGCTGTCGTAGCTGTATTCGGATCTTCTACTCGCTACTGAACTTCTGATCCTTTGCTATTCCACATTATTTTGATGTGCATGTTACTCAATAAAAAGTGCCAAACATTTTGTCATTTGCAAATTTGTGCATTTGTGTTTGTTTTTGTTTCGTTAGAGAGGGGAGAGAGAGAGTTAAAGAACATGAGTTCACATCAAGAAAGGGGAATGTGTTTGTTGAAGTGAAAAGCAATGCAAGAGAAGAGGAGAGTTTGTGTTGCTTATGTTTCTGTGATAGGCATGGCTGAACATGAGATAATTTGCTGAGGGGAGACTTTTTTCCCCACCGCAGTTGTGTACTGCTAAGGTGGAAACTTGCAATATTCTGCATGAAACCAAAACACAATATTAATGTTATCACAATCAGTTGCTGATTAAAACACATTCCATCTTAAAACAAAAGAATAATTCCACTTCAAAATCAATGAAAACAGTATTTGTCCACCAAACAAGGGATTACAGCAGAAACATGCACACCTAATACAAAATTAAACAAACCAAAAGGAACAAAAACAAAGAAACAAAACCTTTCATTCCAGTTAAGAACTCAGTGTGAACAATAACAATGCATTCTGTAACTTTTCACTTTTGACTTTGCCCTATATTTAGGTGCACTGCACATTCCGTGATTACATAATCAATACAAATGTGGTATCATTGTGAAGGTGAATAAACAAGCTTTACAATAGGTACGTTCACACGTAGAGCGATAGCATCGATGCTATCGAGGTGTCGATGCTATTTTGGTGAAGACCAGATAGTGTCGAGACCAAACGCTGTCTGAACGCAGATAGTCACGAGATAGAAGCGAGTTTCCAAACTATTCTTGCAGCGAGTTTAGCAGGAGTAAATCTCAGGATCCAGCGACAAAGCATCGACGCTTTGCGGTAGACCACCCACCGCGCTTGTGACTATTTGTCGTGTGAGCGCAATCGCTGCTATCTTCACTCGCTGCTATTATAATTCTATCTGTTTCATGTGGTGCTATAATATAATGCAATGTATGTATTCATGTGATGTACCCTCTTCCCTACTTTTTTTTCTACTATCATTCTGTCTGTTTCATCTGGTACTGTAATGTAATGTATGTATTATTCATGTGATGTATATAGGGGTATAGTAGGGTAATGTGTATACTGTGTGGTAAGGAAGGGTTGGGTTTTTTTTTTTTGGGGGGGGGGGTCCTTCTTTTTATCTTTTTTCTTTTTATATATATGTGACCAGGCACCACAAAACCACCCAAAAGTCTCACTGTGTGATTTTCAGTTAAGAGATCAATGTGTTTTGGTTGGCATGCATGGTCAAATTTTAGTTTTGGGTATTTCCTGAAAGAGTATACTTTTTTCTAAGTTATCTAAAATGTGGAGGCACCAAACAATCTAGAAGTGGTATTTTTGCCAGCTTTTTATCAGACTTACGTGTGTCTTCTCTGGATTTTGTTGTATTACTTTTTTTTCACGACCCTGAATACATGTACTTGTCTCAATTTTAATCTCCCATAAATCTCCCGGAGTAAGTTCTTGCATTGATACTTAGTGCACTATGATAAACATGATATGTCTATATAGTGTGCCAAGTTTTAGGACAATCTGATAATCCCTTCATAGAAATTTCCATTGAGTTCTAATCCTCCATTTGTCACCTTGGCGCCTTACGAAAAGTTTTTACAGCGGCGGGCCCTCGGCGGCGCCGAATCATTCGGCGCCGCCGAGGGCCCGCCGCTGTAAAAACTTTTCGTAAGGCGCCTAATAGCACAACACTTTGCAAGTCAGAGTGCTGCAATAGACTGCAAACTTTAAACCCTTATTAAGAAGTATTATGAGGGACTGTGCATTCTTCTATTTGTACATTGAGTTATGAACATCCAATGAGTTATATATCATTTTAAAGCTGAGAATCTGCTCTTTCAGAATCAGGCCTTAACTAAAGTATGATGTGGTCTCTAGATATTGATTTACATGTGCTTACCAGAGAATGTAGTGTGCATGCATGTGTTTTATTTTGATTGATAAGATTTTGATTTTGATTGATAAGATTGGAGTTCCGTCAATTTTGACATGTACAAGGTTTATTTAAAATTAAGTATTATAACACATGTATTTGCTACTTGATTGTATTATCGATATTACAAATGAATTGTTATTGTGTTATTATGTTGATTTATGAAGACATATAACTTCTGCGCGTTTTATTATGTTGATTTATGAAGACATATAACTTCTGCGCGTTTGACCATGCATACCAATTATACTCGGGTCACTTTGTGTGGCGCAGTAATTATTGTTTTGGCAGCGGGTGAGCGATGAATAGTCACGAGTGGGTGATAGAAGCAAGTCGATCACGGCCTGTCTGAACGTACTGGAAATATTTTTGAAACTTACATAGCATCGATGCTAACATAGCATCGATGCTATGTACTACGTGTGAACATAACTAATGATATCAAACTTGATGATGATCATACAGTTACTAGAGAGATATAAATGCTTAAACTTGAATTGCAGAACTTTTTTTGAGGGGTTTATATCAGGTACGGTTTGAGGGCAACGCACTATGTCAGCTTGGTCGGTTAGTACATAGTCATGATTGTAGCTCAGTGGTGACACAGCATTTGCTCCTGCGACACTTGGTCCTCCATCCATATCTCGAAAGGTCAAAGGTTAAGGTCAAGGTCATGATTTGTTTTTGTTGTTAAGGACAATGTGGAGATTAAAAGGGAGCTTGAGTTCTGAGAAAGGTAAAATAATTTGTGAGCTTTCTCATTCTTATTATGTTAGTTTGGTAGATTATCATAGTAGATTATGTCCCATTAAAAAGAGATTGCTCTTCAAAGGCCCTCATATTCGAAATATGACAAGAAACAGCTGAAATGTTCGGCCGAACATTTTTGTCTAGTCCCATAATACATTTTCTGTGTGCAGTGCATGTAAATTTCAACAGGATTGAGCAAATTTCTTATCATTTTGGTTATTCCAAAAATTTACAACATACACCAATTTTTTATGTGCTATATAATCAACCTTTCCCAATGTCTTTGAGACAGTTTCTTTCACAATTCAATTTCATCATTATCATAATAATCATAATAACAATAATAAGAATAATAACAAAATTAATAATAGTAATAATAATAATAATAATAATAATGTCTTGTTTTACCCAGGATAGCCTTATGAGTATTATATACTGCTCTCACTGAGGGCCCTGCAATCATATCATGACCAGAACTCATCTTTATCTTTAAGATTAGCCTAGGGTTAGGATAAGGGCTAGGGTTAGTTTTAGGTTTAGGATTAACATGGCAAAGTTAGACGGGAACAAATTGTCACAGGAGCAAAATTTAATACCCCTCTGAGTGTGCTTTCATTATGGAGATCACATTTATACATTTTTATTCAAATGCATGTGATTTAAGTGGTCTTTTTGCTCCCAATATCATTATTATGAACAAAACCAGACTTTCTTAACCGGGCAATAGACAATATATTTGCCCGGAATTTTGTTGGCTTATCAAAGCCGGGCAATAAAATGTAAAAACTACATTGCTCAGATGTGTGATATGGTTAATAATTACTCTTTCATTCAAAAGGACACATGTCACGAATACATTTGAATCTTACAAATTACTCTGTATAAACTAGCCTTTTACATGTAACGTTTTCTTGCATGCGTTCTTTGTTTTATTGATAATATATCTATTGTCTTGTTCAGATGTTTGTATATGTTTTGTTTTTATTTATGTAATTGTTCTGAACCCCGCGGAAGACCAACTTCCCTATTTCGGTTAAGCTGAATGTGGGCAATCCATTGTATATTATTGTCATTTTTTATACGGAAATAAATACCACTACTACAAGAGTCGTAATACTTTTATCTTTTACCTATGGATTATCAGCGCACTAACTGGTTAAAGTTATAGTAGAGTTCTGGACATGCGATTACATTGTGAAAGGAACAGTCAGAACGCAATAGGGAAAGGTTGACCGTACAGTACACAGGAATTGATGATATCATGGTGTAAAGTTATTAGAATCATCAAAATGAGAAGTATCTGACTAAATCCTGCCGAGAGTCACTCACATGCAATGCACACAGAAACGGGTATATGGGACTTCGCACACATCCTGCATGAAGTTTAGCCCAAACATTTCAGCTGTTTTTTTTTTCATATATCGAATATGAGGGCATTTTGAAGAGCAAGCCTTTTAAAAGGGACATTTCTTTTATGATAATCTGCCAAACTGACATGATGAGAATGAGAAAGTTCACAAATTATTCATTATTCTTTTTTACCTTTCCAAGAACTCAACCCTTCATGCTCTTTAAATAAGACATTGTCTCCATCTGATTTAAACGATGAATATCAATATGAACTTTGAATATTTCATCCTTGAATTCATCTGTCGTCTGAACTATATACATCTCTGTAGTTCGCCTTCAACCAAAAGTCCACCCAATAATGCATTATGTGGCATATTAATTATCTAAGACCCTCTAAATGAAACTCTGAAGTACTGAACACTGAATAAGTGACAATTACAATCCTGCCGGATCCCATACCTGTACATTACTTGGTTATGATTAATTTGGATACATTTTAGATGATACATGCATGTGTTTAAACTTTGTAATGATGCTCTTATAATATGTAGCATTAAAAATAAAATCCAATAGCTATTGGTTTATAGGCTAAATGGCATTTTGAATACGAGAATGCTGTCTCCATCACGAGCTACCATATTCCCTGATGACGTCATTATCATACGAGATACAAAAGATGACCATTCCTGTCATATTCCTCCATTAGTCTGGTAGATAGAGGGGATGATACAACTCTACTAATGAGCTCATACCATTTATTTATAATTTTGAGCTACTAAGTGTAATTATTTAGATGTAGCAATGAATGTTTATATTTTTAATAAAAAATAAAATAGAATGACTTAAAAATGAAATAGAATATCATTCTGAATCCAACCCTGTTCATTGAATGAGCATGGCTAATCTGAATAGATTTCACAATATACATTGATTATCTTCTTATAGTATCATTGTTATGTGCATACCTAACATTATACACCAAAATCGAGGACGAATCCGTTTAGAGGCGGAACATCTTTTTGAATTCCAGAATGCTGTCTCCATCGCTAGCTATCATATTCCCTGTTAACGTCATCATCACATAAGATAATTACAGCAATTTTCAACTTCTAAGTTCCTCCAGGGATGTTGGTTTCTATACGTCATTACATGTATGGCACTGATCTCTTTCCGTAGAGATCCGTGATTTTTTGTTGTTTTTTTGTTGTTGAGTGGTCGAGCGCCATCTAGTGACAATTTCTCTACAGTTATACCATTGCATTACTTTGCTTTTGCATGTATCAGCCTGTATAAACATTGTATAATAGAATGTTGTCAAAGAAATAAACATCCCCGACAATGTGGTGTGTGTGAGAGTGAGAGAGAAGGAGAGAGAAAGAAGAGGGAGAGATAGGAAGGGGAGGGGGGGGGGGGGGGGAGGGAGACTCACTCTCTCTCACTCACTTTCTCTCTCCTCTCCACTCTCTTGGACCCGCCCCTTCTTTTCTCTCGACCCCCTCCCCCTCTCTCTTTCTAAAAATCGCCCTACTCATTCTCTACTCTGATCTATCTTACCTCTCCTTCTCTCTCTCCCATTACTCCCCCATCTCTTTATTTTGTCTTAATTTGCTTCTGTACCCACTTCCAGTCTCTGTTAATTATCTCCCTCTCTGTCTTGATATCTCCTCTCTCTCCCTGTCTCTCTCTGTGTATAATGTCTCAATGCTCTTTCCCTACTCTCTCCTCTACCTTGCCTCTCCTTTTCTCTCTTTTTAGTAGCTTTTTCTCCATCTTTTTGTCTGTATTATCTGCTTCTGTTTCCACTCTGAGTCTCTTTTTGTATTCTCTCGTTTCTATCTTGATAGAGCTCTCTCTCTCTTTCTCTCTTTCTCTGTTCTTTCTCTCTGTATGCCTTCCTCTCTTCTTTTCTCCCCATTCTCCCTAACTATCTGCAGTACTATCTTCACTCCGATTGTCCGCCGCCCCCCCCCCCCCCCCCCCCCCCCCCCTCTCTCTCTCTAAACTCAATCGGTGGTCTTCTCACAGAACGCGTTTGTAACGCCATTGCCGTTAGATGGCGTTTCTTTTAAAAGCCATCTATTCATATCTTTGTAAATAGGTGGCTCTCTTTCTTGTAGTCTCCCTCCTGTCCGAAAATTGATAATCCGCGAAGAAGGGGGGGGGGGGGGGGGTGCTGCATTTTGCTGTAAAGAAACAATCTTCCAAAGATGGCGAACCGTATAATCTAGTAACACGGCAGTTCCAAAGTGATTGCTTTGAAAATTCCAGTAATTAAACATTCTTGCGTTGATATTGAAATGATACCCCCCCCCCCCCTCCCCGAGGGTTGATATGAAATATCGTGAAGATATTTGGTATGCAATTTAGTCTTTATGTAAACAATCAGGAATTTTCCTGTTAGAATGTATTTATTTTTCATTCTTTCTTTATCTCCTAATTGTGATCTCTCGTTTTCACCAATCCTTTTCCTTCGATCTCCTTCTTGTCACGCTTATTGAAAGCCCCCCCCCCCCCCCCCCCCTCTCTCTCTTTCATCACTCCCCATCCCACTGTTGTCTACAGTCCTCGGTCGTTAACATGCTCCATAATATTTTACCACATGACATTTTCATGTTCAAAGCAACTCTTATTATTATATTTATGTATGCTGTATGTTGAACTGTACATGTATCTGTTCGGTCCTGCTTGACTGAACTCACTGTACTGGGCCATATACGTTATATTGCATGTTTGTCTATTTACGAATCTAAAAGAATAAGTTATCACAATCTTATGTCCCAAAGGTTTCTTGTTTCACAGTATTAATGTCATTCCTTTCTTGTAATTTATTCATTTTTAATGATCTCTGAGACATTCCAATGCATAAATGAATGACGGAAACAAACATACAAATACAATAAAATAATAATAAATTGCAAAGAATTCCATCTCTTATATTAAACATTTACAAATAAATTATCCATACAAAATAATTAAGTTTGGTTATCCATGTATGGAATACTTGTTTATCGATTGTAATGACATGACCATCAACGTGTCATTTGGAAACAAGAAATGCACGTTCGATTTGTTCATCCACCACTGTAATTTTGAGACTATTTGAATTATTTCGTTTATGCACAGTAATTTTTACGAAACTTGATCCAAATGTTTGATGTTTTCAAAATTCCATTCAATACATATCGATTCTTTAAGTGGATGATGAAAACAATATATCCATTATGTACAACACGTATCTCCATTAAAATGATATTTTCAAATCGCATTCCTATATTAGCCATATGAATAGCGATAGGTGAATTTTATGGTGACATCTTTGATTGATCTCTATGTTTAAACGAAGAAATAAAAACATAAAAAAATCATTCTTTCTTGTTTACAAAATCAGCAGCCATCTACACCAATTTAGAAACGTACATAGCACAAAGGGAGAAATAAAACAGTTGCACACTGCGTAGAAGTATCGTAGTCGAGTGACTGGAGACTGGAGATGCAAAGGTCATGGGTTCGATCCCTCTGAGTACTGCTATTATGGTAATGAGCGCGCAGTTACAGAAATCTGAGCCAATTTTAATTTATCTCCGACAAGTAGTTGATTGAGCAATGGCCCTGTAACATAAAGATCGACTTCCAATGTATTATATCTCTAGTCTTGTTGCAACAAATTGTATCTAATCATACATTGTGTCTTTCTGCTATATAAAATGAATAGTAAAGTAACTATTTATTGTAAAGACACGATTGAGTAAAGGAGACACAGTGCATGGGGGTACTATTTATAGGTCATTTTCGTAATGTATTCAAATTTATACATATTTGCCTATGACAAACCATTACATTCACCTATATGAAAAGCTATACTTGTTCAATAGTCAGAATGTGAATTGCATGTATCATGCGTTGTGAGGTTGGACAAACATTTCCATTTATGTATCTTATAACGCGCAGGTATATGTGAGTACATGTAGGACCTTTGTTACGTCATGTTTCTTCACTTGCTATTCATTTAATTTATTGTACATTTACGATTGACTGATGAAGATCAAATTTATTTGGGGTAGATGCGATTAACTGTGAGGAGATGCAAATTTTTATCTTAATTTGTTTTTAATGTAACAGGGCTATGGTCCCATGACTTAAACCTTATTCCAGATTATTTTAGAACGCATGTTTGCAGTGAAACTCTATGAATAGTGTCAGTTGCACTATGCATTGCATTTAGGATTATATTACAACAGCAAGGTACATGCCTAACACTGTCATTTCTTCTCTTTCTAGATTAACGTTTGTTGTCTGGCTAGGTCCATCCTCATAGTTTAACTCTTCATATTTTTCTCCATTTCTACTCTCTTCTTTTTCCTCGGTAGCATTATTATCAGCCTTTTCAAATGTCTTTCTGTCTCTCTCTGTCACTGAGTCTCTTTCTTGGTGTTTTACTTGCTTTCCTCAATTCTGTAAGCATCTCCCTCTCTTTCTCTCTCCCATTACTTCTCCATCTCTTTATAATTGTCTTATTTTGCTTCTGTTCCCACTCCCAGTCTCTGTTATCTCTCCCACCCTGTCATGATAAACCTCTCTCTCCCTCTTCAATAATTGTTTCTCCATCTCTATCTGCTGCTTCTATTCCCACTCTGAGTTTCTTTTGTATTATTCTCTCGTCTCTATCTTGATAGAGCTCTCCCTATGACCGTCTCTCTGCTTTTTCTCTCCGTATACTTCGCTCCACTCTTAACTCCATTGTCCGTCTCTCTCTCTCTGTTTCTCTCTCTCTGTATCTTTCCAAGAGGTCATTCCGTGATCTTTTCACATTAGTGATAATCGGGAGGGGGGGAGGGGGGGGGGGGGGAGAGAAAAAACAAAGATTTCAAAGATTGAATTCATTGCTTTGCAAAATGCCGTCATTTTTCATTTAGTTTCACATTATTTATTTAATTTCTGTTTTGTAATTTGATTTGATTTGATTTTTTTATTTCTATTTTATTTGTCACCACGATCGGTTTACATAATGTACATGAGAAAGCCAAATATAAGTATATACAAATGACATAATACAAAGGATAATACATATATCATAACAGCTCAGTATAATAAATACCTTGCAGTTAACGCATCAACAACGTGCTGAATAAAGGCTCAACTAAAGCTCACATCTCACAAATTGAACAAAGCAGGTTTTTCATTTGTGAACACAACCGACTAGCTGAAATTGTTAACACATACTTTGCAAACATTGGAGAGGAAAACATACCTCCTATAAACAAATCATTTTTCAATTATCTAGATAACCCAGTCACATGCAAACACGAATTTTTCACTCCCGTCACTGTTTACGAAGTATTCTTTTCTTCGCTGGTCTCCGAGACATGAGTAAATGAACGACGGAGACAAACATGCAAAGAAAGTCAGGCAAATAATATATAGTTTGCAAACAGTATAACCTCTTATTATAAACATTTACACATAATTATGGATTGAATATATAAATCATTGCTTACTGATGAAATGATATCTTAAGATGACCATGAACCAGTCAATAAGAAACACAATATGTATTTTCGATGTTGTTCATCCACTATTTAACATTGTGTACATTATTATTTCAATTCAATTCAATTTATTTGTCATCATTCAGTTTAAAAATACATAAATACATGAGACAAGTTTGGATTATAAACATATGATAATGATGGGATTCCCACGTAAAAGCATAAAAGCTTGAAATTACCGTTTAGTATTTCGTTCATGCTATCCAAACCAAAGAAAGAAAAAAGGTGTACATTCGATATCTTTAACGACATGGCAAAGATAAACTCATTATGTGATATATATCCCCCATAAGACGTTCATGGGTAGGGTGTCTGTGACATTTCTGACGGGGTCTGTGACATTTCTGACAGAGTCTTAAATATCTCTCTTTAAAATAAGATGGAATACATTTCCCTTTGCATATGATTATATAGGCCTATAATCACGCACACTATTTTTTTTTCTTAACAGAATGAAACGAGACTTTCATTGATGTGTCAATACTACACGTTAATGTCATCTTCACAGAATGAAACAAGACTTTCATTGATTTGTCAATACTACACGTTAATGTCATCTATACAGAATGAAACGAGACTTTCATTGATTTGTCAATACTTCGAATTAATGTCATCTGCCCAACGATTTTGATAAATTTTCTTCATAATTATCTACCCTGTATGTTTTTATTAAAATTAATTTTAAATACATGTTGATGAACAAAAATCATTAGTTAATTTTTCTTTCTTATTTATAATTGCAATCCTGACCATACAATGAGCTGTATGACCCATAGTGTATAATATTTTACATAACTATGATGACTTGGTTTTTGGTATAGAACATACGAGGGATATGGGTAATTTGAATGATCTTATCAAAATGAAAACACCTATCATATCCATGTAGGCCTACATAATTATTTCTTTACGTTTATTTACATTTGGAGCAGTAGGATACGGAGATATGAAATGGATGGCTCAAGATCGTAACACTTGGAGAGACATTTGTCATATGAATTGCTTGGGTCACTAAACCTGTCATTTGACATATCACTATTGATGATTTACATCATATATCTTGATTAGTATATTCTACTCCTTGGTGCACAACTAATCCATTATTAGGAACATAATCTCATATCAACATTATTAAGAACGTAATGACGTCATTATCAACGTTTATTAAAGTTTACAATTCTACTACATCTACAGATGTTATCAGAATTGAATTGAACCCTTACTGTACCATTATACCATCACACACAGTCTCTGCACAAATCCAATTGACAAGTATATACGTGATAAACAAATAGTTCAAAGCTTAAACAGTCAGTATAAACTGAATTATATCACATATTACTAGGAGTTGTACACAACGCTGTTGTATCTTTTCCATGAACTCTGTTTGTTTTTCTCAATGAAAATGAATACAAGCTTATTCTTAAAATAGTCGTATTCTAGTAGCAATTCTACACACACTTACGATAATGATGATTATGAAACAGACTCTTATACATGTAAATGTAGAGCTCTACATTTAACATTATATACATGTACATATTCATGTAGATAGCACCAATTATCTAATGAAATTCATTATGGAAACAAGTATTATTTTTAGTACTGATGGTGAATAGCATAGTTGTAGAAGTTGTGGCAATGATAAAAAAATCATCTCTAACCACGTACGCGGCCAATATCAATATAATGCACACATGACTTATAATGTCAGTTCGAACATTATCTGTACAAAGTCCAGCCAAAGTGAGACAAAATATTAGAAATATTTCACTAATAGTGCAAGGTCCAAATACAATGCCACATTTGCTACTACTACTAGTACAATAACAACAACTATCTATCTATCAGGTACATTAGAAGGACATTTATTGTTCTTTTTCTTTGTTCAAATGTCCGCTTAACGTTCGAAATGTCCTGCTAATGTAGGGGGCGCTATTATGACGGAATAAACCGTATTGTTGCATGTCCTGCTAAGTTACCAGGTAGGCATATAGTAATAACTATATCGAAAATACTTCCAAAAATGTCGATGATTGTGGTTAGATTAAACATCGTTAGCGATGCATATTCCTGTTTAGTACATCATAATGCAAACCTGGAGTAAAATAGTCGCAACTTCATTCATCCTTGTAGTTAACATTCACGGTGATGTATATCAGGTATGGTTTAATGGCAATGTACCATGTCAGCTTCCCAGAGAAGTGCGAAGTCATCAATGTAGCTCAATGAATGTGAGAAATGCCGCGCTGCTTCCAATCTCTACCGTCATCCTATTGCCACCCCTACCATATAGTTACCTATGCCCTAATATTATTGACCAAATTAAGCAACTGTTGCAAAATGTTGTTTTTGTTGTTTGGAGATTTGCCTAATAATGAGTGTTAATGCACTGAATTTATTTTGCAAATAGTTTTATCCTCTCCTCTTTCTTCAGTTCTGGGAAAGGTTAAAAACGATTTGAGAGCTAGCTTTCTCAATGTTTTAGGTTAGTTCGAAAGATTATCATAGTAGAAATGTCCCGTTTAAAGTGATTGCACTTCAAATGCCCTTAATTTCAAAATATGACAAGAAACAGCTGAAATGTTCGGGCCGAACATTAGTGTGTAGTCCCATATACACATTTCTATGTGTAGCGCATTTGACTCTCAGCAGGACTGAGTCAATTTCTTATCACTTCGGTGATTCCAAGAACTTACAGCATATACACCAATTCTTGTGTGATATAATATAGCACACAAGAATTATAATCAATCTTTCATTATAATCAACCATTATCAATTATCAATTACCATTATCAATCATTATAATCAACCTTTCCTCAATTACTATGAGACATTTTCTTTCAAAATTCAATCTCATGACAAGAACTCAACTTTATCTTTAATTAGGCCCTAAAATATTCTGTGTTATTCATATTGTATGATTTTTCCACTTTCAGATTTTCGCATTTGGCGTTAATGGGTCATTTTACAAGCCGTGTTTACGATGGAAGTATTTGATCTAGATGAAAAGCGCTGATTACTATTAATGATACGCCACCAGGCGGTCGTGGGCAAAGTCAGGATTGCGTAAGCGCCATTTACTCGTACACAAAGTTTGTGCGTCGAACGCGTCCGTCGGACTGCACGAAGCTGACCGAATCTCGCACGAGAGCTCGTGCTCAGGCGGAGCGTGCATGTTGCGCGGCGACCAGTCTGTCCGAGGTTTGCTCCACACGGGGCAACGGCATGAATCAGGTAATGAGTACGGTGCCCTCTCGCGGCATAAAAACGTCCACAATCTGCGGTTGAGTATCCCTTTAATACCCCGACTAATAATGATTTTTACAAAATACAGCGAAAAGAAAAAGTAAAACAAGTTGATCGAAAAACGATTCGAGATGAGATTAAGTTTTAAATCATTAATTTCGGTGGTACACCATAACACTGAAGCTTAATGTCTTATGTGTGGAGGTTATGGCCCTGTAAAGACAAAAAAAAAAGAAGAAAAGTTTATCAGAAAAGAAGGTTTGGTATATTAGTATAAACCTTTGATCAAGAACTTGGATTTGGTAAGGAAACTTTTCTTTCATGGTACGTCTCAGTCGCATACATGTATGTTAACTTTCTTGTCACTATTATTTTCAGTTCATTACCGAGATGGCGCTATACAACATTTTGAATACCGAACACCGTATTGAGTTCCGATAGATGGCGGTCGTCTGTTTCTTATTATAAAAAAAATAAAAAATAAAAAATAAAGCGCTCCAGTCGTGCTAGGGTCCATTCTTCTGTGTGTTTTGTATCAGTACACGCATGTTTGAGAACAAGATGATTCCTCACTAAGAGTCTGTGAAATTAACCTTAATAATATTGGTCTTTATTCGTTCCATCTCACAAGAATCTGATTTTCAACGCCATTTAAATAAATCATTTTCCCCCACACTCATTTTCTCTCTTCTTTCTATTTCTCATTCTTTTCCTCTCTTTCCTCTCTCATTCTCCCCCTCTTTCTATATTGCAATTTCTTTATTTATCACTGTATGTTGCTGTCTTTTGCATACTCTCTCTCTTTCTCTGTCACAACCACAAAGTCTTCCTTCTCTACCTCGTCTCTATGTTTCAAAATTGTCTCTTCCTGGATCATTAAGTCCCTCCCCCCACACACACACCCATTCCCCTCACCTCTCTATTTCTCCCTCATCTCATTAGAATATTGTTATATATTATTTTCTTTACATTTATCTTTCTATCGTTATGTCAGTATATATTTCTCACTCTTATTCTCTGCCTATCTCACACACACGCGCGCGCACACACACAATCTTATATTGCTTTACTTCCGAGGACAAGTATTGTTCCTCTATTGTTCCTCCGTCCTCGGACAGTCGACGGAATAAGGCACAAATTCATTGTTCGACGTTCGAGGACTATTGTCCGGCTTCCAAGAACCATTGTTCTCATGATTTTTTTGTTTGTTCTCTGTCCGAAAATGTCCTCGCACATACGGCTAAACACGCCCAGACACACACACAACCACACCCAGCCCCCCACCCCACACACACACACACTCTCTCTCTCTCTCTAACACCCCTTTTTTCTTTGTATTGTTTTATCTTCATCGCATGTAATTGTCCGTATATAACTGTTAAACTGGACCAAAAAATAATGAATGAATCTAAAGGTTTGCCTTTATTCTCTACATCTAAGTTTGTAGCCAGAAGGGCGTTAATATTATTGTGCGTTGAATTATAAAGTTAACGCCCATGTGGCTCCCAGCAGACAATATGCTTTAATTTACAGATTGCAGAAACACACTTTGACTTTTAATTATATATAATACACAAATATCATTTCACAGCATATACATTGTAAGAGAATACTACAACGGTGGCGAATCCAGGAATCTCGAGGGGGGGGGGGGGGCGGAGTCTTCATTATTATCTGACAAACAAGCAAGCAAGCAAAGAAAACAAACAACAAACAAATAAAACAAAACCAGTTTTAAAAATCACGTTTTCTCGGGTGACTTTTGGCATTTAAATTTGGAGAAACTGAAAAATCGGGTGAAACTATTCCATTTATAATCGATGTCTACTGAAAAAATGCCAGTATTGCCTTTGCCTGGGGAAGGGGGAGTGGGGGTGGCAGGGGGTTCGTGCCCTCTCGAACACTGTGGATCCGCCACTGTGCAATGAAAACGAAATATACGAAGAATAAGATGAAAGAATCTTAATGGAAATTACAAACGATGCAAGTAAAGGAAAAAGAACATTCAATTCAATTCAAAACAACATCAATTTCCGTTTGATTTGTTACATACATGAGATACAAGCAAAAGAAAACGTTCAAGTATATTTGAAGGAAGCTTGTGATTAGGAATGCCTGTTTACAAAAATGACAAAATATTATACAAGTCAAGTAGATATATCTGATCCGTTTTAAAGAAAAACTAAATTAGGTATGATAAATTACATGATAATATAGAATTTTGCTTTCACTATTGGATCATTTTCATATACATTAGATATTAGCTGAAACGTTTACGTACTTTCTGATGTAGAAATGAAGTCATGAAAAAAAAATCGATCTGGCATTGCCAAAAGGCTACTTCAAACTATTATCTACAATTCACGAGATAGTTTTACTTGTAAGTAGAATATTAAATTTCATTTCATTTCTCTATAGTTCAAAAGGATATAGGCCATTATTGAATTTAAAACTTAAAATGGCTCAATATTATACAGCTATTTCCATATCCATGTTGAGACGTATACATGAGCGTGTATAATAATACCCTAGTCACACCAGACCGATAACGGACCGATCAAGAAATTACATTATCGAGAATGAATGGCATTTACAATGAACGCAGCTTATTAGAAATCCTACAAAATATGTCATTGTTATTAGCATGCAAAATAGGTACGTTCACACGTAGAGCGATAGCATCGATGCTATCGAGGTGTCGATGCTATTTTGGTGAAGACCAGATAGTGTCGAGACCAAACGCTGTCTGAACGCAGATAGTCACGAGACAGAAGCGAGTTTCCAAACTATTCTTGCAGCGAGTTTAGCAGGAGTAAATCTCAGGATCCAGCGACATAGCATCGACGCTTTGCGGTAGACCACCCACCGCGCGTGTGACTCTTTGTAATGTGAGCGCAATCGCTGCTATCTTCACTCGCTGCTATTGTAAGTATGTCTGTTTCATGTGGTGCTATAATATAATGCATTGTATGTATTCATGTGATGTACCCTCTTCCCTATTTTTTCTATTATCATTCTGTCTGATTCATCTGGTACTGTAATGTAATGTGATGTACATAGGGGTAAGTAGGCTAATGTGTATACTGTGTGGTAAGGAAGGGGGTCGGTTTTGTTTGTTTTTTGGGGGGCCCTTCTTTTTATCTTTTTCTTTTTTATATATGACCAGGCAACACAAAACCACCCAAAAGTCGCACTGTGTGATTTTCAGTTAGAGCTCAATCAATGTGCTTTGGTTGGCATGCATGCATGGTCAAATTTTAGTTTGGATATTTCCTGAAAGAGTATACTTTTTTCTAAGTAGTCTAAAATGTGGAGGCACCAAACAATCTAGAAGTGGTATTTTTGACAGCTTTTATCAGACTTATGTGTGTCTTCTCTGGATTTTGTTGTATTACTTTTCTTTTTCACGACCCTGAATACTTGTCTCATTTTAATCTCCCATAAATCTCCCGGAGTAAGTTTTTGCATTGATACTTGTGCACTATGATAAACAGGATATGTCTATGTAGTATGCCAAGTTTTAGGACAATCTGATAATCCCTTCATAGAAATTTTCATTGAGTTCTAATCCTCCATTTGTCACCTTAGCACAACACTTTGCAAGTCAGAGTGCTTCAATAGACTGCAAACTTTAAACCCTTATTAAGAAGTAACATTATGAGGGACTGTGCATTCTTCTTTTTGTACATCGAGTTATGAACATCCAATGAGTTATATATTATTTTAAAGCTGAGAATCTGCTCTTTCAGAATCAGACCTCAACTAAAGTACGTTGTGGTCTTTAGATATTGATTTACATGTGCTTACCAGAGAACATAGTGTGCATGCATGTGTTTTATTTTGGCATAAGATTGGAGTTCAGTCAATTTTGACATGTACAAGGTTTATTTAAAATTAAGTATTATAACACATGCATTTGCTACTTGATTGTATTATCGATATTACAAATGAATTGTTATTGTGTTATTATGTTGATTTATGAAGACAAATAAAATATTATTCAAAACAAAAGCTTCGCATCATATGACCCCTGTACACAAACTTCCGCGCGTTTGACCATGCATACCAATTATACTCGGGTCACTCTGCGTGGCGCAGTAATTATTGTTTTGGCAGCGGGTGAGCGATGAATAGTAATAATAATAAATCACCAATAATAGTCAGGAGTGGGTGATAGAAGCAAGTCGATCACAGCCTGTCTGAACGTACTGGAAATATTTTTGAAACTTACATAGCATCGATGATATGTACTACGTGTGAACATAACTAATGTTTTTGTTCCACAAAACTGCAACCCGGCAAAATGAGGAAATCACCAAGTTCATATCTTCCACTTAGCATAATAAAGCTATAAGTCTCTGGATAGAGAGCGAAAGCGGGCAACTTATTTCATTGGGGCCATTATGCAATTCGTTCTATTAAAAATACAACTCAGCGCAATGACAATTCCAAAAAATTGTGTCATAAAAATAATACTCAGTATAATGCAGATATTTGCCGTCAACCATTTGTTCAAACAATTTAACATACTAAAATTTACCGATATAAATAAACATCACAAAGCATTTTTATGTACAGATGTGCAAACAATTTATTTCCTGACGAATTTTGTAACCTCTTCCAAATAAATTGTACTATTCATAAATACGAAACCAGACACGCAAATCACATCCATCTACCCAAGCACAGAACCTTATTATTCCAACTTAACATCCGGTACTCGGGACCTAAGCTGTGGCACAATAAAATACTCCGCATCTCTTGCCAGCTTCTCAAGAAGGATAAAAAACATTTCACTTCATCTTACAAATAATATGGTTTAAGATTCTTCCCAACCCTCCATTGGGTCTATTCTCTCCGTCTCTTCTCTCTGCTTCTTCGTGAATACATCTATTCTCCGTACTCATTTTATGTTGCACCTCCATCCTTCCCCCCTTTCCCCTCTTTATCCCTCTTTTTTTTCTCTCTCTCTACCTTCCCTTTTTTCTTTTTTCCCCTCCAATTAAGCTCAGCGGACTAGGAATGTTATCTTTTCTTTTTTTTGTATGTAGTTATTTTCTTTGTATGTATTTATCATGTAATATTATGTATTATGTTATAATGGCACCCTCGCCTCAAGCTTTGGCGTGTTCTCCAACTATGTATGTACCACATGAATGTGTATTATTTTTTATTAAAAACACATGTACATTATTTCTCTCATTTATTACTTTGTACACCTATATTGAAAAGTTGGAAATACATGTCTTGAAATTGAAATTGAATTGAATCAACGAATTTGAATTTCCAAATGAAAAAAAAATATATATATACAATGCAGGTGTTTACATGTTATGAGCGTGTGTAATGTGTACGGGTTATAACAAGTCCGAACAACTTATTTCATTGTTAAAACAATTGTTCGTCAAAAATACATATCAAAGATTAACACGTGTGAAGACGACAATTTAATGGAATTTATTACATTAGATTGTCATGGCATTAGTGTTATCAAAAGTGAAAATCAAGGTTTAACTATTTTTGTTTTGTTTAAAACATTTTATTTGTGAATAAATAGAAATAGATGAATATATCAAGTGTGCCTCATTGAATACCAATATTATTATTAAAATGTTTCGCACAATACATGGAAATAACCCATCTTATCGCTGTGTAAAACACCGATGTCATCAACATGGAGATACCATGAAATAATAACATCTGATTGTGACTTTGTAATGTAAAATACCAACGTCATCAATATACAAAACACAAACACATGAAATAAATCGATCCCAATGTGGTGTATTAAAATAACTATATTATCCATATAGGGATTCATGAAATAGAACTCTTGATTGTGGTTTAAAATACCAACATAATAAATATAGATTTCCCATAAACGTATAAAATACACCCCTGTGACTCTATAACGTTTAATACCAATCGAACTACAAAGTATTCATCAGCCTATGAGCTTCGTTCACTTCCGAACAGTCAACAGTTATTTGTTTCAAAATTTCAGAGTTTATTGATTTCCACCTATGTCTTTTACATTTTTTTTAACAGTACATATCAAAATTAAGAGCAAGGACAAAATAACTATATACATAAACAAAGATATCAAAAAATATAATTCAATAGACCTGGGTTTGATTAACATTGATAAAGCAATAGACCTGTTTACTAAGTGATTCAAATTTATGGATGTTTCTTTCCTGGGGACCTAGTAACGAGGTATTCCATTAACCTGTTATTAATGAATGAACTACAATACTTGGAATCCAGTTTGCATACATTACTTGTTGCTATGTCTGACAAGCCTCTGGCAAGCTTTCAGGTTGTCAAGAACAACCTTTGTTTCAAAAGTATGCATAAAATTTGAATCACTTAGTAAACAGGTTGATTGGTATGATGTAAACATTGTAAAGAAAAACATGAGTGGAGGGGTCTATTAAGAAAGCATGGCTTGTATTTCATTGATCCCTGTCGGAAAATAAATAAGAATAGTTACAGTCTATGAATTAAAAGAAACATGGTAACTAAAAAAAAATAGTGGGAAACAAGGAAAAAAAAACACATAAGAAGAAGAAAAAGAAGCGGAAAGAGAAAAAAACACACAATACGGACGTGAACAGTACGGGGGGGGGGGGGGGGGGGGGGGGTAGACCAAAACAAATATTATGAACAAACAATGCAGGGGGTAAAGGAGGAATCATAATAAAGAGGTATGGGCCGCAGGGATAACTAGAACGAGAGATGTAGAAACAGAAAGATAGAGAGAACGTAAGGGGAAAGATGCCGTCTAATATAGTTGGTGTAATCCTACAAGTATACATTTACGTTTATTGGATGTTGTAGATTTGATTGATCTTTTCAATCTATTCCCAAAAAAAAAAAAATATCATTCAGTTGAAAGATGAGAGTGCATCATGGTACATTATAATTCCCATCAAAGTTGTATTCTAAATCGGGCTGGTTGCTATAATTATAAAATGTAGCTACAGGTATTATATTATGAAAATAGTGGTTCCGGGAGTCGGACACATTAGTATAGTATTGCCAAAGTGTAAGAATTTATTGGAATTCATCGTCATGACTCCATTATCTATAATTTTATAAGTTTATTCTGCTTAGTAAGTCTGATGCCCACACCATTGTCCACTTCGTGGTTGGATCCATGCTACCCGGCCTGTTTATCTTGAAATATATAATCGTGATCTCTCATTTAATTCCCCCTCTCATTCTCTCTCTCTCTCTCTGTGGCTGTCTCTTCCCCTCCCCTCTGAAAAAATGTTTTTACAAAGTTTTGAGAAGTGTCTTTACTTTTTAAAATTCTGATCGTCATTGTGGAACAACAACGGTGCAGAATTTGAAAACACTAACATCAAATCTGTTTTTGTATCAATCACAAAACTATTTTTAGCGTCAGACATTAATAATAATATCCTCCAGAAAATTTTCTGATCATTCACAGAAATGCATGTTCAAATTAAACAGCGTGATTTCAAGATCTTTTTTATTCAAGTATTGTTCTTTTTGTTGATATTTTCTTTTTTAACCAAGTTTAGTGATTTCATTCAAAATTGAGAACGCGATTCTGTTCTTTGTGTACATGTATATGGTGCGTGCGCAATGTGATGTGACTATTTCGATGTTCAGACAAAGTTCCACCTTTTATATTGTTAACCCGATGACTACTGAATTCTCTCATTCACATAGGCTTAAAAGGATACTCAACAGCACAACGGATGCATTCAACGCACAAACTTTGTGTTATACGAGTGAATGGGGCTTACGAAATCCTGACTTTCCCCATGGCCGCCTGGTGGTGTATCTCTTTAATACAGGGGCTACCCGGTTCCAGTAGCCAATGGGTTAAATCCGTATTTGCCTCACTACGTTGTTTACAAACATAATCCAATAGGTCATACAATGTAATACATTAAGATCATCAAAATGCAATTGTTCAGTGAATGTAACATATTTAAAATATAGTGTGTGGTTCATATGATATGATAGAAGAGAAGGATTCCGTTTTCTAACTTTGGAAAAACATATAAGAGAGAAACCTCAAAGAAAACAAGCCACAGCGTTGTAAGCAAAGAGATACATGAGGTGTTTCCGTGTTGTAGAAAGTGAAATCCAGTTCAGGAAATGACGTGAACCTTTATGATGAGTCTTTGAGTTTCAAGTTCACATTCGTTCCCGATTATGTGCTTCCGTTATTGTTGAACATCCTGCTCTAGGCACTGCAATGACAGCCATGACTTTTGTTCTATCACCCTAAGCAATCTCACATTTCATTTTCGTTTATCCAAACAACAACAACAAAAACAAAACAATGATTGCGCAATATCTCATAAACAAGGCTCACAGAGAATAGCTGATTGCGCAACTTCTTTGTGAGCAGATCTTAGTACATCAAATTCAACATACTCTTCATGAAGAAGGCTCAGCTTAGGGATGGAAAAGTGATCATGTGCAATATTTTTGAAAGGAAGTTAAGGGAAACGAATTCATTTGTTTTTTATGTCAAAGGAAGGAGAGAGTAACTGAATTTGCGAGCAGATCTTTTCAAACAATGGGTCTGTAAAGACCATTGTAGTGCTGTAACTAAATTAGTACAAGCACAATCAAAGTATGTGACCTTTTGGAAGATGTGATTAAGGGGTGTAATTGCATTCAGGTAAATTAATTATGCTCTGTTTAAGGCCCCTGGTAGCCGGGGTGGTGGTCAGAGATTTTTGGACTTAAAAGAGACCCCAAAATGCTGAGGACCTGTTTTTCTTTTGGTTCACAGTAACAAAATTGTTGCCTGCTCTGTTTGGCCAATGATTAAAACAAACTTCACCAAAGCCCTTCTGGATTAGCCTGTTCTAGTCTGGGAAATAGAAAACATCTTTTAAAGCCTGGTTTGAGCATGGGATTGCGGTCAAAATTAAATAATTGCAATATTCTTAGAATGAGCCCTTTCTTTATAAACCACCAACAAGTGTCTATATTGTCTATAATTATGCGTTATATAATTATATACTGAAATTTATAAAAGCTTCATAAGATACAATCTTAAGCAATATTCAATTAGATATAAACTCTGGTAGCAGCTCATTGTTGGGGTAGAGAGATTGCAGCTTAAAATTAGGACAGTGATTTAGTCTCCGTGTTTCATGCAGTTACCTGGTCCCTCAGATAGGACTTCAGTAGTAGGTCACTTGGTTGCTTACTACTTGGATGAATTAAAAGAAGCCCTCATTAAATTGCAAATAAAATAAAAATGAAGTTACCCTGACAACTCGTTGCTGGTTTTGAAATTTCAGTGGTTATAAAAATAGCGTGTTTTACATATGTGTATACGTGTATATCATGATCCCAGCATGCCGTATTTGATTTTTACACAATGTTTATATTGAATCACTTAGACTTTCATTCGAGTTTAAGTTAAACCGGAGTTGAGAATACGGGCCAATGTGTATATGACTTGGTTTGTGTACCTCATCAGTGATGCATGCTACTCGATGGACGGTGAAATTATAAAATGAATTTAAAATCTATAAAAGATTGATATTTATATCTCATGATTCCCATAAATATTCTGATGTGACATTTGATGCAATAGAGCTTTATTGAGCTTTCAACCAATTCAAAGATTATTCTTATAGCTAGATGTAAGAAATGAATATAGTACAAATGATTTATTATGATTGCACATGTTGTTTTATGATTTGCATTTTATTTATGCTTCAGATCAATTGTCATTATTTTTCCCCTTAATATTTTCTATTTTTGCCTCAATCAGGGTGCAGTCAACGTTACCAGAGTCTTGAGTTGTTTTACGTAGTTAAGCCTGTTCAAGATATACATGTACCATTCCAAGCTTATGCATTCCAGTGGGTGTCTTTATATTATATTTAATTGTCCAAAACAGCCTCAAATATACTGGAAATCTCATTGATATCATGCTTCATGTAATGTCCGCAACACTCGTCATCCCCTTTTATTAGTTTCTTTATAATTTTACCAAAAAACATTGTAGTTTCCCTACAGATATTGTAGAATGATAAACTTGGGATCTGTACTAACCAAAATGGAGTCATAGAAACGGCTTCCCCCTCCCTCATTTTTTAAACCCCAAGTTCGCAATGAGTTGCACCCTGATTGTTGTTCTGTACTGTTATGTGGGAATCGGTTTACAATCTGGATGACATTTGAATTGTATTGTGATTATGGGGAATAACAAGGTGTTAAATCGGACCAGATTTATTGGACAAATACAGTTTGCCAAAATGTATCGCCAGCTGAGAGTGAGAAGGGCGTTAACTGTGTATAAAACTATACAAGATAACACCCTTTTGCAGTGTATGAGGTGTCAGCTCTAGGTACTGTAGATTACCAGGCTAACGATAGGTTTGATTCTGGTGTTGTGTAATGTGTATAGCACAACAAAAATAAGGTGACTTCACACAAGATATAAGGTTTGATAAGCTTTTAATTAGAGCTTCAAACTTCAAAAATAAATTCAAGTCATTACATTGATATACTTCTTTAGAACAAAAATAAATACAGTTGGATGCTTGCATACAATGCGGTGTATTAAATTATATTGCTTCTAGGTGACTTTTGTTAACATATACTTGATTAAATACCTAAATGTTTTAAAGGCCAAATGTTATTCCAAAACAGTATGACATCTTTGAACAAATAATGTCACAGATTAAACTGTAGTGTGGCAGAATAGGGGTCTCATCCTAACAAAAGATATGGTTGAATAGCACCTTATAAATGGGGTGTAAGAGTTGAACTCTGGCTCGCTAATTCAGGACGACCTGACGTTTCAGTCCATGCAACGTGCGATCGAGTTCATATTTTCGATTCTGAGTGGTGATCCGGCCTGCTTGGTGGGTAGAGTAGTTGATGAGTAGAGTTGTTGAGTGCTGAGTCGTGTCCACGATGGACCAACGAGGTACCGACGAGGGGTACCAACGAGGGTTACCGACGAGCCCAGCTCGTCCCTAATAAAGAGGGTTAAATTCCAATATTTTAAGAAAATCTCCTCCATATAAACCACTAAACTACTAAACCACACTATTCCAAGAACAACCTTGCAATATTTAAATGTATTAAACAAACATAATACAGTAACAGGTTAATTGTTCTCTCTTGGTTAATTTATACCTCAAACCACTGTGCATCCTAAACAAAATGAATGTTATTTATACTAAAACTGCTTTTATTAAATGCAGCAATTTAGCACAGCTCATCCAGAGTCAGAGTAATAATGTAATAATTCTTATAAGTTACATACTTGACTTTATGCATTTATAAAATAAACTGAAATTTCATTAATAACTTATGTAATCTATCAATAACTCACTCATCCAGTGCATGTAATTTGCTTAAAATCATACATGTATAAATTCCCTACATTCCCTACATTAATACCTCAGTTTTAGATTAGATAACATAATTTGGTTCCTTGAATTTACAAAATAATAAAATTAAGACTTACAATTCATGGAGGTGTGAGTCGAGTTGAAAACATGAAGGCTTCTCCTGGCCTGAACTGCCGGAAGCGAAAGCTGAAACAAGGGCTGTTATGCCTGGTCTGCATAACACTACAAAACACATGGAGTGTGCCTCATCCTTGGTGCTTCCAATGCAACTTACAAACAACTCGCCATAACATGTAGCTCCTGGCATGAGCTACCCAACCTGCTCCTGGCAAAACATTAGTGTCCTCTGTCTATCCTACCCAAACTATCCCCTCACTTCAACTCACACTCATGCACAAACACAATAGCTCCCTGCTTAACACAATAACTCCCACCTGTATAAAACATTCAAAACACTCAAGCTATGTCTTAATTGCCCTAACTGGTTTAGACCAGTTTCACTATTCCCTACTAAGCACTGGTGCCTTGCAACAGCATTCCTTACTATTCAAGTTCAAGCCTGAGCTACATAGAAATAAAAGGGGGGGGGGGGGTAAACTAGTTACATTGTGACATGTGGATCATTACAATTCATTGGAACAATCGCAAATCTTCCTTCTTATAAAGATAAAGATTAGAAGGTATTGGTTACATTGTATAGATATTTACATATATTTATGTTGCTGCAGATTATTATTTCATTTTGCTACAGGGTGTATGTGGCTTCATCGCTACCCATCCCCTTCCTTATTTTTTAAGGGGGTAAATAGAAACTAGAATAGGAAAATTATTCTTGACTTTTTTTTAAATTCACGATGAATGAAATAAATGAAAAGTTAAGAATGCAGTTGGTCTATCATTCACTAATGCAATAGGAAAGAAATTGCAGTATATGGATTATTCATTAGCATATATTTTCATGTCTGTGGGTTTAATACCTGTAAATGAAACATGTATATAAACACCACTCAAAGAAGATAAGACAGGTGGTCTTCATAGGCTGGTAGTCTTTATATTCAGGTTCTCATTATACAGGTTTTCAATGAGAAACACAGTTCAATGAAATCTTTAAAAATATGGTCGTTCTATACAGGTGGTCACTAAAGCATTTATCATTCTATTATTCTTAAGAATTTGTAAAAGAAAAAGTACAATGTTCTATTGCATTTGATCATTTCCTTCCATAAGTTGGACTGATGGTTCCTTCTTCAAAGTTATTAGCAATTCTGGACATGTTATTTCTCAATGTTTTTATATTGAATCGTCAATTTTCTGCAATTCCAATCATTTTCTATGTACATCATTTCTACCGTCAGCATTCATTTTTTTTCATGGTTAATATTGTAAAATGCCTTGTTCACATATGACATGTTAAACCACCTAAAAAAAGTGTTCCGGCAAAATTGAATGACACGAGCACAGTGCACGTACATTTGTGTATCTTGTAACGCACAGGTACAAAGCCCGGCTCACGCGAGATGTTATTTCGATTGTGTCATTACCTCCCGCTAATCAACCCTTTGAAGGCAATTTACCCATATATACACCAGTTATTAAAATTATTGTTCGCACTGTATATTTTACAATCACTTTTTAAACGACATCCCTCTTTCATGACGCACAAAATACCGTACCAGTTACTGACGAGGTCCTAACGTCAACATATAAGATGCCTCGTGTAAGCCATGCTTAATTAAGAACACCTAGAAGCCTGAGTTGCACACAGCTACGTTCTTTTTCACCCTCCCTCACCATGTTTTTACACATAACAAAGTTTGATATTGCCGTTCTTTTAGTAAAGGTGGTGTACTGATTCATGTGTAAGCAAGGCATTAGGAGATACCGGGACCTCCCTGGATCTACATGCTGTGATGTATACTTTGTGCCTTGATGATAATATGTGTACATGTACATTGTTAATTTGACCCGGTCATAAAAGTAGAGTTGAATTTAACTTTTAGGAATGGAAAATTGTAATTATAATTATAGTATGGGACCCCATGGAAGAACAGATCTATCTTGAAGATAGAACTGAAATGGGCTATCCTCCGTTTCATACTCTACATGTATGTTGCAATTCATTCACTGTAACATTGCGATTTATATGTATTTTGAATTGTCACTTGTGTTTTTTTATTGTTGATACGGAAATAAAAACAAACAAACAAACAAATATGAAGGGGCTATGCCTTGTAATCTGTCAAATTTTGTTATGAAAATCGAAGGGAAAACCAAAAGCCTTGACAAATCTTTAGTTTTGGGACATTAATTTTCATGATTTTTTTTTTCTTACGAATGAAAAGAAACCTATTCATAAATACCTCTACAATCATCAATATCAGAGCAATCAAGTCCGATATATTTCTAACCTGTAATTCCAAAAGATGAATAGTTCCTTTAATATTATGTGAATCTCATCAAGATCAGGTCCGGCTATAGATTATTTTTAAATAATTTGGAATGAACTGTCATTAATTTGTCTCACCTTTAAAAAAAGAAAGAAATAACTGAAGTGGAAAATTCATGTTGATTTTCTGTAATGAAACAGATACTGTTGATACTGTGAATGTATAACCCATGATAACAAATGTCTTATATTTCTTGAATTTAAATGCTTTTAAAGAACTCGTAATAATTATTGTCACTACCTTTTTCGCTAATTTTTGACATAACCTTAAATCTAAAATAAAAAACCCAGGTTTTTCCTGTATTGCGTGAATTTCAAGATCAGGTTTTGTTACAGATTATTGTAAATTCTTCTCCTGTTCATAAAGTTATTCAAATTTATGGATGTTTCTTTCCTGGGGACCTAGTAACGAGGTATTCCATTAACCTGTTATTAATGAATGAACTACAATACTTGGAATCCAGTTTGCATACATTACTGGCTGCTATGGCTGACAAGACTCTGACAAGCTTTCATGTTGTCAAGAACAACCTTTGTTTTAAAAGTATGCATAAAATTTGAATATATTTGTGAACAGGTCTGTTAAACATCATTAAGGCATTTGATATCAGACAAGATAAGAGTTATCTTAGATTTAAATTTTAATTCATTTCTTTACTTCATTCATTCAGTTGAATCACAGAATTTATTGTAATTCAATACGAGAAATATTTTGTCATAAAGCGAATGGAATATTTGAGAGCGAATAAGTGTATTGGATAATGCATGTTAATAGAGAGTGCAAACCATATATTGTTATTCTGAGATTTAAAGAAAATGTCCCCTAAATATTAATGTACAGAATAATTACAATGCACTAAGAGGCAATATTGTACTGACCGTCAGTGATAAAATAATTCTCTGGATTTTTCCTCAAACATAAACAAATATGTAGAGTGTGAAAAGTGTATGTCCTATATGATTGACGAAAAAGAAACGTGTATTATGAATCTATTCTTTCCAAAATATGAAATAAATGAAATATGTATATGAATTGTTGAGTCTGTTTCATTAACAAGTTGTCTTTATATTGGCTTTTAGGTATAATGAGTGTGTTTGAATATATTTCAGAGAGGGACAGGGTTGGAAGAAAATACGATTAAAAAAAAAGGATATATTATATGTTGCTCCTATAGAAAGGAGATAGATTGTTTTTGCATCAGACATTATTTAGAATTCAAAAACTCTGACTTGGATTAAGATTTAGCCCCCCACCCCCCCCCCCCCCCCCAAAAAAAAAAAAAAAAATTCAACAAATACAAAAAAATACAAGAGCAAAAATCAATACAACAAAACAAAACAACAAAGACCAACAAACAACAATCAATGATTTTTTAAATATATATGTATTTTTGGTCTCATCAAGAAACTCGACAACAAAAATCTTGAGTATTTCTTGGTATTTCATTTAAAGTAGTGATTTAAAAAAAAATAAGGCAATCTAATCTAATGTAATCACAACAATAGTCCTCATATACTGTAATTGCAACAATAATTCATGTACATTGTAATCACAACAGTAAACATACATTGTAATTAAAATAGTTCATATTATGACTCTTAAAAATGTGCATTTCCTGTCCTCTTCAGTGTACTATCAATTGTTTATTCATGTCAAGTATATACAACCATTATAGAAAGTCGGAATAGAATTCAACATTAGAAAAGAACAATTCCCTTTTCCCCCTTCTTTTCAAAACCTAAAGGGGAAATCACATGTACATGTAGGAGCGACATCCTTTTTCCTAAAATGAGCGAAAAATATAAAAACGTACAAAATGTAGGCCGACTTAAAACAATCATCCGTCTAATTAGCAGCTGAAGAAAGTATGCCTAGTACTGTCAGGAGTTTTAAAATGAACTAATTTTTTCACATCCATGCATATTTTGATGATGGGCGACCGAGTGAAGACCCAGGGTGCCCCCTCCCTAAACACAACCAACACCCATCCAGGGGTGTTGTTTTCTATATGTCATTAAATGTGCACTGATCTCTTTCCTTAGAGATCAGTGATGCATGGTTGTTGAGTGGTCGAGCGCCATCAAGTGACAATTTATCTATATACCTTTGCATTACTTTGATTTTGCATGCAGCAGCCTGTATAAAAACACTGTATATAATAGAATATTGTCAAAGAAATAAACATCGACCGACAATGTGATGTGTGTGTGTGTGTGTGTGAGAGAGAGAGAGAGAGAGAGAGAGAGAAGAGGGAGAGATATGAAGAGACAAGGAGAGAGAGACTTGGGGGGGGGGGGTACTAACTTTCTCTTTCTCTCTGTTGGGGGGAGATTCACTTTCTCTTTCTCTCTCCTCTCCGCTCTCTTGGACACCGCCCCTTCCTTTCTCTCGACCCCTTCCCCTCTCTCTTTCTAAAAATCGCCCTACTCATTCTCTACTCTGATCTATCTTACCTCTCCTTCTCTCCCTCCCCCCCCCCCCCCCCCATTACTTCTCCATCTCTTTATTCTGTCTTTAATAATTTGCTTCTGTCCCCACTTCGACTCTCTGTTATCTCTCCCTCTCGGTCATGATAAATCTCTCTCTCTCTCTCTTCAATACTATTTTCTCCATCTCTATTTGTTGCTTCTATTCCCACTCTGAGTTTCTTTTGTATTATTCTCTCGTCTCTATCTTGATAGAGCTCTCTCTATGTCTATCTGCTCTTTCTCTCCGTATACTTTCCGCTCTACGCCCCCAACCCCGGCCACTCCCATTCTCTCTATGTGCATTATACTCTCAACTCCATTGTCCGTCTCTCTCTCTCTCTCACTATGTATCTTTCCAAGAGGTCATTCAGTGATCTTTTCACATTAGTGATGATCGGGGGGGGGGGGGGGGGGGGGGGGGGAGAAAAAAAAAATATTGCAAAGATTGAATTCATTGCTTTGTAAATTTTTCATTTAGTTTCACATTATTTATTTCATTTCTTTCTTGATTTTGTTGATGTTTTATTGTTTTTAATTTGTTTCCACGATCGGTTTACATATGTACATGAGAAAGCAAAATATAAGTATATATTATACAAATGCCATAATACAAACGATAATACATATATCATAACAGCTTAGGATAATAAATACCTTCCAGTAAAGATAATAAACGCATCAACAACGTACTGAATAAAGGCTCAACTAAAGCTCACATCTCACAAATCGAACAAAGCGGTTTTGTCATTTCCTGAACCCAACCGTCCAGCTGAAATTGTTAGCACATACTTTGCAAACATTGGAGAGGACTTGGCCCAAAACATTCCTCCTATAAACAAATCATTTTTCAATTATCTGGATAACCCAGTCTCAAACACTCCCGTCACTGTTTATGCGAAGTATTCTTTCCTTCACTGGTCTTCGAGACATGAGTAAATGAATGACGGAGACAAACATGCAAAGAAAGTCAGGCAAATAATGTATAGTTTGCAAACAGTATAACCTCTTATTATAAACTTTTACAAAGAATTATGTATTGAATATCTAAATCATTGCATATTGATGAAATGAAATCTTAAGATGACCATCAACCAGTCAATAAAGAAACAAAATGTATTTTCGGTGTTGTTCACTCACTATTTAACATTATGTACATTATTATCGTTTAGTATTTCGTTCATGATATCCGAAGCGTCATTTGAAGAAAAAAAAAAAATTTCCCCTATTTTACCATATTTCAAGGATAAGACATTTATGCCCTTCATTCGTTAACATAATAGGTGTCCAAGACCCGATTCCTCAAATTACAAGTTCACACACAATTAATATAAGGAAAATGCATTTTTTAATGTGTTATTCATTTAAAAATATTTCGGCAATAGTTCATATAAACTCCTGGGGAAAAACCACTGAACTCTATGGACCATATGGTTATTTGAAATTGAAATAACCGCTATGTCTGACCACTCACAAATAGGCGAGGTTAAATAACCTCATACCGACTTATACATGTACAAGCTTATCTGAAGATAACCTTGTACTCCAGACTAGCTTTTATGGGTGAATACGCTTCAACAGCTTTTGTGTGTATCAGGGTGCCTATTTCAAGTCTAGATCATTCATACACGAGATGGCCTATGGGTGGGCCCTTGCCTATGTGGCACTGTATCCAACATTCACTGTTGCAGCGGTCACAAACAGACAACAAAATTGCTCTAAGCAAGATTTGATTATCTTTAATTTGCTAGATTACCTGATTCATGGACTCTTCAACTAGTCTTACTGTGCCACAAATTTGGGGATTCAGAATTGAAAATAAAATTTTAAATACTTATTTTCCTCTCATGACTCATGATGTATGATAGTACTATGAATTGTCTAGACTGGAAAAAGGCCCGCTGATAGTACACACAAAAGCTATTGAAGCCTATTCACCTATAAAAGCTAGTCTGGAGTACAAGGTTATCTTCAGATAAGCTTGTATGTATAAGCACTGTCTATAGTACATGTACTACAAGCTTATCTGAACTGAATATAACCTTGTACTCCAGACTAGCTTTTACGGGTGAATAGGCTTCAATAGCTTTTGTGTGTATCAGCAGGCCCTTTTCCAGGCTAGATCATTCATACAGGAGAGGAAAATAATTATTTAAAATTTCACTTTCAAGTCTGAATCCCTACATTGTTGCAAAGTAAGAGTTGACTTGAAGAGTCCCTGAAATCAGGTAATCTAGCAAATTTAAGAAAATTAAAATTTAAATCTTGTTGAGAGCAATTTTTTTGTCTGCTTTTGACTGCTGCAACAGTGAATGTTGGACACAGTCCCACATCTAGGCAAGGGCTTATGACTCTATAACTTATAAGCAGCAATGGCCTATGAGTGCCTCATACCCATACACCCATAAACTAACATGAAAGCGTATGAATGGGACTGTAGTGTTACTGTTAGTGTTAGTGTAAGTTGAACTATTCATACCTGTGAAGTGTGATCACTGTGAAACATAAGTCCTTTCACACGACTTTCACGAACATCACGATTCGTGCATCTTCCCACTTCATCTTTGAAGGGCATTATGATGATTATATGAGTAAAATAGTCCTTCAAACTTGGTCAAATGTATACAACGGCGACGTTCCGGAATTGTTTTGAGGGAAACAAGATGGCGCTGGCGAGCTGCCAGTGGCGTCATGTTGCCTATGCTATGGCTAATCAGCGTGCAGCGAGCTCACGTCCGCCATCTGACGGCAGTATAGTACGGGGATTTTTTTTCTCAACGATGAACGCGCCCTCCCCGGCGCAGGGCAGGCCCACAGCTAGCGACTCGGCTCCGGGATTTATCTTCATGCCTTGGGTTTACTTCCCTTTTCCTGACTCCTATTTTATCAATTTCGAGGACACCTGCGCACCCCTATTTTCTATATTTCGAGGAATATTCTGTCCGCGGACGTTCCTTGAAATTTACCCCTATATCCGGGATTTTGGTAACGGTCATGCGGTCCCCAAGTCACATTGAGTGGCTCCACCGGGAGAAACGGCTTCCCCCTCCCTCATTTTTTAAACCCCAAGTTAACAATGAGTTGCACCCTGATTGTTGTTCTGTACTGTTATGTGGGAATCGGTTTACAATCTGGATGACATTTGAATTGTATTCTGTGATTATGGGGAATATCAAGGTGTTGAATCGGACCAGATTTTTTGGACAAATACAGTTTGCCAAAATGTATCGCCAGCTGAGAGTGAGAAGGGCGTTAACTGTGTATAAAACTATACAAGATAACACCCTTTTGCAGTGTATGTGGATCATTACAATTCATTGGAACAATCGCAAATCTTCCTTCTTATAAAGATAAAGATTAGAAGGTATTGGTTACATTGTATAGATATTTACATATATTTATGTTGCTGCAGATTATTATTTCATTTTGCTACAGGGTGTATGTGGCTTCATCGCTACCCATCCCCTTCCTTATTTTTTAAGGGGGTAAATAGAAACTAGAATAGGAAAATTATTCTTGACTTTTTTTTTTAAATTCACGATGAATGAAATAAATGAAAAGTTAAGAATGCAGTTGGTCTATCATTCACTAATGCAATAGCTAACAGGAAAGAAATTGCAGTATATGGATTATTCATTAGCATATATTTTCATGTCTGTGGGTTTAATACCTGTAAATGAAACATGTATATAAACACCACTCAAAGAAGATAAGACAGGTGGTCTTCATAGGCTGGTAGTCTTTATATTCAGGTTCTCATTATACAGGTTTTCAATGAGAAACACAGTTCAATGAAATCTTTAAAAATATGGTCGTTCTATACAGGTGGTCACTAAAGCATTTATCATTCTATTATTCTTAAGAATTTGTAAAAGAAAAAGTACAATGTTCTATTGCATTTGATCATTTCCTTCCATAAGTTGGACTGATGGTTCCTTCTTCAAAGTTATTAGCAATTCTGGACATGTTATTTCTCAATGTTTTTATATTGAATCGTCAATTTTCTGCAATTCCAATCATTTTCTATGTACATCATTTCTACCGTCAGCATTCATTTTTTTCATGGTTAATATTGTAACATGCCTTGTTCACATATGACATGTTAAACCACCTAAAAAAAGTGTTCCGGCAAAATTGAATGACACGAGCACAGTGCACGTACATTTGTGTATCTTGTAACGCACAGGTACAAAGCCCGGCTCACGCGAGATGTTATTTTGATTGTGTCAACCCTTTGAAGGCAATTTACCCATATATACACCAGTTATTGAAAGTATTGTTCGCACTGTATATTTTACAATCACTTTTTAAACGACCCTCCCTCACCATGTTTTACACATAACAAAGTTTGATATTGCCATTGGTTCAGTAAGGGTGGTGTATTGCTTCATGTGTAAGCAAGGCATTAGGAGATACCGGGGACCTCCCTGGATCTACATGTTGTGATGTATACTTTGTGCCTTGATGATAATATGTGTACATGTTGGACATTGTTATGTTAAAGATATACTAAATAACAATTTGACCCGGTCATAAAAATATAGTTGAATTTAACTTTTAGGAATGGAATAATATTAGTAATTATGGTTATAGTAAGAGATTTACACTAGTGAACAAATATGAGGGTGGTATGCCTTGTAATCTGTCAAATTCTGTTATGAAAATGGAAGGGAAAACCAAAAGCCTTGACAAATCTTTGGTTTTTGGAACATTAATTTTCCTGATTTGTTTTTAGGAATAAAAAGAAACCTATGCATAAATAAATACTACAGATACCTCGGAAATCATCAATATCAGAGCAATCAAGTCCGATTTATTTTCAACCTGTAATTCCAAAAGATGAATAGTTCCCAATCTCATCAAGATCAGGTCCGGCTATAGATTATTTTTAAATAATTTGGAATGAACTGTCATTAATTTGTCTCACCTTTAAGAAAAAAGAAATAGCTGAAGTGGAAAATTTGTGTTGATTTTCTGTAATGAAAAGGATACTGTTGATACTGTGAATGTATAACCCATGATAATAAATGTCTTATATTTATTCAATTGAAATGATTTTAAAGGAACTCGTAATATTGTCACTACCTTTTCCGCTAATTTTTGACATAACCTTTAATCTAAAAAAAAAACCCAGGTAGTTCCTGTATTGCGTGAATTTGAAGATCAGGTTTTGTTCCAGATTATTGTAAATTGTTTTCCAATAGACCTGTTCATAAAGTTGTTTCTTTCCTGGGGACCTAGTAACGAGGTATTCCATTAACCTGTTATTAATGAATGAACTACAATACTTGGAATCCAGTTTGCATACATTACTGGTTGCTATGTCTGACAAGCCTCTGACAGGCTTTCAGGATGTCAAGAACAACCTTTGTTTTAAAAGTATGCATAAAATTTGAATATATTTGTGAACAGGTCTGTTAAACATCATTAAGGCATTTGATATAAGCCAAGATAAAAGTTATTTTAGATTTAAATTTTAATTCATTACCATCTTATTTCATTCATTCAGTTGAATCACAGAATTTATTGTAAGTCAATACGCGAAATAGCTTGTCAGAAAGCGAACGGAATATTTCAGAGCGAATAAGTGTATTGGATAATGCATGTTAATAGAGAGTGCAAACCATATATTGTTATTCTGAGATTTAAAGAAAATTTCCCCTAAATATTAATGTACAGAATAGTTACAATGCACTATCTAAGAGCCAATATTGTATTGAAAAGTGATCAAATAATTCTCTGTAAGTATTTTGCCTCGAACATAAACAAATATGTAGAGTGTGAAAAGTATATGTCCTATATGATTCGCGAAAAAGAAACGTGTATTATGAATCTATTCTTTCCAAAATATGAAATATATGAAATATGTATAAAATATGAATTGTTGAGTCTGTTTCATTCACAAGTTGTCTTTATATTGGCTTTTAGGTAGAATGAGTGTGTTTGAATATATTTCAGAGAGGGACAGGGTTGGAAAAACAAATGATGAAAAAAAGGATATATATGTATATATATATATGTAAACACCTAACGGGTACATTAGGAGGACAGTTTTTGTTCTTTTTCTTTGTTCAACTGTCGACCTAATGTAGCAACTGTCGACCTAATGTAGGGGTCGCTATTATGACGAAATAAACTGCATTGTTAGGTGTCGACTTAATGTAACCTATATATATATATATATATATATATATATATACATATATATATATATATATATATATTAAATTTTGCTCCCATAGGATGGAGATAGATTGTTTTTGTATCAGACATAATTTTCAGAAACTCTGACTTGGATTAAGATTCCCCCCCCCCCCCCCAAAAAAAAAATAAATAAATAAATAAATAACAATAATAATAAATAAATAAATAAATAAATAAAAAAAAAATAATAAATAAATAAATAAATAGAAAAATAAATTAATAAAATTAAATAAATAAAAACAAAGAGCAGGAAACAACAATGATTTTTAATTTTTTTTTTTTTGTCTCTTCAAGAAACTCGACAACAAAAACCTTAAGGATTTCTTTGTATTTCATTTAAGTTGGTGATTAAAAAAAAAAAAGGCGATCTAGATCGCGATTTAAATCATGTTCATTTAAATAGCTCACTACAAAACGATTTAAATCAAGTTGATTTAAATTGTGCCCGCCCTGAAGAGGGATGGAGGCAATCCGATGTTTTCCGAACAATACATGAGAGGCGGAAAACGGGCTGCAGTGAGCAAAACACATAAGAAATCATTTTTTTACACTATGAAAACAATGTAAAATCACTGTTCATTGTAAACATTTACAACAATGGACAATGAACATTTTAATCTCAATTGTAAGCACAATCACAACAATAGTTCACGTATATTGTAATCACAACAATAGTCCACATACAATGTAATCACAACAATAGTCCACATACATTGTAATCACAACAATAGTTCACGAACATTATAATCACAACAATAGTCCACATACATTGTAATCACAACAATAGTTCACGAACATTGTAATCACAACAATAGTCCACATACATTGTAATCACAACAATAGTTCACGAACATTGTAATCACAACAATAGTCCACATACATTGTATACAACAATAGTTCACGAACATTGTAATCACAACAATAGTCCACATACATTGTATACAACAATAGTTCACGAACATTGTAATCACAACAATAGTCCACATACATTGTATACAACAATAGTTCACGAACATTGCAATCACAACAATAATCCACATACATTGTAGACACAACATTATTTCACGTACATTGTAATCACAATAATAAACATACATTGTAATCACAACAATAGTTCGTATATATTGTGATCACAACAATAGTCCACTCCCGGGGGGGGGGGGGGGGGGGGGCACTCGACCACAAAAGTGGTAGGTATGTGCCGCTGGCAAGACAAAAAAGGGGGGTTTCGTAACGAACGTCTCATGAAAAGGATGGTCTTCGGAACTACATGTACTAACATTTTCGGAAAAGGGGTCTTTGGAACTGGATTAACATATGAATATAATGCTACGGAACTGGTTCCTACAAGCTCCCATTAGCTACAATGTAAATACGCTACGTATCATGGCAAGTCTATGGTGTGTGCGACCGGGGTTAATTCGCATGCAGGCGCCCAGCATGAATGAAAATTCCCTGGGGTGGACTGGAACCGGATTGGAAGCAATGGGGAAAGCCCGGAGGAAAGCATACCAAAGCATACCATTTTTTTCTTGATAAAAAAAAATGATATGCTTTGGGGCGGAAATTTTAGTGTAAAAATGGGGTCTTCTCTGCGGCACATACCCACCGCACACTATACTGAGTGCTCCCTAATCCCCCTATTCACTGGTGCCCCCCCCCCCCGGGGGGAGTCCACTTGCATTGCCATCACTTACAACAACAGTCCACGTTTAATTGCTTTTCAACAATGTACCGTATACATTGTAATAACTTACAATAGTTAACATCACAACAATAGTCAACATGTGTTGTCATCACCTATAACAATGCAACGTTAAGTGTAATCACAATAGTCCAGGCCCCTGGGAGCCGGGGGTGCTGTAGCACCCCCAGATTTCTATGGCGGCACTTGCCGCAGGTGCTGGGGAGCAAAAACGCAAAAGAGAGAACGGGAAGAAACTTTTGCTCTATTAATTATTCGCCCCAAATCCATAGGGTAAATTGAATTAGAAATCGAGTTTTTCTTATATAGAGTACCGAAGTGATGACGTCACAAAAAGGCCATTTTTTTCATTTTAACATTTTTTATACCATATCTCAAAGGAACATGGTGAAAAACATCCAGAGCCCAAATTTTATGGCAATTGGCTCATTGGGCCCCGAGATATTGGCGCATGAATACCTCCTTAGCCCCATTGAAGTCAGTGTTAAATTGGCCTGGTTCTAAACTGTTAAGAACCAGGCCAATTTACACTGACTTCAATGGGGCTAATTAGATATTCATATAGCCATACCTTGGGCCACCATGAACTGATTCATGTCAAATTTGATGTGTGAACGTTTTCCATCATGCTCTACCTAAATATGGTCCTAAAAATACTGAAATACAAAAATCTAAATTTGATGGGCCTAGGTTTAAAAATTGAAGCAAAAAATGTTACTCTCTTTTCCCCCTATTTTTTATTTATCAGTGTCTTTATAAATAAAATATTGCGCCCCCCCCCCCCCCCACAAACAACCCCAATATATATAATAAATGTATAAGATAGTATTTTCAAAGATTCACCATTTGCAAGAAATTGTAACTTAATGTTACATAGCTAAATTCGTCGACTGAATTTTCGTTAATTACCCCATTTAGGGAATAATTGAATAGAAGACAGTTAATGAAATTGCCAAACTCGAAACTGCAGTGCTCGCTTGTGATTTTATCTGTAAGTAAAATCTTAAAAGGAAAATCCAACCTGATTACAAGTTGGTTTTAAAAGGAGCAGAAAAACTAAAGAAACAGATCAGTGAAGGTTTGAGCAAAATACAACAAAAATAAGAAAGTTATGAATTTTTGAAATTGTAATCAATCAAACACAAATTGGCAACTACATAACGTATCTTGCGAGCTCCTCTCCCATCTGCATTGGACACTCAAAATCATTATTTCCATTTTCTCTAAAGTAAATATTCAAACATACATGCACCTTGGATAAACCATTGCTCATATGTTTTTACACAAAACTTCTATGAAACAAATTTATTCCTTCATTAGAAACTACGAAAATGGAAATTAATGATTTTGGGACTACAGGGAAAATGGGAGAGGAGTAAGAGGGATATGTCACGGAGTTGCCAATTTGTGTTTCATTGATTGCAACTTCAAAAAATCATAACGTTTTTATTTCTCACAGATTTTACTGGAACCTTCAGTGATCTGTTTCTTTAATTTTAAAACAAATTCGTAATCAGGTTGGACCTTCCCTTTATTTTTTTGTTTTTGTTTTCAGGCTTAAAGGTTCCAGAAATAATTACCACTCGGTCGCTATGCTCCCTCGCAATTTCTTGTAATCATGGGAAAGGGGAGGTGTGGGGCAATTTCATTTTAGCCCAGAGCACTGATACAGAAAGTGCCTTTAAAGTTTGGAACCTTAAAAAAAAATTCAGTTCTCTTCTCGGTCTTAGCACACTCGCACAAAGACATTTTGTCAGGTTATGAACGGATTTCCTTCCTTATTTCCACGTACATGTAAGTGCAATAATGCAAATTGTGTGTATGGCCGGGTTGAAACAAATAGATCGTATTTACATGGATTTGATTTAAATCGATTTATAGCCCTTAATGCAAAATAAATACATAAACTCTTACTTGGATGAGTTTTTCAGCCAATAAATTAGATTTTAAATCAAGTTGGTGATTTTCTTTTAAAAACTCATGGCGATTTAAAGTTTATTTCAGGGTCTGCAAACCTCACTCCCCCCTCTGCCGAAGTTTTGCTAGGACCTAGCAAAACAATTTTAATAATATCAGTGGAGTATATATGGGGGACAGGGGCGCACGTGCCCTGCACGACACTTTAAAGGGGCTAAAAACGTAAAAGAGAGAAAGGAAATGAGGAAATGAAGAAAATTGCGTTCATTCTGGATTTCATGCATCATCCTCTTGATAACTATAGCGCCCCAATATAGGATTAAGTGTAGAAAATCGTTTTTGCAAAGGTCCAACATTTAAAAGAAATGTAAATTTTCGGTTGTCTTCTTAAATTCCTCGACTATTTCTTAATTGTTTCCAATAATGTTGTCCCCATCTGCGAAGGAGTGAATAAAAAACCCACAACTGAACATTTTACAGGGTTTATTGCAGAAGAAATTGCGTTTTGGGGGTTGAAAATGCAACAAAATTACATGGAGGGAGGGGGGGGTGGTAGGGGCGCAACTTCATTGTTTGATCCGGACACCATAATTTCTATATAAGCAACTGAATTTTTAAAAAAATGCTCACAGCACCCCCAGTGAAAAAATCGTTCCCAGGGGCCTGTAGTCCACATACATTGTAATCACTCACAACAATAGCCACGTATATTATAATCACTTGCAGCAATAGTTCACGTATTTATATATCAAAATAGTCTACTTACACTGTTATCACTTACAAATAGTCCATTTACAGTAGTCCACATACGGGGAAAATGAACTTAAAATCTGTGTAGAGCATGTGGAACTCCATTCGGCATCCAGTAAGTAGGTAAATCCCCCCCCCCCCCCCCTGACCATACAAATTTATGGCTAAGCCCACCGCATTCTACCTCTTCATATCCCTGGCTAGCTGTCTCTATTCAAGCTTAACATTGAGGTTCCCCCCTCGACATGTCGAAATGTGAAGTTGTCCCAAAATTTTGCTGTGCAGACCGTTTCACCGGTGTCGTTTTCATTATACATGTAGCTGTTACATTGAACACGTTACGCAGATACTAGTCCCTGATTGGACAGATGGCTGCCACGTGTGTAGTGACGTCACAATCTTCTTCCATCTTTGTCTGTTTGTTCTATTTTGGATGCGAAGAAAATATAGCCCTTTCCCTTATAACCAACAAAATAACAGAAATTCCTACATGTACTTTCACATGGCTTCGTAAATTGGGACAGTAGTATTATCAAGTAAATCATATTCCAGGGGAAAGAAGTGACCCTCCCCACTCAACGGGATCCGAAAGGGCTTCCAGGATTCTTGACATATGGAATCACCTGCTATTATACTCTCTGAATGTAGAGGAGTGAATTTGCCACTCGAAATTAAGAGCGAAATAATTTTCACTCCAAATTGAGTGGTAAAGCACACCCTTTTGAGTGAGCATGCCGACATTCCTTCATCAGCCGTCTTACTCACTGATAATTTGGCAAATTATTTACGTTTTCAAAGTTATCAATAATTTGTGATTAAAATAATCAAAAAGCAGTTCTCTTCTTAAACTTAAACTTCTTACATAACATGGCATAATGGAATTATACGGTCATCATCATCATCATATCGATCATAGTCATCATCACAATCACTATCATCCTCGCCATCATCATCGTGGCCATTATAAACATATTTATCACCACTGTCACCATGGTCATCATAGTCATCACCATCATCATCATCATCATCCTCATCATCTTTACCATAATTATCATCGTTATAATCATCATTGTCACCAGAGCTGTCATTATCATAATCATCATATTCATCATCATCACTATCACAGTCATCATCCTCACCATCATTACTAGCGTCGTTATAATCATTATCATAATCATCATAGTCATCATCATCACTATCACAACTATCATGCTCATCATCATCATTATCATTACCATCGCCATTATTATCATCATCATAATCATCATAGTCATCATCATCACTATCACAACTATCATGCTCATCATCATCATTATCATTACCATCGTCATTATTATCATCATCAACAACATCATAGTTATCACCATAATCATCCTCATCACCACCATCATCATCACCATCATCATTGCTGTAATCCTGTGTGATCATGGTGATATTAAGCATTCCCTTATCAATCTGTATAGTGAAATCATAGCAGGACTCCATAGTACTCAGGACCGCATTCATCTTGACCGTTCCCTGGACACCGTTGGCGAGGTGAGACACCGAGATAGTCATAGGGCCTGACGGAATTGTAGGCTGCCAGGAATTCATCTTTCTGACTATCTGACTCGTGTCTCTTCCATCTTTATCCGTGCAAACTATCTTCAGTATTACATCTGTCTTGTTGTGAATACGAGGTGAAGAATTTCCACTCCACATTATACTATGTTTTACTCTCTAAATTTAATTTTCACTACTTTTTCTCTCCTCCGGGAGTCACGAGTGTGATCACTTACTATCGTAAGAGTTCATCTGTATTGGTCATAAGATATTGAAGAGTTTAACTTTTGATGTCAATATGAATATGTTCATCTCCGAATTTTTCAGCTACAGCCTTCGTCAGCGATGTGAGACCATTCTAAAGTAATAAGAATCATATAAACTCGACATGTTCTTTTCTGCCTTATCCTTCGATGATACTAAGAATTATCTCAGTGTCCTGGTAGGTCTGTAACAAACCCATATGCCAAACTAGTTGAAATTCCGACGAAGTGCTTCGGAAATTCCTTTGACATAGTGTAGATCTGTCGATCTGTCGTACTGTCTTCATTGGCCGAAGACTTTCCTTGTTTGGTCTTGTTGAGTTTATTGAAAGCCCAGTTACGGTGATCACTTGTTAAGGAGTGACTGTCGATGTATTGTACAGTGCTTTCTAAAATGAAGATTGTGAATTTTTAGTCTATTTTCAATCCCCAGGGAATCACGTCAATTATCACTCGATTTTTATGGAGAGTAGATGAAGCAAAGTTGAAAGTGGATCGAAAAAGCACTGGTTTCCTAAAACGTAGGCCTATCGATGAAACGAAAGACTCCTATGTCATAAGGAGATACTTCATTAAATGTTACGTTGAAATGCAACACGGAACAGGAAACCCAAATACGTGCTCCTGTTTGGCTGAAATTCAAGTCGCGTTTATGAACTGGTAGTCGGTATTTCCTTGATAAATATACGAAGCTCGATGTTGTAATAATAAACGGTTCACCTCAACGAACCTTGGATTATTGCAACATCATACAAGGGTGCGAGTTGGAGAAGAGTAGGCCCGCAGTTTAGAACATCATTATTCTGTACGCGTAGAGTTTTCACATATCACAACACTCTGCCACAGTCTGACTTTCGATATAGTCCCGGTCACACGAAGTTATTTACCAAACAAAATTAATTGTATTCATCCTCTACAACTTGTCTGATCTTCAAAGTACTGGCCATGTAATGTAGGCCTACAGCGTTTTGAATTCTTGGAACACAACATTTCAAATCGTAAAATTTCAAATAAATAGCAATCCATTCCGTACAAAAAAGGTTATTATGAAATATATGTAGTTTCAAAGGCACAACGTTTTAGGAAAGCACGCAGTGTCTGTAGGTCAATCATAGAAACTCCCATCTCCCTGTTATAAACAACAGAACTAAACACAACTGTTACTGAGGACAATTAAGTACAGTATCTAAATGCTTGCGTTTTGGTGTCATGATGATGTATGTAGGAAGGTTATCAGATTATCGAATAAAATGTTGTTTTATAACTGATGATCCCCCATTTCTGATAACAATAGTTTGTAAGTTGAAGACTTCTCTACTTTACTCCTTTACCGCCCCATTCTCTCTCTCTCTCTCCCCTCTCCCTTTCTCTCTCCCTCCTTGAATTGAATGCTTTAAGTTTGTCTCCCTCTCTCTCTCTTTTAATTATATAACAATGACTTGCTAATTCTTCCATGTTTTCTCTCTCTCTCTCTCTCCCTCTATATTGACTTGCTTCATTAATTATGCCATCTATATAATTTCTCTCTCCCTCTCTCTCTTTCTCTATTAATCTGCCTTTCTGTCTGTATTTCTCTATCCTCTCTTTTTATGTTTTATTATTTTTTTCTTTGTCGGTACTGATAGTCTGCATATGACTATATAACTATTATGGTTTCTTTTATATTATGTTTTTCTCACATTTCCTTTTTAAAAAGTTTTATCCGGTGTATTTATTATGCACTAAAGCTAACTTTCAACTATAGGCCTCCTGATCAAAGTTTCTTTTTATTGACACTTTTGGGAGGAGCCAAGATTGATAGTACTTCTTTTTTAAATAATCATTTACCTATATAGCTACCCCTGGATTTATACAGCTGTACACTTTATTAACATGTGTTACTGGTATACCTGCAGTCTCTTGGTAAGTAACACATTTATACAGCTTATTTCACTATTATAGTAATTATTCAAAGCACGTATGTTTCTCTGCAAAATGAAAAATCAACAAATTTGAATCTGACAGATACTTCTGCAGATGTAATTTGTTATATGATCTTGTATAATGCGTATAATTTATAGACAGCAAAATCGTGTATTAAACTAATCAACATATCTCAGAGCGAAATGAAAAGTCAACACATTGAAATGTACAAGTACTCTGTATAATGTAGCTGGTTAGCTATTTAGCACTTAATTTACAAGTACTCTGTATAATGTAGCTTGTTAGCTATTTAGCACTTAATTTACAAGTACTCTGTATAATGTAGCTGGTTAGCTATTTAGCACTTAATTTACAAGTACTCTGTATAATGTAGCTGGTTAGCTATTTGGCACTTAATTTACAAGTACTATGTATAATGTAGCTGGTTAGCTATTTGGCACTTAATTTACAAGTACTCTGTATAATGTAGCTGGTTAGCTATTTAACACTTAATTTACAAGTACTCTGTATAATGTAGCTGGTTAGATATTTAACACTTAATTTACAAGTACTCTGTATAATGTAGCTGGTTAGCTATTTACCATTTAATTTACAAGTACTATGAATAATGTAGCTGGTTAGATATTTAACACTTAATTTACAAGTACTCTGTATAATGTAGCTGGTTAGCTATTTAGCACAATAATTTACAAGTACTCTGTATAATGTAGCTGGTTAGCTATTTAGCACTTAATTTACAAGTACTCTGTATAATGTAGCTGGTTAGCTATTTAGCATTTAATTTACAAGTACTCTGTATAATGTAGCTGGTTAGATATTGAACACTTCATTTACAAGTATACAAATAATTTCTTGGTACTGCAAAATTTTAATATGGCACGAAAAAGAGACATGATAACGAAGCTTTTCGACCTGCACTCATCAGGTTATCACGCAGGTATATAACAAATTACTTGAAATAAACTATATTATACTCGGTGAACCCGGACGCAACCTAGACGCCGTAATTTCAGAACAATCGCAAAGCTTGGACGAACTCCTTTTGTCTGCACAGAAGAGGTCCATGCGATTGAATGTAAGCAGCTTCCAGAAAGCGTAAATGCGCTGAGCTTCTGGCCCGGGACATAATTGAGAATTGATCGTCGGCATAGCTTTGTGCGCAAGCTGGATTGTTCAGCAAGTGGAGACCAATCGCTGAATCGCATTTGGCTATCTTTGGTCTGTTAGCGTGCATTTCAGATTTGCAGGCACGGACGGGCTGCGTGCGCTGATTGGTTGTACGGTTCCGAATAATCGAGGGAATGTGTTGTTTAATGCGATCAGCCAACCGCTGAGAAGTACGGCCCACGTACCTGGCATCGCACCGGCACTGAATTTGGTAAATAACATTACTCAAGTGGGGGGTGGGTAGTACATCCTTGCTAGTTGACGGTAGCATCCTGTGTGTAGAAAACACAATTCGTGTCGAAACCGCGTAATAGCAACGTGACACTGCGTGTTTGATCTGACTGGCGTATTTGTCAGATACCTTACCCCTGCAGGGTAGTTTGAGATACACGGGGCATTTGGCAGGTCCAAATCTGGTGTCAGATTTGGATTGTGCCTCCAGCGTCCGTGTTATGGTGCGAGATATAACATGCTCAGGGTAACCATTGTCAAGGAGAATAGTTTTGATTTTCGCGATTTCGGGAGCTAATTTGCACGCAGAGCAAATCCTATAAAGGGCGCGGCACACTAAGTTTCTAATGAGCCCAATCTTGTATGAAGTTGCACTGTACGAGTCCCATCTCGTGTATTGCCCGGTGAATGTGGGCTTGCGGTAGACGGAAGTGATGAATTTCCCATCACTTCTCTCAACGAGAACGTCGAGAAATGGGAGCGCATTGGACAGTTCAATTTCACATGTGAATTTTAGCGCGGGATGGAGCCGGTTCAGTTGTGTAAGGAAAACCTCACACGCTGCGCGGTTATCAAAAATTGCAAACGTATCATCAACATACTGACAATACACATGTGGGACTATATTAAGATCGGTGGCGTTCTGTAGCAGGCGCATTTCATGAAAGCCAACAAAAATGTTAGCAAGCGCGGGGCCTAATGGGGATCCCATAGCCACACCATCTATCTGTGAATACATCGTATCATTAACACTAAACTCAACTGCGCGAGTGGCAAAGTTCATGAGATCAATGAATGCGGGCTCAGGAACAGGTGGTGAGTCTAAGTCGCCATGATAGAGATAAGAAGCACAGATGTCAATAGCTTCTTTCAGTGGCACATTGGTAAATAGGCTAGAGATATCGAATGAACACATAACACAATTACTATTATCAAGGGGCAGATCGCGGACGAGTTTAGCAAACGTAAACGAATATCTAACAGTATGAACAGACAAACAATCTAAGACTGGCTGAAGTTGCTCGCTTAGCCATTTTGCCAGTTCATGCTGCGCTGACCCAACCATCGATATAATAGGACGAAGCGGAACGTTGGTTTTGTGGGTTTTGGGGAGGCCGTACATGCGGGGTCTTAGCGAGCCATGTGGTCGAATTCTATCATAAACTGGCTTAGACAAATCGCCGCGTTTACATAAATCTAATAAATGTCGTTGGAGCTTGGTTTCCAAAGTGGCTGTGCGATCATGTTCTGGGACAGCACCTATGCGACAAAACTTTGATTCATCATGAAGAATGTCAGACATTTTGTTAAAATAGTCACTTTTATTCAGAATGACGACACCGGTGCCCTTATCGGGTTGGCATATATGAATGTCAGGATTGGCTTTAATTCCGCGCAGTGCCACCAAGCATTCGCGAGTCATGTGAAAATCTGACATATCATTTGGAATGCCACAATACGCATGCGCAAGATCTGATAAGCGCGCTTTGAGTGACTCTCCGTCTTCCTTGGAAGTAGGAATGTGTCTAAACAGCTGAGAGTACAACAACTCAAATTCTGCGAATACCTCTTCTCGATTGATTTTCGACTTGGGCACGCCGAAATTAAAGCCATGTGCTAACACAAATGCCTCTGCGTCGGAAAGCACGTGATCAGAGAGGTTGGTGATATGTACTTTCTTATCCTGGATTGTACTGCCGAACCGATAGCGTTTCAACGATGCAATAGTATTGGCATGCTTATTGCGCGTTTTCCTTTCCATTTGCTCATCGATGGAAGCTATGTAGCTGCCATACACACTAATCCATCCATTCAATCTGTCTCCTCTACAAGGCATGCGGAATTTACCGCATATTACCTTGTCATCATTCAGCAACGCGCAGGACATAACCCATAACTTACCTCTACTGGTTTTCACTCTTTTAATGTGTTTAGTGTTTATATCTAACATGTATGTATATGTGGATTACTGCTATCGGATTTTCTATTTCTAATGATCACATTGCATTCATCTATGCATCCTACCATGGCCGGGCGTGTTATTCCATCTGTGACATTAATTGTATCAAGGAGCTTCCACATACCATCATACCCGTCAATCCTCCCATTATACTTCCCTCTCCCAGCATCCTTCAGAAACCTCACACCTGATACAGTACGAGTGACATGTTTCACCCCATCCTCATCCAGTGGCTTCTTAAGTTCATCAGCCACTGATGTTTATTTGTTATGATAAATAAAATTGAAAACAACAAACAAATAAACACAAAACGCTGAGTTTGCACACCCCTATTTTATATCCCCATAGCAAAAAGTAGAAAAATTCTAGGCCAGGGTCAAAACAACTTTGTCCCCCTCCCCCTCCCCCTCCCCCTCCCCCTCAAAATGAAAAAGGTCATATTTGCCACGTCCCAGCCTACATGTTGTGACTGAAGATTGCATGCGCAATAGACGGGATTTATACATTGCATAAGATTCACTGCATTATGCAGTGTAAGGGTCAAGTTATAGGAAACCAAATTAAGTTTTTTTATTTTTAAGGATACCATACATTTACGGGAATCGTTGTACACACTTGGGCTTAACACATGGAAACTATAGACTGATGTGGGCACGGATTCTTAGGAAGGAAAACTTTGTTTTACCTACTGAATTACCACAAATCTACTGATCTACTGATATTGTTACTATTGTACATTCCGATGTGAGAAACAGATTTGGAGTTCAGTTGAGTGCTAATAAACAAAGATCTATGAAATAACCACATCAAGTCTCGTCAAGGATTCAAATGTAGACATCTCTACATTAGTAAAACAAAGTGAACACTTCAGTGTCAACGGATACGGAACGGATCGACACACGGGACAGCCCCCGGCGTGAATGATCATTTTGACCTACTTGCGAACACACGCAAGTCAAGTGAGACGTGACACAGTGAGTAATTGAATGAAATGAAAGTAAACTGAAGTGAAATCGGCTACTTGTTACTGATTTGAAAGGATTGGTGTACCAAATGAAGTGCAATTATGGATGGGAATATGAATGGAATTCCAAATTCCCAGTTGGTAAAGGAATGCAAAGATAAAGAACTACATGTAAACAATGCCAAAGATCAGGAGAGTGGTACCACAAGGGACTTTGTTGACGATATAGAAATAGAGCCTAGATCTGAGCCTGAGTTAGAGTTGGTCACACTCTCCGTGATCATGGACGAGAAGAACTACAAACCTTTCACAAGGAACCAGCTAGCGTCGAAGAAGGAACCACCAAACAAATGCTTCAGGAAATGATGAGATTCACGGCTGAAAACAGTCTGCCGTCACCAGACTTAGAACCATTCAGTGGGGATCCACTCGACTACCTTACATTCATAAGAAATTTTGAATATGTGGTTGGAAAAGAACTGATGAACCTTCAAGAAGATTAGAGCTCCTACTTAAATATACCAAAGGAGAGGCGCATGAGCTCATTAGGGAATGCCCCCACATACAGCCAAGTAAGAGGGCCTATGAGACAGCCAAGTACATGCTACACAGAGACTATGGAAAGCAGAGTAATATCATAAATGCATACAAAGAAAGGACAAATGCCTGGGAGCAGATCCGATCAGGAGACAGGCAAGGACTGTGAAAATTCGCAATATACTTAAATAATTGCTCTCATGTTAGAGCAGCAGGAAACTTAGGAGACATGGACAGTGCAAGTTTCTTGAGAGTTCTGGCAAGCAAGCTACACTTGTATCTCCAGCAGAAGTGGATATCACGGGTAGGGCTGACTCGTGATATTGCAAACAGAAACCCCACACTCGAGGACCTGGCACAGTTTGTAATGCAGACTGAAAGAAACATTAGTGATCCCATAGTAGAAGGATTGGGATATCAGAGGACTGAGAAGAGTGCTTCCTACAAGAAAGATGAAAAGGAAAAGTCACAGAAGTCGAGGAGCACAAAGGCATTTGGAACAACTACGTCACAACAGGCTAAGGAACAGGACAAAAGGACACCAAGTTGCTCTTTCTGTGGTTCCAACTCAAAGCATGTTATTGATGAGTGCAGAAAGTTCAAAGCCTTGACAGTAGAAGAAAGGTCAGAGGAATGTAAAAGGAAGGGACTTTGCTTTCGCTGTCTCAAAGCAAAGCATCTGAAGAAAGAGTGCAAGAGTCAGATAAAGTGTGATGTCTGCGACAAGATGCACAATACTCTAATGCATGATCCTAGATGGATGAAAGACAAAGAAGGAAAGACAAAGAAAACCACTAATGATGCTTCTACATCTAACGATATGCAAAGTGAAGCTAGAAAGATCTCGTCAGGATCTACTAATGTGAAGAAAGGTGTTGGAGAAAAATCCCAACATACATCGACGTGCATGACAGTGGTTCCAGTCATCGTGAAGCACAAAGGAAGTGACAGATGCATATCAACTTATGCATTCATAGATAATGGGTGTGGAACAGTCTTCTGTGATACAGAACTTACCCAAAGGCTACATGCAAGAACAAGGAAAACCAAGCTAATAGTCAAAACTCTGAATCTTGAAGAAGTGGTAGATACTGAAGTCACTGTGGATGAGCTGCAGATTGCAGGAGTAAATGAAAAGGAATTCATCAATCTCCCACCCATCTATGTGAAAGATGGTATTCCAGTGACTGTTTCAGATGCTCCAACTCAAAGGGATCTGAAACGATGGAAGCACCTGAAGGACATACAATTGCCAGAAATAAGTAATAGCAACTCTATTTCCAGGGTAACTCGGACGATTGGAGCCAACGTTCCGTCAGCATCGATGCCTCTGGAAATAAGAGCTGGTGACTTGGAGGAACCATATGCTATTCGTTCAAAGCTGGGATGGCTCGTGTATGGCATACAAACACAAGAGCAAGCAGATAGTCACAAAGTCTGTTTCTGTAAACAGCAGGAAGTATCCGTCATTCCTAGACAAGAGGAATTGGAACAGAAGTTCAGGGACTTCTGCAATATGGAATTTACAGAAAGACTGAGTGATCCTAAAGAAGGCCTATCAGTTGATGATAAGAAGTTCTTGGGCATTATGGAGAAATCCATTACTAAAAAGGGCGATCACTATCAAATGGATTTGCCCTTCAGACACGCAGATGTGGCTATGCCCGACAACAGAGACCAAGCTGAAAGATTCCTGGAAAGACAAGGACAGAAATTGTTGAGGAATAAGGATCTTCATCAACAGTATACCACATTTATGGAAGATTTGGAAAGACAAGGCTATTCTGAGAAGGTTCCAAAGGGAGACTTGAACAGAAGTGATGGAAAGGTATGGTACATCCCGCACCATGGAGTATTTCATCCCCAAAAGCCGGGAAAGATTAGAGTTGTCTTCAATTGTCCTATCAGCTACAAAGGAAGGTCTCTTAATCAGGAACTCTTACAAGGACCAGATCTTACCAATAGATTGCTTGGTGTCCTCCCCAGGTTGAGAAAAGACAAGGTGGCTATAATGGCAGATATACAGTCAATGTTCTACCAAGTGAAAGTCACGCCAGACCAGTGTGACATGCTACGTTACCTGTGGTGGCCTCAGGGAGATATCACCAAAGAGCCGGTAGCCTACAGAATGCTAGTCCATCTTTTCGGGGCAACGTCTTCTCCAAGTTGTTCGAATTATGCCCTGAAGAGAACAGCAAAGGACCATGAAGAAAGTGCAAAGAAAGAAGTCCTAGATGCCATACGTAATGACTTCTATGTTGATGATTTTCTTAAGTCATTGTCAACCCCAGAAGAAGGCATTGCTCTAGCTGAATCATTGAGACAACTGTTGACCAAGGGAGGCTTCAAGTTAACCAAATGGTCAAGCAACAGCCGAGAGGTCTTGGATTCCATTCCAAAGGAGGAACATGCTGTTGAATTGAAGGACTTGGACTTACAAAGGGAAACTCTTCCTACAGAACGAGCTCTTGGCGTAAGATGGGATCCAGAAAATGATCAGCTAGGCTTCAAACCGAAAGAAATGTCTAGAAAGGCTACTCGACGAAACATTCTATCAGTAATGAGCTCAATCTATGATCCCTTCGGGATAGCAGCACCATACGTTCTGAAGGCTAAGATAATTATACAACAGTTATGCAGAGCCAAGTTGGACTGGGACCAGCCAATCCCTGAAAAGCAGAAAATGGAGTGGGAACGTTGGATGAACGAGCTGAAAAATCTTGATCAGGTTAAGATTGAAAGATGTCTGAAACAAAAGAACTTTGGTAAAGTGACAAACAAACAGCTGCACCACTTTGCCGATGCCAGCCAAGATGGTTATGGCGTTGTGACCTACTTGAGACAGACAGATGAGAATGAAGAGGTTCATGTGGCATTTTTGACAGCTAAAGCCAGGGTTGCCCCCTGAAGCCTCACACTATTGTAAAGATGGAGTTGACTGCTGCAACACTTGCAGTGAAGCAAGACAATATGATCAAGAGGGAAATGAATATGGACTTGGATGAGACAGTATTTTGGACAGACAGTCAAACAGTTCTCAAATACATTGCCAATGAAACCGCTAGGTATCCAGTGTTCGTGACGAACAGACTGAGTATCATTCGAGATGGATCAGAGACAAATCAGTGGAAATACATTCCTACCAGGTTGAACCCTGCAGATCACGCATCCAGGGGATTGGATGCCAGTGAACTAACCCAGAAAAAGGAATGGCTTGAAGGCCCGGAATTCCTGAAGCAGTCTGAGGAAACATGGCCATCTGAGGGTGTGAAGGCTCCAGCTGGAAAAGAGATAGCTGATGATACTATGTCAGAAGATGTGAATGAGACTCACATTCATGCCACAGTGATAAACAAGGAAGATCCCATAAATGCACTCCTGTTGCATTATTCTGACTGGGATAAACTGAAACGAGGAGTTGCCTGGATAATGAAGTTCAAGAAAAGGCTACAAGGAAAGGTGAAGGGAATAGATGGCCATTCCAGTGAAATGTTCAACCTGACAAATAAGGACATTGAAGATGCTGAAGTCGCAATTGTGAAACAAGTGCAACTTGAGTCATTCTCAGAGGAAATGAAACGACTGGCTTGTCACAGAGAAGAGAAAGGAGTACCAAAAGGCTCCACCCTTAGTAACCTTGATCCAGAATTAAGCAGTGGGTTACTCAGAGTAGGTGGAAGGTTGCAGAATGCTCAGATTCCAAGCAATACAAAACATCAATACATCCTACCAAAGAAGCACCATGTAACCACTCTTATAATGCAGTACATCCATAGGAGAGTTGGTCATCAGGGACAGAATCACATGGTAGCTGAATTAAGGCAGAAGTTCTGGGTGGTAGGAGCTGGAGTCTTGGCACGAAACATAGCCAGGAAATGCATCATTTGCAGAAAGAACCAAGGAAAAGCTGGTTATCAGAAAATGGCAGAACTTCCAAGAAGCAGAGTTCAGAGTAATGAGCCAGCATTCACCAGAGTTGGCATGGACTACTTCGGTCCTTTTGAAATAAAGTGTGGAAGAAGCATGAGGAAACGAGATGAATATTCGACCGCGCGCGGTCGGAATTTATGCCTCCGCCATCGCCAGATTGGAAATGTATGGCATACATGTACACTCTAAAAAGGACTGGTCCAACAAAATGACAAATCTTTTCACTTAAAATGCACAGGAGACAGAAAAATTCATTTCATTTCATTTTCATATAAAACTAGAAATATTTGATTTGACCTCTGTGACCTCTGACCTTTGACCTACTTACCCCAAAATCTAATCAGTTCATCTTTCTATGGGGATACATACTGGTACCAAGTTTGAAGTTCTCACCTCAGATAGTTCTTGAGATATCGTGGTAACGGTGCTAAAAACCAAGAATTCTTATGTAATTTCATGTAAATTGACCTCTGTGACCTCTGACCTTTGACCTAATTACCCCAAAATCTAATCAGTTCATCTTTATATGGGTATGCATACTGGTACCAAGTTTGAAGTTCTCACCTCAGATAGTTCTTGAGATATCGCGGTAACGGTGGTAAAAACCACTAATTCCATGTAATTTCATGTAAATTGACCTCTGTGACCTTTGAACTTTGACCTACCTACCCCAAAATCTAATCAGTTCATCTTCGTATACGGTAACATACTAGTACCAAGTTTGAAGTTCTTACCTCAAACAGTTCGAGATATCGTGGTAACGGTGCTAAAAACCAAGAATTTTTATGTAATTTCAGGTAAATTGACCTCTGTGACCTCTGACCTTTGACCTACTTACCCCAAAATCTAATCAGTTCATCTTTCTATGGGGATACATACTGGTACCAAGTTTGAAGTTCTCACCTCAGATAATTCTTGAGATATCGTGGTAACGGTGCTAAAAACCAAGAATTCTTATGTAATTTCATGTAAATTGACCTCTGTGACCTCTGACCTTTGACCTACTTACCCCAAAATCTAATCAGTTCATCTTTCTATGGGGATACATACTGGTACCAAGTTTGAAGTTCTCACCTCAGATAGTTCTTGAGATATCGCGGTAACGGTGGTAAAAACAGTAATTCCATGTAATTTCATGTAAATTGACCTCTGTGACCTCTGACCTTTGACCTACTTACCCCAAAATCTAATCAGTTCATCTTTCTATGGGGATACATACTGGTACCAAGTTTGAAGTTCTCACCTCAGATAGTTCTTGAGATATCGTGGTAACGGTGCTAAAAACCAAGAATTCTTATGTAATTTCATGTAAATTGACCTCTGTGACCTCTGACCTTTGACCTACTTACCCCAAAATCTAATCAGTTCATCTTTCTATGGGGATACATACTGGTACCAAGTTTGAAGTTCTCACCTCAGATAGTTCTTGAGATATCGTGGTAACGGTGCTAAAAACCAAGAATTCTTATGTAATTTCATGTAAATTGACCTCTGTGACCTCTGACCTTTGACCTACTTACCCCAAAATCTAATCAGTTCATCTTTCTATGGGGATACATACTGGTACCAAGTTTGAAGTTCTCACCTCAGATAGTTCTTGAGATATCGTGGTAACGGTGCTAAAAACCAAGAATTCTTATGTAATTTCATGTAAATTGACCTCTGTGACCTCTGACCTTTGACCTACTTACCCCAAAATCTAATCAGTTCATCTTCGTATGGGGATACATACTAGTACCAAGTTTGAGGTTCCTACCTCAAATGATTCTTCAGATATCGCGGTAACGAGAAGTGGGACGGACGGACACACGGACGGACGCACGGACGGACGCACGCACGGACGGACGGACGGACAACCCGAAAACATAATGCCTCCGGCACCCACCTTCGGTGGGCGGAGGCATAAAAATATGATGTAATCTTCACGTGCCTCTCCTGCAGAGGGGTGCGCATAGAGGTTGCATCAAGTCTAGACACAAGCTCCTGTATTGAGGCTATTCGTCGCTTCATCAGCCGTCGAGGACCTGTGACAGAGATGTTCTCAGATAACGGTACCAATTTGGTAGGGGCTGAAAAGGAACTGAAGCAAGCATTAAAGGAGCTGAATCAAGACCAGTTGATCAACTTTCACGCAAACCATGGCATGAAATGGCACTTTAATCCCCCTGCTGCTTCCCATCAAGGTGGAGTGTGGGAACGTCAAATCAGAACTGTCAGAAAGATACTGTGTGCAATCATGGGAGAGCAGTATCTAAAGTCCTACCAGAATGAGGAGCAACTTCATACACTTATGTGTGAAGTGGAGGCCATCATAAATAGTAGGCCTCTTACTCGATGTTCAGACAACCCAAATGATCTGGATGTAATCTCACCAAACAGCTTGCTGACTATGAAGGGTTCCATGATGCTACCCCCAGGGATCTTCAACGACAAGGACATCTACGCCAAGAAGCGATGGAAGCAGATGCAGTACTTGGCCGACCTTTTCTGGAAGAGGTGGGCCCGAGAATACTTACCTTCTCTACAACGTCGCCATAAATGGCTGCAGCCAGGTCGAAACCTGCAGGTCGGGGACATAGTACTCATCGTAGATGAAACAGCGCCCAGATGTTCCTGGTCTATGGCCCGGGTTCAGGAGGTTATGCCAGACAACAAGGGGTTCGTCCGCAGAGCGAAAGTGAAAACTGCAACAACATCGCTAGTAAGGCCAGTAACCAAATTGTGTCTTCTACTGGAGCAGGAAATTTGAATGGAGTTTGCCTTATTTTGTGATGGAAATGTAAAGGATCCATTTTATGTGAAAGTGCCTTTAAGGAAGCTTTGAAAATATATAGGTGCAAGATAAGCACTAAATAGTTTGTGTTTGATATGTGCAAAGATGTCTACAAATTAGTTGTGTATGGATCATTATTGGAGAAGTACAGTAAGCGATGAATATGTTTTGGATCATTATTCCAGGAGGATATCATGTAAATGAAGCGATTTTGTGTTTGGATCAAGCGATCAAGTGGAATTCAGAGCATCAGTGAAAATCTGTGTTTGTGTTGAAGTGAAAATTGAAATATTGATAAGTCCTTTTTGGATAATTTTGATAGCAGTTATTTGTGACCAAACGCGACGGTTTCAGGCGGAAGTCGCAAAATTGCAAATGTCAGTTTTCATGTGTTCTAGAATCTCTGGTTAATAACCTTTAAAATGATGTATAACATGGATATATTACTAAAACAGAAGTCATTGTAAAAAGTGATTTAAGACATGAAAACGCTCCGCCAAGGAATTTAAAAAACGGAGAAAACGGTGCTCAAAGTTTCGGTGCGAAACGAAAGCAAGCTGCCCGTAGCTCGTTATGGTCCATTGAGCACTTCCCTAGCAACGTCTCCCTTGAACTCGACCACGTGCCAAGGTCATGTGCGGCGTGCAAAAACCTTCATTATGCAAATTGTATGTAAATTACGTTAGGTAACAATGAGCGTACACCAGCCAGCGTGGGCGTGAATTGTCACCCGCATGACGCGAATTTCGCTTAGAATTCGGTCCCCGTTTGTGAAGGCATGCTTATCAGAATACTTAAAGCTATGCTTTTGTTCTATAGGCGGATCACGGGAGGTAAGGGGTATTGAACGGCGGTATTGATGGCCCTTTCTCTGCCGTTTTAGCCTTTACGAAGAAAACACTGCACCTGAAGCATTTTATTATTGAAATTCTTTTCACGTGGCCCAGCCCCGCTCCATTGAGACCTCTACAAACACAATCGCCCAATCCCGGATTTTAGATCACCTTTTTTCTCCTTGCCTCATATTTTCAAAAAGCAAAATATATGGAATCTCTTGCCAGATATAAATTATGCTAACAAGGACAAGACCCCATGCAATGATTCATTTATATCATTAATCAATTCATCAATTCATTCATTTATTTATTAATTTCTTGGGGCAATTTTATTTGGAATCTTTGACAATTTAAATAGATTATGAAAAAGGAGAAAAAAGAGAGCACTGAATACCAAGACAGTCTCGAAATTCTAAGTTTTTTTTTTATCACAATAACTTTTCTTCCATCAAACCACAAGCAAGATTCAATAATTTTACTGCCATGTTTCTTTCATCACATGCTAGGTATTACCAATTTCATCGTCACTTTGTAAGGTTATTTTGAATTAATACTTGAGGTTAAGGCCTTTTTTATTTTGGCAGCCAGTCATAATTTCTACCCAGAAAACTGTGCGCTTGGAAATGCCCGTTTAAATTAGGGCCTAAAAGATTTTTTATTTTTATCATTACTATATTGTTGTTGTTGTCATTATCATCATTTTGAATTACTTGGGGTTAAGTTAGAACGATTTTTATATTAGCAGAACTTTTTGATTTTGGTAGCCAGTCATAATTTCTACACAGAAAAAAGTGCACTTGGAAAAATGCCCGTTTAAATTTGGACCTAAAAAGATTTTTTAATTAGCATTAATATTATTATTATTATTATCATCATTATTGTTATTAGTAGTAGTATTATAATGACAACATCCCTTTCGCTCTCACACACACTCTCTCTCTCTCTATCGTTCCTTCAAGAAACCTTAGACAACGACCATCTAGGTTCGGATTATAAATTGTTTAAAAATAATGAAGATTGCAGTCCCTCAATTCCCCCAAAAGATACAGAATAGCAAACAGTTTTGTTCTCTGAAAAATCCGGCGTCCCTGATTTCCGATTTTGAATAATCAAATTCTCCCTTGCCCGCGTTTCAGATAATCATCAGTTTTCATGGGGAATTTTACACCATAGGCCGATTTACCCAGCAACAAGCGTTATGAATTTTATGACCATTTGACCTATAGTTATGTAATGCTCTGTGTACTGGCATGGTAAAGTCACTACATGTATCTCACTTTGTTGTAACCAACACTGCCTCATGCATAAGTCTTTCGATTGTACACCAGACTGGCTGAGCCCTAAAAATATCAGCTACAATAAGTTTCCCCAGGGCTTTTCAAAAGTTTTGGTGTCAACCAAGATTATCTAGCTCCCCAAAAATTCCGACGACCCCCCCCCCCCCCCCCCCGACTTAAGTTAATTTTATTTTCAACCCATAAACGCAGTTCTTGTTTGTGAGATCATGCACGCTTTGATGTTTATTTATTTCGTATTTCCTGCTTATCCTTGATGATCCAGGCTTATTCATCGGCTTGATCCTCACCAGTTATAATGTACGCCAGGGCCGGCGGAGCCGGTGGGGCCAGGGCCAGGGCCCCCCAATATTTTTTTATCGGACATAGAAAAAAAAAATGACCGCCCCAATATTTGCAGGGGGCGTAAGTTTTTCTAACTGAATGTATTATAAATTGTTGCTATGATGGTTGCCATGGTTACTTTTTTAAGGCTTGTTAAAAATATTTAAGCCTGAAATATCGACAATGCCGATGAAAAAGGTATTTTTTTCCTAAACTTTTTAACCAATATTGTCGCCAAATCTTCCCCCTCATTTGCCCCCCCCCCCCCCCCCCCCCCCTCCAATCTGAAAAACGTTCCGCCGGCCCTGTACACTTGCTGAAAGTCTAGTTAACAAAAAATTAAAGGGAATGTGAATTATGTGCAGCATAATCCGTTAAAACAACAGATTTCAAATTATTTTTCTACATAAAAAGGTAAAAACTAATTCTCGTCCGAGTATTTTCAGATTGAATAAAAGGTGAATTATTTTATGTATTTTTTAGAGTTCTATTTATTTTTTTATTTATTTTATTATTGTGTGTACTTGTGTATGTTCGGTCGTTTCAACATTAAAATGCTCAGACGGGATAAAATTGTTAATGTTGAATATTCATGCCATAACGTTATTTCCCTAGCCCTGCAATTGTTCATGCACTTTTCACACATAAGAAATGATTAAAAAAAAAATAATTGTGGCTATGTGTTGCATGTGGATGTAAAATTCTAGTTTTATGTTATTGAGGATTTAACCATTCAGTGGTGCAAATAGGTGTTGATGCCAGCATACAGTCACCCACGGATCAATACATAGAACAATGGGCGCCTTTGTACGGGGATCTGTTAGAAAGCATACTTTGTTATTCCATCTTTCCATCTTTTCATAATACGAGTTGTTGATAAAACGATTGTTCGAAAGTGAATTGACGTCATCACACATTCTCTGTGCGCTTTTTATGCGTGTGCCAGCACTCGCCCCCGAAGCCATGGCCGCCCCGCAGGTATATGCATATGCATAACAATAATTATGAGTAACCAATCACAGCACTTAAAGACGGCGAGCTTAGATAACGTTTGGCAACAACACGAGCTTTTAAGAAAAATAAATATGCATTAGGCAATTAGAGCGCCGACCAATCACAGGGTGCGAAGTCGGCGAACTGCCATTATGTCACGTCACTCAGGGCCCTAGTAACAAAAGAGACGTGCGCAAAGCTCGCTGTTGAGGATCTGTCGTTTTTGCGAAGATGAAACTCCCGTCGATGCGATTTGGAAGAGGTGATTTAAAACATTATTTTGAGGTACTTAGACATGGTATTTTGGCTTTAAATTTCGGGACATGGTAGAGGAATAATCAAAGCTTCGGAATATGTAAAAAAAAAATTCCGACCCGTTGGGACACATTTGTGATAAATGAGCCACTACAGGATCAAATCATGCTTAATCGCAATTTTGCATTGGATCAACACATGTGAAGTTGTGAATTTGTGCAGAACGACACCATGGCAACTCGCGAATTGCAAGGGAACAAAAGGTTTACGCGATTTCAAGAGAGAACGCTTATACTGAGAAGACGTAATTTCAAGAAATTGAATTATGATAAGTCAGAACCAAATATTTGACGCTTAACAAGAACGATAAAGATATGGACATGAACTGAAACGAACTAGTGGACATTCAAACTGTTGAAGTCGAACTCGGTGAAATGCTGTTTTCAACTGTTTGTTTTGAAATATGATGTTTTATCATGCATAATGTGAACTATTTTAGTTTCGGTATCTCTTTGTGTTATCATAGATTGAGATGCTTATTTAAAGGATGGTTTATATACATGGTATATTGTACACAAAACAATGATAAAAGGAATATTTTGTTGGAGAAATTGTTCAAGATCATGGCTGAAATGGATTCAGAGGTAAAAATCTGTTATACAGTATTTTGTTCATAATTATAATACATACCAAAAGAGGAAGATTCAAATTGGGATAAAGGGATAAAGGGATAAATTATTTTGGAAATAGTGCATCCGTTTCCATAGAAACCATATTTTATGTGGTGTAAGAATATTTACATGATATAAAGGTATAGCTATGATGTGTCTGCAGTGTAGAGCATTATCAGGAAGTTCAGATTGTGCTATATATTTCATATCATTACAACATGTTATAATTGGTTGATTTCAGTAAGGTTTTGATTGTGTTATGTTGAAAACTGAAGTTTGATATGTTTAAGTGAAATGAAGAATTTTATTCAGTCATACTGTGTGCAAATGGCAGAGACATTTGCATGTGTTTAGTAGTCAATCCACAATTTGACTTCACTCACCCAGGTATACTTTAGACAGTTTAATAGAGCCACAGAACCAGGTTAAAATGTTTTCGGAGGTGCAAAGTGATGTACAGGTATTACACATATGAAGATAGTAAAATGCAGTGTTATCTATCTTTTATTTGTTGTTTGAAAGTACATCTAACTATGTGTATACACATGTTTATTTCAGTTCATTTGAAGGTGTTTGGAAAGGTTTTATGTTTATGTGAAAACAAGCGACAAAAATATATAGTTGATCAGGTGCAACTAATGATTTAAATGGAGATAGATTACACCTTATATTCGTTTAACAGTTTATGTAAGAATATATTTCTCTAGAAACATGATAGAGGCAGTAAAGCCGCCACTAACCATTCCTGTTTTGGATTTCGTATCACTGGTTTTATCTCAGATATATTTTGAAAAGCATTTATGACAAATTTGTGTTTTAATGATTTAAGTACATGCAGGTAATTTGATTTTGGTAAAGTTTTGACAGCTATGAGTTGATATTGAAAAGTTATATTTAAAGTTATAGATGATGCATGATTATTTTGTAATAGAAACTTGTGTTCAGTTGATACATGAATGTTTATACCAGGGATAAAGCTTGATTTTAGGATTGAGTATATTCCATGCATTTAGATAGTAGAAATTTGCAGAGTATAGAGATAAAAGCGTTATATCTCACTGTGATTCTGATTTATTTTGGAATAATTAGGTTCAACATATAAATAGAAAGTGTTTGAATTTAATGTAAAAGGTTATGAGACATTCAGTTCAGAAAATATTTCGTAAATAGGTTGATAATAGACAATAGTTGTTGTTTATTAGTTGGCATATTTTATTCATTGACATTAGTGATGAACAGTATAATTTTGGTTCAGTAGATGTTTATCGTTGCATCCTTTTAAAGACTGCAACTGGGGGGAGGAATGTAAGGGTCAAGTTATAGGAAACCAAATTATTTTTTTTATTTTTAAGGATACCATACATTTACGGGAATCGTTGTACACACTTGGGCTTAACACATGGAAACTATAGACTGATGTGGGCACGGATTCTTAGGAAGGAAAACTTTGTTTTACCTACTGAATTACCACAAATCTAATGATCTACTGATATTGTTACTACTGTACATTCCGATGTGAGAAACAGATTTGGAGTTCAGTTGAGTGCTAATAAACAAAGATCTATGAAATAACCACATCAAGTCTCGTCAAGGATTCAAAAGTAGACATCTCTACATGCAGGCATAATAAATATGTAAGAAAGCGTAGTGACGAAGAGAAAAGAGATTATGGAATATTGAATCTGTATATTTTAAAGCACTAGAAAGCTTATCGTTTTAGTGATATATCAGTACATTTGTTGTTGTTATTTTTTGTAAGGGAAAGGGGCGAAATTGATTTGTCTCTCATAGAGGGAAGCAATTCCCTCTCTCCCTCGCTTGGGCACCTATGCGTCATATGCGTAGGTACGAGTACGTTTTAACCAGAGGGGCTGTCGCCGTTTACCTGAATATCAACTTCTGAGTTTTTTTCACATTTTTAAGTGAGAATGTACAGAAGTGACATATTCAGGCTCGTGCACCCCGCTGACTGAATGTGAGATTATTCGGATATCTCGCAGCCCAAATATGAGGTGGTGGTTACCGGAAAATCAGAACTTTAAGAAGCCCGTGGGCAGCCCACTGCACCTATTGAATTATGAGGGAGCATAATGGTCTTGGATGTTTGATTTCCGGATTTGAGAGCACTAAATCGATTATCATACTGCAAATTATCATAATTTGGCGAGGGGGCGGGGGCAAAGTTCGCTCCCTTCCCCTTTATAGAGGAATGTTGATAAACACTGCATGCACTGAAATGCAAGAGAGCGTAGCGATCGAGTGATAACATTTCGATTTTTCAATGTTGTAACTATATATTGTTAAGCTACAAGGTAATTTATATTTCTGTCTAGTGAGGAGGACCGGGAAAACTACTTTGCCCCCTGTTTTTGCAGGGAAAAACATTCACCCCTTGCTTCTGGTCCGTGTGATAGACAGGGTTTGTCCAAGGAACAATATATCCATTAATATAGAATATATCAAATATTGAAACTTGCGTTTTAGAGCAAAAGGAAACTTATCAAACATCGTTACACATCAAAAAAATTTCTCCAGATTTGCTTTCCGTTTATTTATTTATTTATTATTTTTTTGTCTTTCAAGAAGGCCCACTGAGGGGGCAAATCAATTACTGCAAAAAAGAAAATTGAGATTATTGCTTGTTAAAACTTTGCATTTGTCACTAATAGAAAACTAATTGTTATAATTCAAAATTATGGTATTGTGATGGGGAAAGACAATTTCCCCCCCCCCCCCCAACCTGATGGAAGAATGGAGGGGAAAATATGACCTTAGCTTTTGATAGACAGATTTTCTATAATCTTAAGAAACACTGTTTTACATGCATGCATATTATGTACAGCGACCATGTAAGGAAATGTAAGTTTTGGAATGGTGAAACATCACCTTGTTAGAGCACTTAGAAAGCTGATCGCAGTACACGAAATTTATAATGGAGGAGGGGGGGGGGGCGTGCAACATTATTCTACCCCTGTGAGATGGAAGCATTGGCCCCCATGCTTCTGGCGCCTGGGGTGAAAGTTTGCATTTTAAAGCACTAAAAAGCTTATTATATATCGTAATGCAAAATTATCATTATATAATTTTCTATTTTTTTTCCTGCGAGGGGGCAAATGGGGCAATCAAATTGCCCCCCACCTTCGCGCCAGGCGCCTATTAACAAAGACTATGTATATTTTGTAGACACAGACATCAATTATGTTCATGTGTTTGTATCAATCACAATGCTCTATAAAGTCAAAGATGCCCATACCCCCTGATTTTTTTTAATTATTATTATTCACCCACGAATACATCTAACTACGCGGGTTTAAAAATATAATTATTCAAATCATATATTTCACACCAAATGTAAAATCCAGCAAAAGTGACAATACGATCCGTTCTTTGTGTACTTTCATGCATGCGTGCTCAATGTAATAACAGTATTTTGATGCTCAGATAAAGCTCCACCTTTTATATTGTTAAACCCGTATTTGCCCAACTACGTTGCTTACAAGCATAATCCAACACGTCATACAATACATTATACATTAAGATCATCAAAATGCAATTTTGAAGTGAATGTAACATAATTACAATACAGTGTGTGGTTAATATGATATTCACAGAATAGAAGAGAAGGATTCGGTTTTCTATCTTTGGAAAAAAATATAAGCGAGTAACCTCAAAGAAAACAAGCCACAGCGTTGTAAGCAAAGAGATCCATGAGGTGTTTCCCTGTTGTAGAAAGCGAAATTCAGTTCAGGAAATGACGTGAACCTTTATGATGAGTCTTTGAGTTCCAAGTTCACATTCGTTCCCGATTATGTGCTTCCGTTAATGTTAAACATCCTGCTCTAGGCACTGCCATGACAACCATGACTTTTCTTCTATCACCCTAAGCAATCTCACATTTCATTTTCGTTTATCCAAACAACAACAACAAAAACAAAGCAATGATTGCGCAATATCTCATAAACAAGGCTCACAGAGAATAGCTGATTGCGCAACTTCTTTGTGAGCAGATCTTAGTACATCAAATTCAACATACTCCATGAGGAAGGTTCAGCTTAGGGATGACAAAGTGATTGTGCAATATTTTTGAAAGGAAGTTAAGGGAAACGAATTTATTGCATGGTTTTTTTTTTGTCAAAGGAAGGAGAGAGTAAGTGAATTTGCGAGCAGATCTTTTCAAACAATGGGTCTGTAAGGACCATTGTAGTGCTGTATTAAAGTAGTACAACGCACGATCAGAGTATGTGACCTTTTGTAAGATGTGATTAAGGGGTGTAATTGCATTCAGGAAAATGAATTACGCTCTGTTTCAGGCCCCTGGTAGCTGGGGGTGGTGGTCAGAGATTTTTGGACTTAAAAAGAGACCCCAAAATGCTGAGGACCTGTTTTTCTTTTGGTTCACAGTAACAAAATTGTTGCCTGCTCTGTTTGGCCAATGATTAAAACAAACTTCACCAATGCCCTTCTGGATTAGCCTGTTCTAGTCTGGGAAATAGAAAACATCTTTTAAAGCCTGGTTTGAGCATGGGATTGCGGTCAAAATTAATGTTCAATTAAATAATTGCAATATTCTTAGAATGAGCCCTTTCTTTATAAACCACCAACAAGTGTCTATATTGTCTATAATTATGCGTTATATAATTATATACTGAAATTTATAAAAGCTTCATAGTATACAATCTTAAGCATTATTCAATTAGATATAAACTCTGGTAGCAGCTCATTGTTGGGGTAGAGAGATTGCAGCTTAAAATTAGGACAGTGATTTAGTCTCCGTGTTTCATTCAGTTACCTGGTCCCTCAGATAGGACTTCAGTAGTAGGTCACTTGGTTGCTTACTACTTGGATGAATTAAAAGAAGCCCTCATTAAATTGAAAATAAAATAGAAATGAAGAAAGTTACCCTGACAACTCGTTGCTGGTTTTTAAATTTCAGTGGTTATAAAAATAGCGTGTTTTACATACGTGTATATCATGATCCCAGCATGCCGTATTTGATTTTTACAAAATGTTTATATTGAATCACTTAGACTTTCACTCGAGTTTAAGTTAAACCGGAGTTGAGAATACGGGCCAATGTGTATATGACTTGGTTTGTGTACCTCATCAGTGATGCATGCTACTCGATGGACGGTGAAATTATAAAATGAATTTAAAATCTATAAAAGATTGTTATTTATATCTCATGATTCCCATAAATATTCTGATGTGACATTTGATGCAATAGAGCTTTATTGAGCTTTCAACCAATTCAAAGATTATTCTTATAGCTAGATGTAAGAAATGAATATAGTACAAATGATTTATTATGATTGCACATGTTGTTTTATGATTTGCATTTTGTTTATGCTTCAGATCAATTGTCATTATTCCCCCCCCCCCCCCCCTTAATATTTTCTATTTTGCAGTCAACGTTACCAGAGTCTTCCGTTGTTTTACGTAGTTAAGCCTGTTCAAGATATACATGCACCATTCCAAGCTTATGCATTCCAGTGGGTGTCTTTATAATTCATTTTCCAAAACGGCCTCAAATATACTGGAAATCTCATTAATATCATGCTTCATGTCATGTCCGCATCACTCGCCAACCCCCTTACAGTTTCTTTATAATTTTACCAAAAAGCATTGTAGTTTCCCTATAGATATTGTAGAATGATAAACTTGGGATCTATACTAATCAAAATGGAGTCATAGAAACCGCTTCCCCCTTCCTCATTTTTGTTAACCCCAAGTTCACAATGAGTTCCCCACTGATTGTTGTTCTGTACTGTTATGTGGGAATCGGTTTACAATCTGGATGACATTTGAATTGTATTCTGTGATTATGGGGAATAACAAGGTGTTGAATCGGACCGGATTTATTGGACAATTATTGGCGTCATGCACTTTCACACACAATTGCTTCATTTCACGCAAACAACATTGGATGGAAATTACGTAACAAATAGGTATCATGTCCGAATCTAGAGTTTTAGAACCCTGGAGCAATAGTTCAATCATTACGTAATTTTCATAGCTCACTTGGATTTTCCTCTATACTGTTCATGTACTGCTGCACAAACACACGCATCAAAGCTTCCTTGGATTGTTAATTCAATTCAATTCAATTCAATTTATTTTCATTTCCACAGATAAACAAACTTTGACATAATTATGTAGAACATTATTCAGTAAGTTAGTATACATATATCAACATAATAATCAAATAAATAATTGTATGGAGTTAACAAATCTGCAGAAATGGAGGGATCCACTAAAAAGCCGAAGCTTGTAAAATGAGGATCCCTCGAAACACATTAAAGTAAAATAATAAATCATATAATTAAAAAAAAAAAAAAAAACAAAAAACAAAACAAAAAAATACCAGTACAATGCCTACGAAGAGAACCTTCAAAAGGACACAATAGAGCTACCATAGAAACGACAGAAAAATTCATACTGAAGGAAATCTTCGTAGGCTTGAACAAAAAATAACCGATTAAATCAACAAAAACGCAACTAGACATACTGCAAATGCGACGCAAATTCAACGCGACTCCCTTAGATGAAGAAACAAATAGAACAATAGAACAATTTAAAATAAAAAGAGAAACCAAAAACAGACATAATATAGAAACATAATATATAAAACGGGGGAAAAAAAAAAAAGAAAAAAAAGACAGACAAAATGAAATGAAATGGAATAGCCTAGGGCATATCATATTGAGGTATAGTGTAATTACAATATTATAAAATATAATAATATGAGATAATAATAAATGTGCGAGCAAAAAACAAAAAAACAAGTACAAAACATCAGTATTCAATTGATGCAATTCATTCAAACTTTTTCCTCTGGACGGTTGTATAGTATAAATAAGTACATTGCAAATAGAGCATTAAATGTCAATAGCAAGAATTATATTCATCGTCTATAAAATATTTCAATTGATAACTATGATCATAGCAAAACAAAAATAACATCGAGAACTACGTACGATTATATATTTACAAAAGGAAAAAAAAGGTAAATATATCATGAGGGCTGGAGGAAGGTAACGCTCACATTCTCTAGAGATGCAAGAGAAAAAAATTGCTATAAAAAACAAAAACAAAAACAAAACAAAAAACAAAAAAACAAATACTGGAAAAGTACTCATAATTAACAAACAAGTAAATTAAAAAGCAAAAGAAAATATATACTTGCATGAAAATAAATTCATACATGATTTGAAATAAATTACGGAAAACTGTCATTTGGTAGGCACGTGTGGAACAATATAATAAAAATATTAATAGAACGTCCACTAAGAGCAGTAAAACATAACATTGTATACAGAAGCGATGGAGGTGGGTTGTAATATATGACGGGGGGGGGGGGGGGGGGTGGCTATGTAGACAAAACAATGCCATGATGAAGGGGAAAGAACATAATAAACACTGATAATGGGTGGAGGCATGCATGATTAGACGACAAAAACGACCAATTTAAGAGAAAATACCTCAGCGGCCTGACCCAGATGCGGAGTGGCGACCTGCTTTGAAATTAAGGGTGAATAAATCAGCTGTAAATTTTTCTGAGATGGATGGAAATCCATGTTTTGCAGCTACACAAGTTACGCTACAAATTGACAATATAAATTGACACTGAATGCATTTTCATTCTGACAGAAAAGAAACAATAACAAGGACAAAATTACAGCAATAACATTGCGGCAACATGACAGCATCATGTAACAGCATCATAATATATACCGGGAAAAAAATATAAAACAAAACAAAACAAAAAAAAAAGACAGACAAAATGAAATGAAATGGAATAGCCTTGGGCATATCATATTGAGGTATAGTGTAATTACAATATTATAAAATATAATAATATGAGATAATAATAAATGTGCGAGCAAAAAACAAAAAAACAAGTACAAAACGTCAGTATTCAATTGATGCAATTCATTCAAACTTTTTCCTCTGGACGGTTGTATAGTATAAATAAGTACATTGCAAATAGAGCATTAAATGTCAATAGCAAGAATTATATTCATCGTCTATAAAATATTTCAATTGATAACTATGATCATAGCAAAACAAAAATAACATCGAGAACTATGTACGATTATATATTTACAAAAGGAAAAAAAAAAGGTAAATATATCATGAGGGCTGGAGGAAGGTAACGCTCACATTCTCTAGAGATGCAAGAGAAAAAAATTGCTATAAAAAACAAAAACAAAAACAAAACAAAAAACAAAAAACAAATACTGGAAAAGTACTCATAATTAACATACAAGTAAATTAAAAAGCAAAAGAAAATATATACTTGCATGAAAATAAATTCATACATGATTTGAAATAAATTACGGAAAACTGTCATTTGGTAGGCACGTGTGGAACAATATAAAAAAATATTAATAGAACGTCCACTAAGAGCAGTAAAACATAACATTGTATACAGAAGCGATGGAGGTGGGTTGTAATATATGACGGGGGGGGGGGGTGGCTATGTAGACAAAACAATGCCATGATGAAGGGGAAAGAACATAATAAACACTGATAATGGGTGGAGGCATGCATGATTAGACGACAAAAACGACCAATTTAGGAGAAAATACCTCAGCGGCCTGACCCAGATGCGGAGTGGCGACCTGCTTTGAAATTAAGGGTGAATAAATCAGCTGTAAAATTTTCTAAGATGGAGGGAAATCCATGTTTTGCAGCTACACAAGTTACGCTACAAATTGACAATATAAATTGACACTGAATGCATTTTCATTCTGACAGAAATTGTATTCTACAAAAGTACGAATGTACAGGTATACCAAATACAGGTGTTCTAACTTATGCAATGGTTTAAGTCAGAGAATAGCCTTGGAAGTGTAGATTAGTTATTTGGAATTACGAATCTACACTTCCTCGGCTATTCTCCTTTACGTATATACCACCATGATCGAAGACAGAATAGAATTCAACATTAGAAAATAAGAATTTCCCCACCTTCTTTTTTTAAAATTCTAAACGGAAAATCCAATGTACTGTACATATAGGAACGACCTTCTTTTCCTAAAATGAGCGAAGAACATAAAAACGTAAAAATGTAGGCCGACTTAAAACAATCACCCGTCTAATTAGAAGCAGAAGAAAGTACGCTTATTAATGTCAGGAGTTTAAAAATGAACTCATTTTTTCACATCCATGCATATTTTGATGATGGGCGACCGAGTGAAGACCCAGGGTGCCCCCTCCCTAAACACAACCAACACCCCTCCCTCCAGGGATGTTGGTTTCTATACGTCATTACATGTATGGCTTGATCTCTTTCCGTAGAGATCAGTGATTTTTTTTTTTTTTGGATGATATTTTATTGCTCCCTCTCAAGATCAATATTACATTTCAAGAAACAATCATAAGTCACATATAAAATAATTTGCATATACAAGGAAACTTAATGAAATACACTAATATCAGTAAAAAATATATAGAATTCTCTGAAATTATACATGATTAAACAGAATTATTTTTTCGATGAAAGGAAAAAAAAATACAATGCATCAACCGTTAGACATAATATATAACTAGTTTCTATCATGTAATACTTCATACATGTAGTAATAATAAAAAGAACTCTTTGTTTCAAGTAATCGTCTTGAAAAAGATACATTAATATCACATTAAATCATATTATATAATATTCAGACAGAAGGAACTAAAGAACAAAGTTTACAAATACCAATTATAATTTTTAACAATATAAGGTCTTCCAAAAAATACGGAATAACAGAACAAATGCTCTTTTTTAGAAAGAAAAAAAAATACTATATATCCATGACTTAACATGCATTTAGAAAAAATATCAAATTATACATGATTTCTTGAAACGATTCTTTATAAGATAAAAAAAAAAACAAATTAGAGGAAGATATACATGACCCACCCGAACCCACCCTTAGACACTCATCTCAACCCCCCTCCCCATTCTCCTACCAATCACAACTCACTCATTCTCACTCCCACTTCTCGCACCCCCCCCCCCCCCCCCCCTCCCTCCCCCAACATATCAACACCCATGCATGCATCCAGTTCCGGTTTGCCTGTCCGTAATGAGTACATAAAAAGCAAACATTTTTAAAAATTAAAAAAAAAAACAACCAAACAAAATCAAAGAAACGCATCAATCTGTTCCCATTTCCTTAAGTGCGCCCCAATTTCCCCTTTTTGTTGGCTATCTTATATTCTTCGTCTCTGTGATCTTTTATCAAAGTAACTGTTTTTTGTAGAGATGGGAGCTCGCCTTGTTTTCTTGAAGAAAAAATTATGTGTTTTAGAAGAAAAATTATACAATTTATTAAATATATTCGTACAGTTTTACCCGATAGTCCCATAAAAATGGATTCCAATCATTTATATTAATTTCTCTTAGATCTAGCTTTTTACTAATGTCCTGCCATAATTGTTTAACTTTAGGACATTCTAAAAACAAATGTTGGTATGTTTCAACTTGATGTTTACAAAAGGAACATAGATTGTCCAACTCGAAACCAAATTGAAAGAGTCTCTGTTTCGTATATATATAGCCCCATGCAATAGTTTGTATTGAAACTCTCTTCGTTTATTAATTACAAATGCATTTTTCAGTCTTGTAAATATTTCTTTTAACATCCCAGTTCCAAAATCATTTTGAACATTTACATCCGTAATCTTTAATGTATAATCTCTTTGAAACTGTTCAATAAAGTGATTATATAACCGTATAGACTTTAAATCGCTAAATTTTTGTATATGACCAAAAATCTTCAGATCTATTTGAAAATGTTCAGTATCCACATGTATAAAATCACTCTGTATCCATTCCTGTTCAATGACTGAAAATATTTTTTGAATCATGATCAGGCTGTCGGTGGTAAAACCTAAGTTATAAAAATAAGAGATTGGTTTAAAATTACCTCCAACGGTTATATCTGATGCTTTAAATATTCCTTTATGAAAAAGATCAGCATCAAAGATCATTTTATTTCGAAAACAAATACTTTTATTATTAAAAATTATCGGATTGACTTTGTTCTTTTCGAAGTGTCTACATTCATCTATATCTTGCCAGGCTTTTAACATATCTAAATAAAACCTGGGTATACCATCTAAATTCATTTTCTTCATGTCATAATTGCAAAGAAAAATACTTCGACCTCCAATCGATCTAAAAAAGTAATCAAATGTTAGTTTCCACCCTAAATATTTTTCACCGTAAAACAGCCGTTTGATCCACATTATTCTTTGAGTCTTAATGAAAGTTTCGCAGTCAGTTACCCTAAGCCCACCTGCTGAATAATCTTGATATAATATTTTCCTTTTTATTCTATCTTTCCCACCCCAAATGAAATTAAAGGAAATTTTTTCAATTTCTTCAAGGATACTATATGGAACAGATATAAGAGAAGATACGTAATTTAATTTTGAATATACATACGTTTTCAATAATTTGATTTTGCCATACATCGTAAGATCTCGTTGGCTCCACCAACCTATTAATCTTTTTATTTTACTTAATATCACTTTGTAGTTTAAATCATCTTTTATTTTAGAATTACGTGAAAAATAAACTCCTATGTTTTTTATGTCTTGTACTCTGTGTCCCAAAAAGGTAAACCGGGCATATCAATCGCTTCTCCCAACCAGATAAAATTTGTCTTATCCATATTTATTTTAATCAGTGATGTATGGTTGTTGAGTGGTCGAGCGCCATCTAGTGACAATTTCTCTACAATTAGTTTACCATTGCATTACTTTGCTTTTGCATGCAGCAGTCAGCCTGTATAAACATTGTATAATAGAATATTGTCGAAGAAATAAACATCCCCCGACAATGTCATGTGTGTATAATTATGTGTGTGAGAGAGAGAACAAAACAGAGGGAGAGAGAGAGAGAGAGAGAACAAAACAGAGGGAGAGAGAGAGAGAGAGAGAGATGGTTTTTTTTTGGGGGGGGGGGGAGACTCACTCTCTCTCACTCACTTTCTCTTTCTCTCTCCTCTCCGCTCTCTTGGACCCCGCCCCTTCCTTTCTCTCGACCACCCCTCCCCCTCTCTCTAACAATCGCCCTTCTCATTCTCTACTCTGATCTATCTTACCTCTCCTTCTCTCTCTCACTCTCTCTCCCTCCCATTACTTCTCAATCTCTTTATAATTTGCTTCTGTCCCCACTTCAAGTCTCTGTTATCTCTCCCTCTCTCTCTTGATAAATCTCTCTCTCTCTCTCTCTCCCTGTCTTGATAAATCCCTCTCTCCATCTCTATTTTGTTGCTTTTATTCCCACTCTGAGTTTCTTTTGTACTATTCTCTCGTCTCTATCTTGATAGAGCTCTCTCTACGTCTCTCTGCTCTTTCGCTCTGTATACGTTACCAACCCCCCCCCCCCCCTCCCCCCCCCCCCCCCGTCACTCCCCATCTCTCTATCTGCATTATACTCTGAACTCCATTGTCCGTCTATCTCTCTCTCTCTCTCTGTATCTTTCCAAGAGGTCATTTAGTTTGTCTTTTCACATTGGTGATAATCGGGAGGGGGGGGGGGGGGGGGGGGGGGGAAGCAAATATTTCACAGATTGAATTCATTGCTTTGTAAAATGCCGTCATTTTTCATTTAGTTTCACATTATTTATTTCATTTCTTTCTTGATTTTGATTTGATTTTTTATTTATATTTTATTTCTTTCCACGATTGGTTTACATATGTACATGAGAAAACAAGATAAATATAATATACAAATGCCAAAAATACAAAAGATAATACACATATCATAACAGCTCAGTATAATAAATACCTTCCAGTAAAGATAATAAACGCATCAACAACGGACTGAATAAAGGCTCAACTAAAGCTCATATCTCAGAAATTGAACAAAGCGGTTTTGTCATTTCTGAACCCAACCGTCTAGCCGAAATTGTTAACACATACTTTGCAAACATTGGAGAGGGCTTGGCCAGAAACATTGTTCCTTTTTTTCAAATCATTTTTCAATTATCTGGATAACCCAGTCTCAAACACGATATTTTTCACTCCCGTCACAGTTTACGAAGTATTCTTTCCTTCACTGGTCTCCGAGACCTGGGTAAATGAACGGCGGAGACAAACATGCAAAGAAAATCAGGCAAATAATGTATAGTTTGCAAACAGTATAACCTCTTATTGTAACCATTTACACATAATTATGTACTGAATATCTAAATCCTTGCTTATTGATGAAATGAAATCTTAAGATGACCATGAACCAGTTAATAAGAAACAAAATATGTATTTTCGATGTTGTTCGTCCACTATTTAACATTATGTACATTATTATTTCAATTCAATTCAATTTATTTGTCATCATTCAGTTTAAAAATACATAAATACATGAGACAAGTTTTGATTATAAAAGCTTGAAAGTAATTATCGTTTAGAATTTCGTTCATGATATCCAAAGCTTCATTTGAAGAAAACGACATGACAATGATAAACTCATTATGTGATACATATTTATATTACATTTTCAAATCCCGCTCCCCCATATGACGTTCATGTGACATTTCTGACAGTCTTAAATATCTCTCTTTAAATAAGATGGAATACATTTCCCTTTGCATATGATTATATAGGCCTATAATCATGCACACTATTTTTTTTTCTTTACAGAATGAAACGAGACTTTCATTGATTTGTCAATACTACACGTCAATGTCATCTTTACAGAATGAAATGAGACTTTCATTGATGTCAATACTACACGTTAATGTCATCTTTACAGAATGAAACGAGACTTTCATTGATTTGTCAATACTACACGTTAATGCCATCTACCCAACGATTTTGGTAAATGTGTTTCATATGTATTATTTACCCTGTATGTTTTTATGAAGACTAATTTTGAATACATGTTGATGAACAAAAATCATTACTTAATTCTTGTTTATTTACAATTGTAATCCTGACCATATATATACAATGAGCTGCATACCCCATTGTGTATGGTCTTGTACATGTACATACTTATATTTGATGACTTTGTTTTCAGCATAAATTAAAAGAGGTATATGGCTATAATCTACATGATTTTATTAAAAGGAAAACATCCATCATATCCATGTAGGCCTACATAATTATTTGTTTACGTTTATTTACAGTTGGAGCAGTAGGATACGGAGATATGAAATGGGGACGTTTGTGATATAAATTGACTGGGTCACTAAACCTGTCATTTGATAATTCACTATCATTATATATTGATTAGTACATTCTACTCTTTGGTGTGTAACTGATCCATTATTAAGAACTCAATCTCATATCAACACTGGTAAGAACTTAATGACCGCATGATCAACGTTTATTCACTGTTCTTTTCAACCCAGTCTCACACTTAAATAGACGAATAGAGTCATAGTACCAATCACCGTTAATATGACACTCTTGGTCAATTTAAGGGACATTTATAATGACGCCATCTATGTTTGCAATCGTGGCCGAGTTTCCCAAGAAAGCTGAATCGATCATAAATATTATTGTCAATTTTTGCATTAAACGTATGTCTTGTTTTTCAAGGTTATTTAATGGAAATGTGTAAAACAGTGGCGTTATCGTGAAATAAATCGCCCCTCATTCACTCCTCAAAGTTTCGGTTTATTCCGTACAACGCTTTAGTGACTTCATTCCACCTCAACTCTGCCGAAACCAATATCACGATTGCAAACGTAGATGGCGCCAATATAAATGTCCCTTAAATTGACCAAGAGTGTCATATTAACGGTGATGGTACTATGACTCTATTCGTCTATTTAAGTGTGAGACTGGGTTGGTTCTTTTACATAGATCTCCAGATGTTATCACAATAAAATTAAGCTTAAAAACTTATAAACTAAAATCATAACTTTGAGATGACAACAACGCTGTTTGTATCTATTAAAAAAAACTCTGTTATTTTTGTTTAGTTAAAATGAATCCAAACCTATTTACAGTACACTAAATAACTAGCGGTATTCAAGTATCAAATCTATACACATTTATGACGATGATGATTATGAACTGTTATACATGTAAACGTAGCTTCATTGTTATACATGTACATATGCATATACATTAGTAGATAACACCCGTTCATCTAATGAACTTTATTATATAAACAAACGTATTGTTGTTGAGTACTGTTGGTGAATAGCATATTTGTAGAAGTTGTGACAATGATTACAAATCATCTCTATGTACACGACCACTATCAATATAAAGCACGCATGACTTATATGTCGATTCGAACAATATCAAATTTTACAAAGTATAACCAAAGTGAGACAAAATATTTGAAATATTGCACTAAAAGAGCAAGGTCCCCAAGTAAGTATGACTCATTTACTACAACTACCATGACTACTATATAAAAAAACAACTCATTATTGTTACTACTAGTACTACTACTATTACTACCACTACTACTTACCATAGACGATCGCCCATTTCCTCGATTGTGCCCCCCCCCCCCTTTTAGAATGAAAACCTTTTTTTTTTTTTTTTTTTTTGCTTGTCAGGGAATTATGGAGGGGGGAATGAACCCCATAACCCCCTACTGAGCGATTTTTGATGGTTCGGGCGATTTTTTTTTTGGCTCCTACCCCCCCCCCCCCCCCCCCCCCCCCCCCCCCCCCCCCCCCCCCCCCCCCCCCCCCCCCCCCCCCCACTGAGCGACTTTTCGAGAAGCTGGCGAGAACAAAAAAATACGGGTCTACCTTTTCACAAACTTTCATTTTTGTGCCCCCTCTTTACTCAATCCTGGATCCGCGCCTGCTACTACTAGATCCTCACTCTCCAATTCCTCTTGCTACTCCTACTTATTCCATTCTTCTTCTACTCTTATACTATTACTACTACTACTGTTATGATGATGATATGCAGTAAATGATAGTAATAACTATATACTACCAATAATGTAGATGATTGTGGGCATATTAAACGTCGTTAGCGATGCATATTCCTGTTTAGTACATCATGATGCAAACCTGTGGTAAAATAGTCGCAAATGCATTCATCCTTGTAGTTAATATTCACCGTGATGTATGTCAGGTATGGTTTAATGGCAATGTACCATGTAAGCTTCCAGAGTAGTGCGTAGTCATGACTGTAGCTCAGTGAACGTGAGAAATGTAGTACTCCTTCGCACGAAAGGCATTATCCTGCAAAAGAAGACGGATGATGTTACAATGAGACAGACATGTTTTCAACAAGGAGGAAAATGTGTCTAATTTAGAAATCCAATGGCTGTTCCCATTAATGTGAAACAGACATCTTAAATCACATGGTAACGTTGCATATTGTTCATGAAAAGTTCTTCCCTAGGCGCATTTTATATAGAATTCAAATAATCTATCCCTGCACGTATCTAATGAATATGTATGAATAAGGAAACATAGCTGGGCTATTTTCTTTCCAGTTTATCCAGACTTTTTCATTTGCTATATGATCCATAAATGGGCCGATGGTATGAAGTCGCTTCTGGGAAAGCAAGAGAATTATATCTAAGCAACTTCGGAATTACGAATAAACTATACCAGCATTATTTTAAAAATGTTGAAACAGATAATCTCTGACATCTTCCCTTTAAAGGCCAAGTCCACCCTAACAAAAAGTTGATTTGAATAAATAGAGAAAAATCCAACAAGCATAACACTGAAAATTTCATTAAAATAGGATGTAAAATAAAAAGTTATGGTATTTTAAAGTTTCGCTTAATTTCGCAAAACAGTTGTATGCACATCCTGCTCAGTATGCAAATGAGGGAACCAATGACGTCACCCACTCACTATTTCTTTTGTACAAAGTCGAAAATTAAAACATAAAATGATAATAATTAAACCAAATATTAAGAAACAGATTGAAAAATGGTGAAAGAGACGAAGGTGATTTAACAGAAAAAAAAGAAGAAGATAAAGGAAACACTGGCGACGAAAATACATTTAGACCGATCAAAAATGAAGCAAAATACTGAAAGCCATGAAAATAGAAACTTTGCGTTATCATGGACATTAAAGCCCGGCGCACACTGCACAATCTGACTGCGATCCGATTGCTCTGAGACTGAGCCCAATCGGATGGCAGTAGCAAAACATCGCAGACTGTTCCACTAAAACCTGTATCCGATGTTTTGCAGCGTGTGTGTATTTTGCATGGGAGTACGTTAACCATTTTCATCATGTGCTGTATGTTATATCAATTGAGAGGAAAAGTATCTTGTCTGAAAATAACATTGATTTACACAACAAATTGGGCTGTTTTACAACCAGGAAAAGGGTACGTACATGCATCGTTTACACCAAAGATCTATTATATATTTTTTAACAGTCACAAGACACAGTCCTGAGAGCAAGTGGGGTAGGAATGAGAACTAGAAGATGAGGACGAGGGTACATGAGAAAGAGGATGCTGGAAGGTTGACTTCGATCGAAGGGAAGGGGAGGGAGAGTAAAGAATAAGGATTAAGAGAGGATGAACGAGAGAGAGAGAGAGAGAGAGAGAGAAGGGGCCTGTAGCTATAGTTATTAAGGAGGAAATGAGAAAGAGTGGGCAAGAAATGGAAGAGGGGAAAAGAATGATGAAAATGAACAGAGAGGAATAAGGGAGTAAAAGTGAGACATGCAAAAGTAGAGCGGGAGAGAGAGAGGGGTGGGGGGGGGGGGGAGACAAGATGCAGGCAGGTCCCATATTATAGAAAAGTGAGATCAAAAGAATATGAGAAGAGTAAGACATAGTAAAAATGAGAAGAGTTGAAAAGAAGGATAAAGAAATGAAGCACGAAAGAGAGAGGATGAGAAAGCTAGGAAAGGCTTGAAAAGGAATAATATTCATAGAGAGTGAGAGACAGCTTGGGACAAAGAGAGAAATTGATTTGAAGTAGGTATAGACATACATGGTGTATAAGAAAGAATGAAATGGGGGAGGGGGATTCTAGATTTAAAAAGAAAAAGGTTTATATGTATACATATTTCAGCGCCCTCCCCCTTCTCTCTTTCTCACCCAAACTTCACCTCGATTGCATCAGTACCTGGTTCTGTTATGAATCAGGAAAGCGTTCTTGCTTATAACCTTTGAAGTTGATCATTAGTTTACATGTTCTATATGAATTATGATAGCTAGGCCGAGTCGCTTCCCAGAAAGCAATAGAGATCTTTTCTCACATTACGTATTATATAATTGATATCTTTGAACGTTTAATTGCATTAAGGTGACTGCTAATACTTGTGAAGGCAGATCTATGTTTCCTTTATAAGCTTATATAGGAAACCATGGGGCCTAACTTCAATGGCGTGGAGTGGGTACCGGCGTTGAGAGGACAATTATTTGGGGGAAACCGATCTCACTAGGTGAATGAAATGTGAATTAACAGGGCATGCAATAAGAGGTGGTGGGGAGAGGGTCCTTTCATTTTTCTACTCATTTTCTTCCCCCTTCTTTATTTGACTCTTCTTTTCTGTTTTGTTTTGCTTTTCACCATGTTATCGGGGCACCGTGTCTCATAAAGCTTCACCACTGCCTTACATAAAGGACAGAAACACATTTAAAATGCTGCAACTTTCCTTCCATTATATATTGTCGGTTGTTCTGATTTAGAGCAGAACTAAGCATATCGGGGTTTTTTTCTCTTGAAATAATTGCCTGAAAGCTCTTTTTCTCAGTAATCATCAATTTACAATTTACAAGTACTTAACATAAATCGAGGGTACCGTCACGGGAGATAAGGGATAAATATAAGAGACAGAAAACAATCATAGGAGACAGGATAAATTAAGAGTACCGTAGTATAATGATCAAACAAATACATGTAAACCAGAAACCAATGACGAAGATTGAAAGCAAAGTTCAAAGCGATAAAGAATTAAAGGGAGAGAGAGAAAGAGAAGGGGCGGTGGTAAACAAAGCCAGTAACAGTATGCATATAGACCATCCTCCATGAATGAGCCAGGTGCAAAATGCTGGGGAAAACTTTAACAACAAAACGGTAGTAGTGATACAGAGTATAAAACATGAAATAGAAAGGAAAGCAAGATGAAATAAAAGGTGCCTCAAAAAGAAAGAGACACAAAAGGGAAGAAAGGAAATGAAGCCAAATTCATTTTCCTAATACTAGTGAAAGGTATCTCTTGGAAAACGGACAAGAAGCAGCAATCATAAATGTAGATGTATATGATGTATATGTAGGGCTACCCTTTTATTACAAATATCTGTATAAAAACAACCGTCCTTTTCCATAACTCTTTGAAAATATGATTTTATGTCGAATAAGAAAATGTGAATGTTCTTCATACGAACATTCTTTGTTTACGTGAGAGAAACACGGCTTACAATGTAATAACATTGGGAAAACTACGCCGCAACTGGCTTACCTTACCATTTTTGTTTAGTTTCTGTAAGATTGATTGTATCTCTTGAATACATTCTAGATGTTTCTAGCTTAAACCGGTAGGAATGAGTCCTCCCATTATGTCTTTTTAAAACTGTTATTGTAAAGTAAGAGGTTGTAAATTTATCGTATGCGCTATGTTCAAAAGATAGAATCGTGTTTTTATTTTTTTCAAATCAGTTTTTAATTCATTAGTATTTGTACGAGTGTGAACAACTTTTTTAATGAGTTCCAGTATCACTTATTAAACTCATATCCATTCTAAATCAAATGGGGTATCAAAACAACAATAATAATTATGCATCGAAAAGTGGATACTTATAATTTTCGAACAGAACAACCCCCGCCCCCCTTCCGGGGGAACACTTCTCTTGGGCGATCCGGCCGCCCCTCCCAAAATAAAATCCTGGCTATGCGGGTGACAGAAAAGGAAAGTTAAGAGAGTGAGTGCATGAAATAGCGAAACGAACACAAACATACAACAGCGAATCAAAGAATGAGTGCAGAAAAATAAACTTTGTCAAATGCATAGGGTTGATAACAATAATCATATTGAAAATTAAAGCAACACAAAAAACACAAAAATCGCAAATATAACTAAGAAAGCAAACGCAAGCGCATTCGATATAACGAACATAAGCGCATAACGCAAATCGAGTCAGGGGAAACAAAATGAAATTTAATATGAAAATGGATTAAGAAAACAAGTAGGTGAGAAATATTTGTCAGAAACACATACATGTATTTCGTTTTCGTGAAGTGCATCAGGTATGTATGTAATGGAATTCTAAAAATGAAAACAAAGGAGGCAGGCAAAATGAGTCGAAAATGGAAACAAAAAATCTATGCAGAAACTGACTGAAAAGTGGTGAAACAGATGATTTATCAGTAAAACCCACAAAAAAGAGTAAAAAAAAAAGCAACAACATTGCCACCGAAAAATATACCAAGAGAAAAAAAAAATGAAATAGAAGCAAAGTCTGAAAACCGTAACAAAACAAACGTATCGCCATCGTGGCTATTACACACATGCAACAAACAAACAATGAAAGTGTACTCTAACAGTGTAAACAACAAGGAAGAATTGACTTACATGAAAAACCTCCACTTTGAGACCTCCGCGTGATGTGTGAAGACCCTTGAGATGAGATTCCAGTCTGCCGCCCTCTTTAGTCCCGCACACGGCAAGCCTATGTGCAGAAAACAGAGAGATGGAGGTAAGGTGCGCTGGGTGTCAGAGTTAAGGAAAATAATAATAGGTAGTTTTTATATAGCGCATTTCATAACCGAAGGTCATATCAATGCGCTTTACAAAGGAGATATTATTACCCCGGTGATCAGATACTGGCATGCCCGCACACAATGTATGCACATTCTCCGCTCCCTGGGGAGTATTCCAGCAATGGGCAGTACAGTGACGCTCAAACTGCTAAACAAACGACATTAACTTTCGCATCCTACCGGGTACCCATTTAACACCTGGGTGGAGAGTGGCAAATGTAGATTAAGGTCTTGCCAAAGGACGCTAGTGCTGCGGTGGGATTCGAACCCGGGACCTCGTGGTTCACAGTCCGGGGACTTATCCACTGATCCAAAACACCTTTGAAAAGAGGCAGAGAGACAGAGAGATTATGAGAGAAACACACAAGGAATTCCTAACATTAAGTTTATCAACAGAAGTTACATCTTCGGTACGTTCGGGGGGGGGGGGGGGGGGGGAGAGACAAGGAAAGAAAAATAAACAGCCGGAAAAGTAGTCAATTCATCAGCATTCGATTCTAAAGAGAGAGAAAAAAATGAATAGACCCTAGTTCATGACATGATGGTAGGGGAAAGGGAGTTATGGGGGCACCCTGCCACCTCTTGGTATCGCCGCTGTTGACATCTATTGACATGCTATTCAGCCGCTGTTGACATGCTATTCAGACGATCCACCCGAAATACGATGGAATACAAACAGCACAATCCTCTGTATTAAAATTCCCGATATTTGAGCAACAATCACCTCATATTCGGGCAGCGATGTAGTCTATGTGTGATTTTGTTTCCCTATCAATTCATCAATAACGGAATTAACCTATAAATGCACACCTAAAGTACATGTATGTGCCACTAAGGAGTTCTATGATAATTCATTGGCACCACCAAAGAGTAACAACATTATTAAAGTAAAGTTGATAAAAGTTTATTAAATAGGATAAAACAGTTTCTCTTGTAATCATGACCGGACGCCCACGAGTACATAACACTCCTTACAGCTTTCCATTTGTCTTTTTCTCTCTTTTTTTCATCTACAACTAAATTTTCAAGATAAATCAGTATTTTCCATTAAAAAAATATTTATTAACTTTCCTAACTTTCATGCTAATTCAACCCTTACTGTACTGTACTATTTCCGAGCTTCTCTTTACGGGGGGGGGGGGGGGGGGGGTGCATTATAATAAAAAATAAAAAATAAAAAATAAAAAACAAGCAAACAATAAACAAATTCCGTCGGGATGGGTTGTCAGATGGCCCGTAAAATTTAGGCCAATTATTTTCCCCTAAGGCCCACGGACTACAATTGCCAGATCGGAGAGTTATGTGGCTGTACAGTAAAAAAAAATATTAAAAAATGGCAAAAAATTTCCATCAGGAAGGGGGTGTAACGCTCCCCTACTTGCAAGAAAAAAAAACACCAACATGCCCTTTGACCAAGCTTTGTTGCCCCTAAATTGCTCTGGATGCAGAGAAAAGGTGGGTTTTTTTATGTTCCAACCTTAATGATAACTCAAAACATTGAATTCAATTCTGGTCAAATTTACAAAGTGCAATTTTGAGTATTGTAATTTTTTTTTAGGGGGGGGGGGATGAAATTTTATGTGAAATGACCATTTCATCAATAAGTTATGAAATTGTGAAAATTGTATTGCTTTCTGAAAAGTAAAAAAAATCTTGAGAGATTTTGTAAACTTAAACATCGTCCAACTGCAACTGTTTGAGAAGACATAATAAAGCAGCTCGCTATATTACTATACGTGACTGCCATGCTGAAATCTACCATTCGTGTGTTAATTACATAAATACCTTGCAAGATCTTCTATTATGCCTTGTCAAGACGGTGAAGATGGACAATGGGCGAGTTAACAAAATGTTGAAAATGTTTCGTAACTACTTTGAGAAAGCTATACAATTTTCACTTACTACTGTAATTATCGTTTTTGCACCAAAATTGGACATTACAGGAAAGTGAGAATACTCAAAATTGAACTACATACATGTAAGTTTGACTTGATTTGAATAAAGAACATTCGACGTACACTGTATTAAGGTTGGAATGTAAAATAAGAAGTCTTTTCTCCACATCCAGATAGTTTTGGGTAGCAAGGCTTGGTCATAGGCACTTTGGTGGTGTTGTTGTTGGGTTTTTTTTTTCCGGGGAGTGTTACACCCTCTTCCCGATAGAATTTTTGGTCAGTTTATAACTTTTTAAAATGTACAACCATACTGCAAATTTCGGTGAAAATGCTGTAAACCCCCCCCCCCCCCCCAAAAAAAAAAAAATAAATAAAAATCTGTCCTCCACCGGGTGAATCTGTATTTTGGTAGAATTGAAAAACAATAATTCTGTTTTAATGAAATCAATTTGAAATTGGATGGTAGGGTTTTTCTTATAGATGATATGCAGATCGATACAGCTAAAGGGTATACAGACCAAATGATGAATAGATTAAAATATTACATTAACGTCCGCATCACAAAAATGTAAACGTCTGGTCAGTCTACATGTACATAATAGTATGCAACACGATCGCAAAGTCTTAAAGAAAACATTGAGGCAATTTCAATTAGACTTTTCCACCACCAATTTAAATGTTCCAATGTTAACATTACAATCTTTAAATACGTAATTATAATATCATAATTGATAGGATTGAAGTAAATTCAATATATCATAAAGAAAGTAAATGTGAGAAAATTACAATGCCCCGACCGGGATTCGAACCCGGGACCTTTGATTACATGACCAGTGCTCTACCAACTGAGCTATCCGGGCTCCCCATGGACAATTACACCCGAAAATTGCCCCCCCCCCCCCCAAGGACAACCAACCCGTGAGGACAATTACCCCCAGGTAATTACTCCCAGAAATATTCCCCCCCCGGAAAATTATCCCCAAGATTAACCACCCCCGAGGACAATTACCCCCGGGAAATTACCCCCTAAGGATAACCACCTCGAGGGCAGTAACCCCCCCCCCCCCCCCGGATAATTCCCCCATAAAATTACTGGCCCCCTGACCTTATAGAAGTTTGACTTTTCATGAAGGACTGTTACTTTAACTGTTTAAAAGGTTGATTTGTTGTGTTTACGCTTGACTAATGTCAATGTGGTGAAAATCTCTATTGTCACCATACTTTAATTACAAAAGTAATGAATTGAACATATCATAAAGAAATGTGAGAAAATTACAATGCCCCGACCGGGATTCGAACCCGGGACCCTGGATTACATGACCAGTGCTCTACCAACTGAGCTATCCGGGCTCCCGTCAAAGCAAAGTAACAATCTCACATATAGCCCCTCTCTTTCCATCGAGCGTCGGGGGTACATCCATACCAATTCCATGCGTACGCTATATAATGGCCTACCAATGAGACAGGTCTTCCCTCTAAAGTCGGGCAAATCCATGCCAACGAATTTCTATAGAGGACAATTGAATTCGTAATTATAATATCATAATTGATAGGATTGAAGTAAATTGAATATATCATAAAGAAAGTAAATGTGAGAAAATTACAATGCCCCGACCGGGGTTCGAACCCAGGACCTGGATTACATGACCAGTGCTCTACCAACTGAGCTATCCGGGCTCCCGTCGAAGCAAAGTAACAATCTCACATATAGCCCCTCTCTTTCTATCGACAAATTTAAATGTTCCAATGTTAAACATTACAATCTTTTAAGTAATTAGCTCTAAATTAACATTCGATGTTGAATAGGTTAATAAGAACATTTGTGTTGCTTCTAAAAGAGAATAAGCACCTTTAACATCCGTAAATATGCATTGTGCGTGTTTTAAACATTGTCAGAATTATCATCATCATCATGATCTCAGTAATTCCAATAGTTTTCTTTCCATATCTATGTATAAATGCAATTATCCTCTTCTTTCTTACATAAATCAGCAAAAGTTTATGAATTCTAAATCCCCTATATACCTCAAAATCTGGGGTAGTCATTAATTCTACACACCAGGGGCTGCAGAGCATTTTCTTTATAAAAGAGGGCAGCTGGGGCGGGGGGGGGGGGGCGTGAGCAATTCTGCTGTTTCCTCAAATCTACTCCAAAACGAGAAGCCTCATGTAATTGTATTTTCTTCCTCGTCCCTGCTAATAACTAGCACAAAACTTGCTGGTTTTTTATTTTATATATTCACCAACGTCAGTTTGATGTGTCTGACCACCTGGTTATAGTTAGTCTAGAACAAAGTCTACTATACGGCGTAAAATTTAGAATAAAATATCTACATGTAGATACCTTCAATGCGGCGTCTATGCTTGATGAAAAAACGCACGAGTTTGATAAAAATGCCTAACAATGTTGATATGCAACGGAAAGGTTATATTATGGGCATGATTGTTAAAATACAACGATGTCAACGTTATACACCTACGTTAGTGTGCTAATTCCTTTTCACTTTTTTTGAAACAGTCCCCCCCCCCTTTTTTTCATCATCTTAGTTCAAGAAGAATCTGCTTTGTTAGTAGGCCTACATGAATCTTACCTACATAAACAACAGGAAAACAAATTCACATAATGTTAATTCAACTTTTAAATGTGAGCACTTTTTAGTAGATCTGCGCATTCAAGTTAACACAGTAAGCCTAACGTGTTAACTTACATGCACTGATCTCAAAAGACCGGTATGCACGAATTTGTAAACTGAATGTATGTTTGGTAGACTCGTTGAATTTGAATGTTTGCATTCTTAATTTGAGAATTCGTCCAAGAGCGACAATTGCGTTAATTTGAATTATAAATTTGAATGACTAAATTATTAAATTGACCGGGAAAACATAATAAGAATAATAATAATAGTAACAATAATAATAACAATAAAAGAAAATTTTAAAAAATGATCATATAGAGTTTCTTCTTCCTTAATAGGCCTACGTGTATCTTCAGCGAATCATGATTTTAGGTTATCAGTCGTGAATGTAACACGTGGATACTGGAAATGTTCATTCAGATTTTCGTTTTTGGTGTTACTTCCGCAAATTTCGCTATCACAGGGCATGACATCAACATCGCTGATCAACAGTGCTGATCTACAGTGTCTAGATCTATATCATGCACTTCTCTTTCCTTTATCGTTTTCTAATCTCAGAGCGTCAGGCGAATGACCTTTAAAAGTGACCTATATTTTCTTTGAAGCCATATTAAAAGAGCTTGAATAATGTATGATGGGGTGTCCAAACTTCAAATTGTGTTGTAACGTCATAAAAGGCCAAAATGTCCGCGATAAATAATAAATAAGACGTCAGAATACACTCGTCTACGGAACCCGACAGCGTAGAGCCGACGCTAATTTATTGGGGTAAGAATTTGATAATTTAGGGGAATTTTAAATGCGGTACAAAATTATAATTTTAAGCTTGATTTTACTAAAATTGACAAGATTCACATCAATATATTGACTAAATTATACATTTACTTACATTTTTCGTCGCATTTTGCCTCTTTTGGGTTCTTTCCGTATTTTTTATATTGTAGAACGATTTTCCGCAGTCCCACATACAGTAGCGCGTACAATGTACTTTTTATCGCGTATTTAATACTGATACGCGAAGTATGGACATCCACGAAGTTTGGACACGCTGCCATACTGTTCTCGGGATTATGTTTTAGTTAGATCGTTCACATGTAGACTAGAATAGCACTGCGCTTACAAAAGAAATCGTGGAAAGTGACACATAATAATAATAATACTAATAATGATAATGTTTAATGTATATGATGATAATGACGCTGATAATAATAACAACACTACTACGTAAAGATATTAATAAAGGTTTTCCCGACCACTTTAATCATTCGGTCACTCACATTCTTATTTCGTGCATTCAACGTAACGTAAATGTCAACCAAGAAAGAATTGTTCAAAGTAAGAATCCGGGCCGAGCATTCAAATTAAACAACAGGAAAACAAATTCACATAATGTGAATTCAACTTGTAATGCGATCACTTTTAGTAGATCTACGCATTCAAGTTAACACAGTAAACCGAACGTGTTAACTTGCATGCACTGATCTCATAAGACCGGCATGCACGAATTTGTAAACTGAATGTATGTTTGGTTGACTCGTTGAATTTGAATGTTTGGATTCTTAATTTGAATTACAGAATTCCAAGAGCAACATTTGCGTTAATGAATTATAAATTTGAGTGACTAAATGATTGCATTGACTGGAAAACCTATACTGGTAATACTGATAGTGATAATAATAATTTTTTGATTTGATTTGATTTTATTTGTTTCCACAATCGGTTTACATATGTACAAGAGAAATATAAACATAAGCATATGGCATAATACAAAGGATAAAACATATATCATGACAACTCAGTATAATAAACATCTTCCAGTAAAAGTAATAAACGTATACAGTATATACACTTGTGGGGGAACCTATTAAAAGCGAGGCTTGTCGAGTTAGGTCCCCATTTAGCGATAAAAGGAGCTGGAAAGTAAAATGGAGAGATTTAGATGAGAAGAAACAAAGAAAGGACGGGAATCAGCAGATGGAAACAAAAGAAAACATATAAAAATTAAGTAGCTATAGAGTGAAAGAGAGATAGAGAGAGTGTGTGTGTGGAGAGAGAGAGAGAGAGAGAGAAAAGAAAAGAGAGATAGAGAAGAAAGAAGAGAGAAGGGAGAAGAGAGAAGCGAAGTACAGATCGAGATCAGCAACCATGCAGCATTCTAGTATAAGGTTTCAGCAAAAGAGATTTCAATTGTTTTTAAAATGGTGCAGTCTCTCTATTTCCTTAAGGTCTGGATCGAGACTGTTCCAAAATTTGGGACCTGTAAAGACGAATGTTTTGTGTGCTAGGAGCGTTCTCGTGCGTGGAAGATGGAAAAAGTTTGATTGTCTCGTTGGATAGTTGTGGAGTGTATTGTTAGTTGTGAAAAGGTCCGAGAGAGCATTCGGAAGTTCATTATTTATTAGTTGGAACATAAATTGACCCAGATTATAAAGGTATAAGTCAGACACTTTGAGAACTTTATTACTATGAAAGAGCTGGTCAGTATGTGAGAGATAACCTGTGAGAGATACAATCCTCATGGCCTTTTTTTGAAGTAATAGTAATCTGTTTAGTTGTTGCGCGGTAGAGTTGCCCATGCTAGAATTCCATAATTAAGATGTGGAAAACATAAGGTTAAGTAAAGAGACAACAAAATGAAGGATGGGAATTGATATTTCAACTTATTAATTACTCCTATGTTTCGCGAAATCAAATTTGACAAGTTATCAGTATGTGGTTTCCAAGAGAGCTTATCGTCAATTATTATACCTAAGAATTTAGTAGTTTTCACTTTTTCGATAGGTATATTATCAAAAAGAATATTACCAGGCAGGGATTGAAGAGTATTGCTGAAGAGCATGTAATTTGTTTTATTTAGGTTTAAAGACAACTTATTCGCTTTTATCCAATCCGTAACACGTTTCAGCTCCGAATTTACTGTTGAAAGTAAAATTGCTGGGTCTCGATGGGAAAAGAAGAGATTGGAATCGTCAGCAAACAATATGAAAGATAAAATGGAGGAAGATTTATAAAAGTCATTGATATATAAGATAAAAAGCAAGGGTCCAAGGAGAGATCCCTGTGGTACTCCACAATTTACTGGTTTAATAGAAGAAGTGTGCCCGTTGAGTGATACATATTGGTTTCTATTAGAAAGGTAGTTCCTGAACCACTCCAAGGCCTTTCCTCTAATCCCGTAGTGGGATAATTTATATAATAAAATAGTGTGATCAATAGTGTCAAAGGCCTTGGAGAAGTCCAGGAAGACTCCAACCGTGTGTAATGCTTTATCGATGGCGCTGGTTATTGTGTTAATAAGAGTTAAGACTGCTTGAGAAGTGCTGTGTTTTTCTCTGAATCCAAATTGGAAATTGCAAAAAATATTGTTGTCTTTAAGAAAGGATACTGTGCGTTTGTATATAATTTTTTCAAGGATTTTTGATAGTGAAGTTAGGAGTGAGATGGGTCTGTAATTACTAAGGCTGAGTTTATTTCCTTTTTTAAAAATAGGGACAACTTTTGCAGTTTTCATTTTGATGGGAACCATACCTGAGTTTAGAGACAGATTAAAAATGTGCATTAGAGGTTCTGCTATTTGAAAAACTATTTGTTTTAATATACAGTTGTCTAGGGAATCGTGGCCATGGCTTTTTTTATTTGGTAAATCATTTATTATATTAAAAACTTCGTAAACAGTGACGGGGAGTGAAAAATATCGTGTTTGAGACTGGGTTATCCAGATAATTGAGAAATGATTTATTTATAGGAGGAATGTTTTTGGCCAAGTTCTCTCCAATGTTTGCAAAGTATGTGTTAAAAATTTCGGCTAAACGGTTAGGTTCAGAAATGACAGAACCGCTATGTTCAATTTGTGAGATCTGAGCTTTAGGTGAGCCTTTATTCAGTACGTTGTTGATAATTTTCCATGTTTGTTTAATGTCGTTTTTATGTTCATTAAATAACATAATAACAATAAAAGAAAATTAAAATTATTATGATAATAGATCTAATTAAAGTAACCTAATTGTAAGGCTTCTTACGGAAAGTTTTGTCACCGTTTTCACCGCGGCCAAAGTTAAAAAGGCCGATTAGCGGGATTATCTCCCGGATCCTGTCATATCCATCGGCGACTCTAAGAAGTCGCCGTTCAGCGGGATTAGCGCGAGCTTTTGTTTAGAGACCCACCCTGCGATTCCTTCGATTTCGCCGACTTCCTGTTCTTTATTTTTGTTCTGCCTTGAAGGAAGTTGTATATTTAGTGTTTTGAAAGAGCGCCACTTACGGTTTAAATGGTGACTCATTCTGCTTCATTTTGCTTATTTTCTTTGGAAAAAGTACGAATGTATTGAAGTCTCCGTCAAAGTACCGTACGTATCATTTGTCATAGTTTTCTGAGAAAAAAATACCTAGGTTTGTGCCATGACAAAGTCGGCCCCTAACATTTAATTTTCCCACATCGAGCCCACCACAAAAATATATAGTAATGATAAACGACATAAAAATTAATACACGAATAAATAAAGGACGGACAACTATTCAAAATATTGCTCTATGTTCCAAACCAAAAAAACCCTCAACTAATAACAATAAAAATCCAACCCCAAAATACATTGTGTAGTTTCCAAGCAATGCAATTATAAATTCACTTTCACATGTTAATAGCTGTTGTATGTAGCCGTCATGGCTGCGAATAAAAAAAAATGAAATTGAAATATCACAACGCAAAACTTAATGTTCTCGAGTTAAGACCGGATTTCTGAATATAAATACAACTTTACTTTTGCATGGGTCGCGGAACCAGAACTGGGGACGGGGCCTGGGGGCTGCAGCCCACCCCCTCCCCCCTCCACCCTTTTTTTAGTAAACACATTTCATAAAATGTATGAATTAGCTTAATATATTATCATTAATGAGTGAAATCAAATCAGCCCCACACACACACACACTTTCAAAAACGCCCCTTGAAAGAGTAGCCTTTCTTTCTTTCTTGGCTTTGCCCTATATTTTTAACGTTTTCGTTATCTATGTCAACAACATCTATTGGGTAATTCGGAATAATATTAAGCACACTTTATTCGAGTGCATGAATTAAAAAAATATTACTTAGTGCTTTGGGTAATGTTGTTACAAACCAGCATGATTGGGCAGTAATATAATGAGCGCTTTATTGAAATTAAAACATTATCGATGTGTTTATTTTTTGAAATATCGATCTCGATCAGCCGTCTGGTCTTAAAAATGAACTCCAAAATATGGGGAAAATGGGGAGAAAAGTGATTCGATAAGTCCGTTTGTTGTATTAAGAGGGATCGAGTAAAAGAGCGAGAGAGCGAGGTAATTTATTAAAGTTATTAAGAATTCCGGAACGATTACAAACTTTCGTGATTGCGCCTGTCCCCGGATAAGGTTGTTGACTTTGATATGTACGTCGTTAACCTTCATAAGTAACATTAAAAATACATGTAGATTAATGTAGAAGATGGATGGCATAAAGAGAGGGAGAGGGTGGAGTGAGGTGGCAGAGAGACAAGGGGGACTGGGTGGCAGGGAAAGAAAGAGAGAGAGACTGTCAGGATGAAGAAGAAATTGACCCTGTCTCGGAGAAGTGGAAGTCGTGAATTCGTGAATGCTTTATAGGTCGATTCACATTTCACCCCCCCCCCCCCTTGCCCCCCGCAATTTTGAGATAAAGATAACGGCTCGTAGAAAACAATTTTTTAGGCGGAAAGTTATAGTTATTTGGACGTAATACTGCACCGTATGTAACAGGGGTGGGTACAGGGAGGGGATTCCCCCCCCCCCCTTCCCGCGCGAAGCGCGAAAGCTCCGAAGTTTTAGCATTTTTTTTTTTTTGGCGGAATATTAGTTCACCGCCCTGGCTGCTTTTCAGTTATTTGGGGCGCAATACTGCATTGTATGTAACAGGGCTGGGTACGGGTCGTAAAGCCGTAACGATTATGTTTCTTCACTCCCCTATTTTTCTTTCTCTCCTTTGCGTTTGCGCCCCCTTCAAGTGTTTCCTAGTGCACGTGCTCCCCCCCCCCCCCCCCCCCCCCCCCCCCCCCCCAGACACACCACTGAGCGAAGAGACCGAGCAGGGGTGGGAGGGAGTATCCCTCTCCTACATCAGGGAATCTGTCTATAAAACTTGCATTTTAAAGCATACCAAAATGTTTTTAATGAAAACAATGCGAGTGAACTAATTTTCTTCAATATTTTCGTATTGAACTTATGGCATTTTTTAATTTCCTTTCTTCTAATCATTAAAGAATGTGTTTTTTCAAGATTAAACATCATTAGTTTAAATAATTATTAGTTTCAAGTTAATGCATCATAATTCTTATTTATGTTATCCAAATATATTGGGAGTGATAATACAGGCCATCCTCCCACCTCAAATATTTTGGGGGATATTATACGTCCATCCCCCCGGGATCGACACCCATGGTACAAGGGTGGGCGCGAAAACTTTGACTTTTTTTAGCAAATTTTGAGAGCCAGGATAATGGCTTGTAGTGCTTTTTTAGGCATTTTTTCTCTCACTTCCCCCGCTTTTTCGCTCTCGCTTTTTGTTGTTGTAGTGGCTGAATAGGGAGGGGGCATGGCCCCCGGTGCCCCCTGTCTACACCAGTGATGATAGGGTTTCCCCGAAGGTATCAGAGGGTAGTGTTTTTATATAAAGTGTGTACAATAATTGTGTGTGGTTGTGGTGGTGGGGACTGCATCCACCCCAGTTCCTGTTCTGTGGCCCATGCGAACCATTTGTATCTGCAAGACATTGGAGAACTAGAAAGGCCGTCAAAGGCGGCGCTACAGAGTAGTTGCATTCTTTCCCTAAACGATTCTTTCCTGTCACTATATTTTATATTTTATATTTTTCTTCTTTTTTATCGCAATAAAGACTTCTAGATTTGGCATAATCTAGTATTTAATACATGCATGTAAAATATTATGGTTACTTATTGTTATTATTATGTAATTTGGCACGATACTGTGTGTGAATATATTTGTTTGTGTATTTTACCTCGATTATTGTGAAAAATGTTATTTTGAAAAAGGAAGTAATAAAATATTCTTAAAAACAAAAAAAGAACTCTCCGAACTGAAGTTTCTATAACCGATCATTACAAAAAAATCTAATCCATTCTTTTCTTAATCGATTCTTTCCTGTCACTATCCGAAATGAAGTTGGGGTCAAAACTTCAAGGTCACACAGAATTTGCAGGGGTCAACCAATCATCACCAAAATCTAATCGATTCTTTCCTGTCACTATCCGAACATTCCTTGAAAATTTGGTGCGAACCCGTTCTGTTGTACACAAACAAACATACGGAGCCCTTTACATAACTCTGCCGATTTCATCGGCGTGGGTAATCACTAATAAAAGATGGTCATTTCCATTCACATGCGCTGTTGTAAAGAAACTCCATATGCACATGCAGACCTCGATCCCTATACCGATATGCATCTTTTGAATCCAGACAAGGAGATAAACCTTTATCTTTTTACAGCAGAAACTGGGGAACTTCCCTCTCTTTATACCCCAGTGAAAGTCCCTATCTTATTTACACAATATACTAACTGAATGTTTGTTTGCAAAGTTTCAAATTGCAGAACCTAAAATTGTATCAATTTGTTGCAAAATAACATTCAGATTTATTTTTATCAAAGGCATTCACTATGTTGAAAATTTGTTATATGATATAAATGAAAAGTCTATTTTTCGGGGTATATGGGGTATTGATATCTGAAAAGTGTTATTTTCGTTTCTGGTACTTAAAGGGATAATTTAAATTCTCACTGACTCAGCCCCCTCATTTTCTGTTTTTATTCATTGAATGTGGAGTGGAATAAGAAAATTGTTGTTGGACAGAAGATTTTCTTCCCCTGAAACTGAACGCCGCAGTTACATCTATAGAAAATGTGAATGCCTTATTTCACCTTTGACTTGTAAATCTCTATTGTATAAGAAGATCAAGGAAGCGAGCATTCGTGTGTTATATTATTGTTTCAATAGAGCCGGACACGCGTCCGTGATTTGACTCTTCGTCACAAACAATGCGGCATATGCAAATTTGACCTGGCTTTTGGATCCTTCCGTGGTTTATATAAAGCAGGATATCTTTTGACAAGCTTTTCACCATGGATAGCATCGTTTCTTCAAATCAACAATCAAGCGAGAACGAGGATTTCAACATGGAGTCAAGCTGCAGCGACGACTGGCACTTGGAGCTGAGCGAATCCATGGACTCCGATGGGATGACGTCATGTCATTCGTTCTCATTGTAGTACATGCACAAGTCTATACCAATCCAAAATTATAACATGAAAAGAATTATAATATGAACTGAATTATTAATTATTTATGATAAAGAGTGTCGGTACATTTATTCAAATCTTAATTCAAGTCTATACAAAGAAAGTAACATGAGGGGGGGGGGGGGGGGGAGGGGGTGGTTGTCACATGTCCGAAAAGTCTTCGACAAGCAACAGCAAAAAGAAAGAAAGAAAGAAAGAAATTGCTGGTGCCCTTTTGTAGCGAGCTCCAGCCATGGGGCGATTTTGTGTGTTGAGTATCCCCCTTGACCGGACCGTATTTTGGCTAGTTCGACAGTCCATCGTTATGTGTTCTTTATAAAGGCCGATTGATTGAAAAATAAAGTAAAAGAGAAAATGTGAATATGAACCCTTTACACTGCTTTCTATAAACTAGATGTATATTCTACGTACATTGAGGAGATATTACGAGATTCTTTGAGAAAACAAATCCGAGAGAGCTGCCAAGCTTCATTTATTTTTTCATCCGAGGCCTTAAAAACACTGTTTCTATAAAATATGCATTTTATTAATGATTTGGGTGCGTAGTAATCCAGGACCACACATTTTCGTCATTGTCTTTCATTTCCATCCCCCCCCCCCCCCTGAAAGTGCTGCCCTTGGCATGTGCCCCCTCTATCCGCTCCGTTTAATACACCACTGGACCGTGCGAGACAGAAGAAAGGTTGATGTAGCAAAATCGGATTATATGGATCTCGCTTTGAATTCTGAATTGTAACTTTCTATATCTCACTTATTCACACGATTCATCGTCAAGATCTCTTCATTGCGAAGCTGGTTTAAGCCATCGCTGTTTAATCTATGGAAAGTAAAGAGGAAATACAAAAGAGTTGGCTTTCAAAACAGAAGTAAGAAGAACTGGGAAGATGACTTACGAACAACGAAACTATTGATACACGATAATAATAAGGGGTAAATTATGTAATCCTTTGAAAAGCCGAAAAGAAAATAAGCCTTTTAACCAGAAAGAACAGTACATGTATCTGTGTAGAGATTATGAAACAAGGACAAAGAGAGAGAGAGAAAATCAATAATCGTCTCTTGCTGGAGGTGACTTATAATCCTTGTTCTTTGAAAGGGGCGAATTCTCTACCTCTTTAAAACATGGCGAAGAAGAAAAGAAATTAGCTATTAGACACCAGTAGATTATACACATTTTTTTTGGAGTAAACTATAAAGCGGAGAGACTCGATGACTTTCAAGCTAAGACGCGCGTTATCTTCATCATGTTCATACTACCTGTTAGCCAGGGCGGATACAGGATTTCCAGAAAGAGGGGCACACACTGAGGAACCCTCCGTTTGACGAAGCCAAACGGCCATCTGGGGGTCTGGGGCATACTTTGTCAACACAATACGCCCTTGCGCCCCCCCCCCCCTCTGCTTATTCTCTTATTCGTTAAAGCCAAAACAGACAAATAGTTAGCTTTCAAAATAGAATTAAGAAGAACAGTCGAAATTTGGATACAGGTGAAAGATTAAGAAGGAGAGAGAGAATTGTCTGGGTGTCAATTTTTACGAAAAGCAGTTGTCATTATTATTTATATTTTAAGCTCTAGTTAACTAGAGCGGCGCTAAGAAGCAGTTTATCTCTATCCCGCTTTTGAACATGACGATAAAAAGCGGCCAATTCTATAACTCTTTTTAACAGCCGAAATTAAAGAAAATTATTTTTTAAAACTAGAATGAAAAGGCCCTCGGTTGCGATAATGAAACAAGTATCTGATTTGTTTTAAGATTGAGTTAACTATAGAGTGGGGAGAAACGAACTTTCAAGCTAAGATGCAGACACGAAAGAGTTAGCTTTCAAAATAGAATTAAGAGGAACAGTCGAAATTATGATACAGGTGAAAGATTTAGAAGGAGAGAGAGAATTGTCTGGGTGTCAATTTTTACAAAAAGCAGTTGTCATTATTATTTTTTTTTTTAAGCTCTAGTTAACTAGAGCGGCGCTAAGAAGCAGTTTATCTCTATCCCGCTTTTGAACATGACGATAAAAAGCGGCCAATTCTATTACTCTTTTTAACAGACGAAAATAAAAGAAAATTATTTTGTAAAGCTAGAATGAAAAGGCCCTCGGTTGCGATAGTGAAACAAGTATCTGATTTTGTTAAGCTTGAGTTAAATATAGAGCGGGAAGAAACGAACTTTCAAGCTAAGATGCAGTTTGTCTTCCTCATGTTCATACCGCCAGTCAACATGATGATAATTAGCGGCCAAATCTCTTATTCGTTAAAAAAGCCGAACAGACAAGAAAGAGTTAGCTTTCAAAATAGAATTAAGAAGAACAGTCGAAATTATGATACAGGTGAAAGATTTAGAAGGAGAGAGATTGTTCGGGCGTTAATTCAAAAAAAAATTAAAGCTCTATTAACTATAGAGCGGCGCTAAGAAGCAGTTTATCTTTATCCTGCTGTTGAACATGGGGAATTGATGATAAAAGAAATGAAGCTTTTTAACTATACAGAAAAGGACCTGTGTGGAGATTATGACACAAGCTCGTGATTGAGAAGCAGGGACCGCGGAACCGGGCTGGGGCTGCAGCCCCCTCACTTTTTTCAGTAAACACGTGCAAACGTATGGCAGTGCAAAAATGTGGTTATACACGCAGCCCCCCCCCCCCCCCCCCCCCCCCCTTAGCCCCTCCACTTTCCAAGACGTTCCGCGGCCCCTGAGAAGGACAATGGGAGAGAAGAAAAATCAATCGTCTCGCGAAGGCAGGATGTGACTTAATCCTTGTTCTTTGAAAGGGGCGAATTCTATACCTCTTTGATATGGCGAAAAGAAAAGAAAGACGCTTTTATAAACATTTTTTAAAGGTAGAACTAACTAGAGCAGGATACAATTTCTTTATTATGATTCTGTTTTATTTTATCGTTGTTTAATCTGGTAATAAGTAAAGAGCGAACCGAAAAGAGAGTTAGCATTCAAAAGAAAGAAATAAAACTGTGGAGATTATGAAACAGGCGCGTGATGTATAAGGAGAGAGAGAAAATCGTGTGTTAATTCTTCAGCTGCGATTTCTATTGCTCTTTCACAAGACGAAAAGTAAAAAAAGTAAGCTTCATACGCAGACATCAACGATCTCTGTCAATATTATTCTTGGTAAAGACTAGTCTAATCAGTAAATTTGCCAAAATTGAATGACTTTGCGACAATCGAATCCAAGCTATAAAAAGAAAGCAAATAACATTGAAAGAAATCAAGTTTACATGATTAATTTAGAAAAAGATATGATATAAAAACCTCTGAAAGTTTGAACCATAATCTAATAAATTTCCCCGCACAAAATGACAGAATTATAAACCTTTTGACTATAGCTATAGGTTAATCAACCCTTTAAGAAAATCATACCGGCATAGGAAAGGCTCAACGAAAAAAGCATGAAGTTGATGCGGGAAGCTTTTTCAATGCCGTGAAACTACTTGATTTGTTACCCTTTAAAGCGTTAGAATTCATGGCTTAAATGAATTAAAATTCATGTTTTCATGAAAATAGATCCGAAAGAAACATAAGGACTAGTTTTTATTAGAATTAATAAACGGTTGCTAAGGGCTTTATAAAAATCTAGTTGACATAACAAACGAAAATGCTGCATGACTGCAAAACGGAAGTCAAACTTTGGAAGCGTTTTTCCCGAAGAAATACTTTGCCACAGCCCTACTTTACTCAAGATTCAAAAGCTATTATCTCCACTAATACTCACTCTCTAGAGTTGAACTATATACCAAATTAAAGCTTATTAAACGGAGAATAATAATCAATAATAAAATGCAATTTCAAAAATGCGACTTCTGTCTCATTTTGACGTGACGGGTCACATTTATTTTGGGAAATGTGTTTTATTATTTTAGCGAGACTAATTCCACTTTTCTGATTCCTTCTGTATTTTCCATTTTTTTTTCTCGATTTTCAAGCTGTTCAACTTTGTTGATGTATTTATAAAATATTATAAGATATTAATATTTATAACTTTAGCCGCCTCGTAATAAGAAAAGAACTACGGTAACCATTTTTACAGTATTCATGTGTTTGTTTGTTTTTCTTTATTATAATCATCTTTACAGAATCGTTTCGTGGGTATTCTGTCGTTATCTATTCTCATTTTTGCCACAGATTATAAGCTCTCAGCGGTCGGAAGACTTATGAAATCAGAGAGTTCAAAACGGACTAAATCAGTTCAATTTTCGCTAACGTCTAAAAAATATAAAATAGGGGAAAATGTTCAATAATAACTCCTCTGTTATGATTGGTACGCTGGTACAAGAGTATATATATATATATATATATATATAATGCGAAAATAAATGAGAGAATAATGATTGCGTAGCTTAAATCAAGGTTCCCCAGAGCTGTCCTCCCTTTTTGAAATTTTTGCAAGGGCTGAAAAAAAGTCTCCGCCGAGAATCGAACCCGGGTCGTTGGCTTAGAACGTCAATGCCTTAACCACTAGACCACGGAGACGGGTTAGTAGTTTCGGCGACACCAGATTCAATTGACCGACAGATTTGACAAATCTTCAACCTGATTAATTAATTCCTTTGTCGGGGCAGGTGAGTTTTGAACAATGACAAGCCGCATGCCTCAGCTGGATCCAAGCGAATGCTTTGAGATACATGTATACATTAGAATAATTATTAACAATTGTAAGGAAATAACATTATACAACATATATATATATATATATATATATATATATATATATATATGGATATTTGACTAACGGGTACATTAAGTCGACACCTAACAATGCAGTTTATTCCGTCATAATAGCGACCCCTACATTAGGTCGACAGTTGAACAAAGAAAAAGAACAAAAACTGTCCTCCTAATGTAGCCATTAGTCGTTTATATATATATATATAAATTTATTTATATATTCGGGATTATTCTTTTTTATAACCACCAACTCCGATCCGCCTTTGGAAAAGCAAGTAATCGAAGATGGATATATTTTGTTAGATGCCTTTTGCTGAGTTATATGACTTTCCCAAAACGGGCGGGGGGGGGGGGGCAATGTTATTACAACATGGACACCATGCCCATACAGGAATTTACAAAATGGGCCCTGAAAAGTAATCAACTTTCGAACTCAGAATACCCGAAACAAGTATTGTGTAATGTGTTCACCACCCTAAACATGAAGGGGGATAATGTCAGGCTGTGAAAAGTATAACCCCCCCCCCCTGATTTTAGCATTTTTTATACCCATTTCACTGTATTATTATATCATCATGATGGGCACGTTCATCGCCGGGTATTGAAAAGAAAAAAAAAACCTTTTAATGTGTTTTTGTGTACAGGCATGGTGCGCACCTTGTCATGGCATTGCCCCCCCCCCCCCCGGAAATGGATGTGTAGCGACAATTTGTAGAACACTATTCAACGTGTAAAATGCCCGAATTGGAGCTCCATTGACAAAATCGGGGATTAGCTGAACTGCTTCGTTTGTATTTTCTTTGTTCTCATCTGCAATGAAAAGACAGGAAATCTATTCATGCTTTTGAAACCGTTAGAACCTAAGCTGCGCTCAGTTTATCGTTCGTAATTTATGTCGCTTGACTGAATATATTGAGTTCAGTAAAATGTGAATAATGTTACTTTTTTAATACAGAAAAACAATTCAGCAGACGAAGCAATAATGAAAGTTTGTGTGATGCTGATGATGAGAAATTGTGAACTCCATAATAAACCTATGAATGTAAGAGAAAAAAGTAGAAGAAATGCCCTCAAAAGATTTTCATCTATACTTCATTATGCATTTGATTTTTTTTTTGCCTCATGACTCCTTCCCGCGATAAAAAACAGCTGCATGATTCCATTGCACGCGCGATCACTTCAGGAGTTCAAAGTTGAAAGTGTAATTACGAATACAGTAGGCCTCGACCTACTACTACTTTCATTTGCTCAAACTTTACTCTGTCAGCTCCAACCCGTCAAAAAAAAATCCGATCAATGATAAAATAAACTTTCGTGGAAAATATATTAGAAAATGAAAAAAAGTTCCTATATGAAAATCAATCCGGTGGCAAAGCTGGAGAAAAAGAACCCGGCCCGCGAGGCGAAGTGGTCGATTGAGCTAATTTGCATAAACTATGCAAATAAGGCAGAGATCGAGGGTACACGTAATTCATATGGAAATGTAGAGCGTGCGTGCACAACTAGCCTATTTTGATTGGGCGGTTCTCGGCAGTGAGCCTGAGCGTTGCTATGTGCGCTTTTAGATTCGAGTTCAAGAGGTTTTGAAACTGTTTTTCTACCCCAAATCGTTATCATTTCAAAGTAAAACAAAGCAAACCACTATGTCAAATGTACAATCATTCGAATCAGTAAGGATTTATGTTTATTCATGTAGTAATGAGTAAAATAAATGGTGTAAAAGTGGGCTGGTCTCTTCGATTTTCTCAGGCCGCATATCTCAAACTTGCTAAAACGTCGTAGCTTTCGCGCTTTTAATACTGGGAAAGGAACTTTTTTTAAGCTTCCTCTTCTCCCTTTTCGTACATTTCTTTGTTTTCCCTGTTTTCTGTACTCTTCTCTTTCCTAAAACATTGTATAGTTCTTTTGTTTCCCCTTAATCTATCCTCTTCTCTCTCTTTATGTATTTCTGTCTTCAATATTTCAGCACGGGCAATGGAACAAATTTTTCCGCGATATGGCTAAACAGTTGTGTACAAAAAAAGGCGCGGCTGGGGTACGTGCCTCCTCCCCCCCCCCCCCCCCCCCCCCCTCCTCCCGTAGATATGCCACTGAAACGAATAACATTTGTTATCAAACACAAACAAATGTTCTTATAAGCTACTGTAAACGTTAAACTTGATTGGATTAGATCAAATTTTTCATAATAAGCCATTTCGGGGATGCAATCTGAGCATGAGCAGATAAAGGTCATCTGTACCAAATTTCTAAAACCCACTGACACTAATATTCGATATGTGCTCATGAATGTCATGTAATCATTATTCAATTATGCACTAATGGTGCATTCCATGATATCCAGGTGGAAGTATTCCTTTTAAAGGGGGAAACAAAAGCTATTCATGAGGCACCTCTATCACTCCCAGAGGTATTTTTCTGAAGTGCACATAAAGGGACCCTCCATGTCTAAAATATCTGTGGATATTTGGGGTCATTTGTACCATGCGCTAACCCCGAACTGGCTTATTAGAATAGATAAATATCTAAATAGTAAAATTCAACTTCATCTGGGGGTATTTCATAAAGCAGTTCGTAAGTTACGCACGACTTTACGCACGACTGGTGGTCAGTTTTTGTACTAAATGATTGAGAATCTGATTAGTATAGCACCCAAGAACATGTTCCAGTTGTTCGTAAAGTCATTCGTAACTTTACGAACAGCTTTTATTATGAAACACCCCAGGCATAGATTAAGCCGTCAATTATCTCCGCCATAATGCGAAAGCGTCATGAGCGGTATAAAACTTTAATACACAATGAAACGAACGCGCTGTACATGGCCAACGATTACATTAATATTTTACAAAAATATATCAGCATCAAGGCAGAATAGTAAATATTTGGTCATAAATTTAGATAAGTAATTAATCAAATTAGATTTTCTAGTACCTATTTCTTCATAGCTTATTTAGTTTTGTGTAATCCGAGGGAATACCACCAAACGAAAAATACATTCACCCTCTTTTTGTTCGTAATATTTTATGGTAAAAAGAAAGAAGAAACATAAAATAGTTAAGAAGAAGAAAGAACTCATGGCTGTTGTATTAGTGATTTCATTTAATTTGAAATAACTCTTTTAAAGCAGGGAATTACTCGACATACTATATAATTATATTATTTTCTATTCATGAGTGTTGCACTGCCTCCTTTTGAACAATTAAGATGTCGGCATCTTTTAATAGCATAACTATAACCATAAACACTAGTACTAGATATTTAACAGAAGTAAAATAATAAATATACCAGTTGACATGTATCCAATTAAGTCGTCGCTGTTCGCCGTATTTTTCATGTATTAATTTGGCTCTAGCATATGCTTAAACCAAACACTAGAGGGGGGTATTCAACAACCGCGATCTCAAAAACTATCCAACAATGTCAGTGCGGGCTATTTACGGCGATCCACCTGCTAAACGAGATGAATAGAACTTCCGCCGCATCGCTCAGTCGGCGTGTTGAGAACAAAGCCGGGCCGCAGGCGCGCCGAATCAATCGGCGCCGCCGAGGGCCCGCCGATGTAAAAACTTTCCGTAAGAAGCCTAAGTTTAGTTTGCTCAATTTACATTCAGATATACTAATACTGTACATTGAAATAAGAAAATAACAATAAGGAGAACTATGCCCTAATATTTTTTTTTAATTTAATAAAAATCAACATAAAGCTAGGCTGCACCCACGTCTAAACTATTCATCCCTTTATGCATTCATACTATTACGCGTTAGTACTGCAGAAAAACGGAATAGAATCATCTCATACAATCTATTTTATATTATGAGTTGAACAATAACTTACTCTACGTATTCCATCGTCTTCACATGTCTGCAGCACTCGACGAGGTAAACCAAGTCTTCCTCGTCTGTGCACTTCACCCTGTACACATGCAGCCCCTGTAGTTTCTTGGTTTGTTCTCTGATCAGAAGACCCAGTCCTCTCATCGTCTCTCTCGATACATTCTTCTTCTCTGATAGGAGTGAGTCCGGTGCTATAAGCCTGATGTGTGTGAGCTGCTGTCCCCCGGTCAGACGAAGACCAGCCGTGATCTGAGGTATGTCTCTCTCTGCATCATCGATAGTGATATCGATCTCTTTCAAGCCAGGTAGCGATGAGAGCAGACCTTCGTAGCTTTGTGACGTCACTCTCCAGGCTATCAGCTTTGTGATGGATGGAAGCTTAGGAGGAGATGGAGAGAAACTGAGAGAGGAGTCTGTGATAGTAAGCCAGGACAGTGAGGTGAAGGATCTGAGGCAGGACCACAACATGATGGTCATCTCAGCAGATAGTTGGCAGTCCTTAATCGTTAACAGAGGGATCTGTAATGAATTACAAGAAAATGAATGCGTCAATTTTACATCATATTCAATTTGTTACATACACTCACTTGCTTTCAATATCATGGACAAAACATACGCTTTACAACTAATTTGGAGTTATTTTGATGTCTCTTCATGTCGAGAGAAAAGCGTATTTTAAAAGAACTAAAGTGCATATCAGTTGTTTGGAGAAGCAAAATATAAACCAACTGACGAAAAACTTACAAGAAATCACATAAAGAAACATGTCATATTGCTCGACTTATTAAAGGCCAAGTCCACCCTAACAAAAAGTTGATTTGAATAAATAGAGAAAAATCCAACAAGCATAACACTGAAAATTTCATCAAAATAGGATGTAAAATAAGAAAGTTATGGTATTTTAAAGTTTCACTTAATTTCGCAAAACAGTTATATGCACATCCTGCTCAGTATGCAAATGAGGGAACCAGTGACGTCACCCACTCACTATTTCTTTTGTATTTTATTACATGAAATACGAAATATTTTAATTTTTCCTTGTTATAATGTGAAACAAGGTTTGATTCCTCGCTGAACATGTGTAATTGCCATTGTTGCAACCTATACACAATTCAATGAGAGCTTCCTAATTGTGAAATCTGCAGAAATTACAAAATTCTATATTTCACATAATAAAATACAAAAGAAATAGTGAGTGGGTGACGTCACTGGTTCCCTCATTTGCATACTGAGCAGGATGTACATATAACTGTTTTGCGAAATTAAGCGAAACTTTAAAATACCATAACTTTCTTATTTTACATCCTATTTTGATGAAATTTTCAGTGTTATGCTTGTTGGATTTCTCTCTATTTATTAAAATCAACTTTTTGTTAGAGTGGACTTGGCCTTTAAACGCTAAAGGAAAGTTAAATTTGATTTTTTAAAATAATTTACATTGTATGAATCATTATTATTTCATTTTTTTTTTTTGGGGGGGGGGGGGTAACTTAATAGCCATTTACAATTTTTACTGCCGTCTTTTGGAAATTGCCATTTAATTGTAGGCCTAGTATGAATTAGGCCATTTACACAATGCAATAAATAAGGAAGAAATTTATTTTGCTGTTACAACTTCCATAAGGCGGAATGTATAAATTGCTTTTCTTGAACGTCTCTAAACAATGAGGCCTATCAGGCCTACTTACATTTGATACGCGTCTGTCCGAGTTCAGCGATTCAGCAAACCTATAACAAAGTTAGCATTTAGGAGAAAGATGGAGAAAAACAAGACAGTCGGTAATAAACTGCCTAAAATATTTTGGCTTCTAGAGTGATAGTACGGATGGTTACAATTATAATAAGAATCAGGTTAATGGCAATAATGATGATAATTACAATTATAATTATAAGAAGAAGAAGAAGAAGAAGAACATAGGCCCTAGGCCTAGGCCTAACACTTTTTAGTAAAGAATACGAATTAAAATCAGTCATGAGAGAGATGAAGGTTAGTATGTATGTGAGAGAGTGATATGCAATAAATGAGCATAAACATGACCAAGTTTTCTGACAAAAGTGTTTTTATACCTCTTCTTGTGATATTTTCTGTAAAAATGGTAGGATATTTTTGTACCTTACTGGTCATTTGTCATGACATAATCATACCTATCATACCTAATATTAAACATCTTTGATAATCATTGAGCCTTAACTTTTATGTCAAAGTTTATTGATTTCAGGGGCCGTATTGAATAAACTTCTTAGACATTTTTCTTAAGTTCTAAGAATGTGTCTAGTTAAAGAAATATGCCCTAATGGTATTCTAAAAACGTTCACCACCGACAGATTAAACAAATGTCTTAGATTCAGTGACGTCAATACACTGTACATGTACCGTATGTAAAGTCACATAGCCAAGTCGAGCAACACAACTGCAGCCAAAATTTGCCTTTGCGTTTTGCCTGTTAAAAAAAAATTATAATCGCAGGAAAAAAGGAAAATTATACACAAAACGTATGGGATCGGGAGATGATTAGTCTAATGCTCATAATTTTTTTTTCTTGACCGACTGTGCACTAGATTTATCCTAAGTTAGGCCTAGTTGTTAATACTTAAAGTTAGGGCCTAGGCCAGCGCTAGGCCTATGCCTATGGCCATGGTCGGATCGGTTAAGACCTCTTCTCCTAGACCTAGGCCATATATCAACCGTCTAGAGTCTAGTCTAGGCCACTGTACTTCTCTTTCTAACAATTTAGAAGAGCCTGGTCCAAGGCTATACTGCTAATGAAGAAGTCTCCACGTAGCTAGCTAGTCCAGTTGCCCTGCCAGGGCTAGTAGTGCTAATCGGTGGCCTGCATGCTAGCCCATTGCCAGTCGTCTACGGTCTAGTGGGCTTCTAGTTCTACTTTTAGATAGTTGGCATTAAATATGTTACATGACTCTACTCAGGTCTCAGTCATAATTATATTAAACACATTTTATCTCACCTCTTAACAATGCCCGGGATCAATGTCTCCATATTATTATTGATTAAACTAAAGAGAGTTGCTAACTCACAATTTCCAACTAGGCCTAGGCCTAGTTATGTTGTAGTCAGTGTTATAATTTCGGTGGTGGGCCTGGGCGCGCGGGTTCTTTCTTTTCTTGTAATTAATTGTGTGTACAAAATTCCACACTGCGCGTACTATATGCCGCGCCGACGACAACACTGTCGACTGCGCGCGCTTCTATAAATACAGCTGGCTAGCTCACGTCACGTCACGCGCGCAGTGCACATCTATAATAAATAGGTCAAAAGTCTAAAACCTGCGGTACGTGCATTCATAATATGGAAGGTGCATTCGTATTGGCATCCTAGTCATAGCCATAGGTTTTCATTCTACTAGTATATCTTTGCAGCCCAGCGGACCATTTTAAGCATCCTCCCTAAAATATAAGGTAGAATTCTTACCTATCATCATTGTACATTAGAATGCGTATGTCCATTTAAGAATTTTGACTTGGAAAAAATCAAAGATTTTATACCTAGGCCTAACTCTGAAAAATCGGATAAGATGAAAGTCTTCAAGTTTAGAAAAAAGTTCTTAGCAAATATCTTTATATTGAATACACATTTTGATTAAGATTTTTGTTTAAAAAAGATGAGAATTCAAGAAATATCATTCAACCCAGGTGGATATTTTGGTAATTAACCCGTTGCCTACGGGAACCGGGTGGTCCCTGTATTAAATATATGGGAATGAGAGAATTCAGTAGTCAACGGGTTAAAGGTCAATATATTAACCTACCCAAAAAGTAATTATGATGCCCATTTCATGTCAAATGTATGGATTAAAAACATGAACAAGAACACACACAAAGGCGCGCTGATTAAAAGGAAACCCGCGATAGATGCGAGAAATTTTGACTCGATTTTCCTTTCCTTCTTTATACGGTTTTCTTTGTTTAATCTTTAAAAAAAAATGTTTTAATTATAAATTTTTATTCAATAATACCATGTTCATGACAGTGCTTATAAAATATTTTGACTCATTGTTAATAGCTGATGTAATAATTGTTGTACCAATAAATGTAATTATACGAGTTTGCATTTATGATTTGCTATCTTACCTTGATTATTTGGAAAAATGTTATTTTGAATATGGCAGTAATAAAGGAATCGTAAAACAAAAGAGGTAGTAATTACTTACTGTTCCATATACAGACTAGATGATATCAAACGTGTCGAAGGCTCAACGAGATCAATTAATTTCTCCTCCGGTCCGAATACTACCCCTGACAATACCACATCGTACCCGATCAGAAGACCCAGTCCTCTCATCGTCTCTACATTCTTCTTCTCTGACCGGAGTGTATCGGGTGCTTTAAGCCTGATGTCCGTGAGCTCCTGTCCCGTCAGACGTCGACGAAGACCAGTCTGGATCTGAGATATGTCTTCTTTCCCTACATCATCGATAGTGATATCGATCTCTCGCACGCCAGGTAAAGAAGAGAACAGACCTTCGTAGCTTTGTGACGTCACTCCCTCGGCTATCAGCTTTGTGACGGATGGAAGCTCAGGAGGAGATGGAGGGAAACTGAGAGAGGAGTCTGAGATGGAGAGGTGGTAAAGAGAGGCGACGGATCTGAGGCAGGGCCACAACTTTTCTGTCATCTCTGTAGATAGATGGCAGTACTTTATCTCAAGCTTAGAATTCTGCAATGAAATACAAACAGACACTTCACACGCTTCGGGCCGGATACTACAATGTATGACAATACATGTAGGGACTGAAAGTATATTGAAAAGAAAGTCCAAAATCTCGCTTCAGTGATAATCAAGCAAATAATTTATTTAATTTTTTTTTTTACAGAAAGTGCCACTTTGTTGTAAACTCCCCATCAGGCAGAGAAATTCACTTGTTGGTATATTTTAGAGCTATGTGGACGTACCAGTATTGCAAGTCTACTTACCTGAACGGCGCATCTGTCGTAGTTTAGAGAACCACATTCACTCCTACATGATATATGACAAAGAAATGAGGAAATGTGGTTCAATACGTTTGTAAGAAATGAAATCAATAAAGAAAATAAATGAAATTTACGTCTGTACGGTGGCAATAATATAGTAACAGCAATAAAAGCAATAATAATGATGATAATAATAGTAATAATTATAATCCCCACGTTTGGGGGGGGGGGGGGGGTCGCAAGATTCAGCAAGCCGGAGTGCAATGGCAATCCTCGCCCTGAGGGTGCATCCTTCTTTCAATGCGACCCCTACGCCAGGGAAGTATAATAATGATGATGATAAAAATCAACAATTATAGCAATAATAATATAAATAGACTATTATAATGAACATATCGTCTGTTCTGTTAGAAGAAAAAAAGATGTGTATGGGTTATTAACAATTGAAAAGAGATACATGTACAGTCGTCTATCAGAATTTTAATAAAATTACACTAAATGGAAAAATCCAAATATTTATTCTCAACAGGGACGTCGCTAGAGGGGGATGGGGTGTCACAACCAGTGGCGTATCTACGGGGGGAGCAGAGGGGGAACGTGCCCCGGGCGGCACTTGAAAGGGTCGCAAAAAACGCAAAAGAGGGAAAGAAAAGGGGGAGAAATACAAGAAATGTTATGGTCTTTGAGCGTTATATGCGCCCCAGTCAAGGACGAAATGCGTAAAACATGGTGTTTTGTAGGGTTTGAAATGCGAAATTTTCATAAAGCTCGGTCGCTTTGCTCCCCGCATAATTTAATGTTCAAGATCTATTTCACGCCCCCATGGCACTTTTAAAGTGTAAACCAATAATTTACTCTCCTTGCTTTGCCCCCCCCCCCCCCGCATGAGGCAGGAGCTTTTTAAATGTTGCGCCCCAAGATGGGATATAAGTGCATAAAAAGCACCTTCAAACTTACAATCGAAAGATATCATTAATTTTCCTTGAAATTGCCTTCCTAAAATATATTTCTTCAGGGTTTTCATTCATTTTGCGCCCATGAAATAGGAATGTTCAAAATTTAAAAAATATATTGCTAGGTCGCTGTATTCCCTTGAATTTTTCTTTCTTTGTAAGGGTAAAATACATACGAAATTTCAAGTTGAGCGGTGAAAAAGAAAACAAAAATTCTGCTGCTCTGTCTCGTTGCTCCCTCGCTTATTCAGTAACTCATCAAATTTGGGCTAACAACCCCGGGTTAGGTGCATCAAACTCATTTTCACTAGTGCCCTCATTTCTAACTTTAAAACGCTCATTAATGTGAGTTTGGGCATGGAGGGGGGGGGGGGGGGGGAACGGGTGCGCAGATTTTATAGTTTGCCCCGGGCGCCAAAATTCCTAGATACGCCACTGGTCACAACCCCTCCCCCCCCCCCCCCCAAAAAAAAAAAAAGAAAGAAAAACGAAAGAAAAGAAAAGAAAAGAAAAGAAAAGAAAAGAAAAAAAACTGACTTGTCGGTAAATGTGCAACCTCTGTCGGCCCAAAAAAAGGGGGGGGGGGGAAAGAGGAGAAATAGGGAGAAAACGGAGAAAAGAGAAAGAATAAAAAGAAAAGTTAAAATAAAAGGGGACGGAAAGGGAAAGGAAAAGTCAAGGAAAGAAAACGATGAAATAGATATAGAAAAGGAAACGGAGAAGAGAGAAAGGAGAATAAAAAAGAAAAGTGAAAAGAAAAGGGGACGGAAAAGGAAATGAGAAGTAAAGGAAAGAAAAAGAGGGAAAAAACTAGCCAATTTTTTGTCCCTGGTAAAAACCTGGAAAGTTAATAAGGCGACAATTGTTTCCCCCGTCAGACCTACAACATTCGCTGAGTGGGGGTGGGGGAGGGGGTGCAGTTTCCCTCCATAATTATCTGACAAACAACAAAAAAGAAAGAAAAGAGAGGGTTTTTCATTAAAAAAAGGGCAGTATGTTATTTCTTTCCGGGGGGGGGGGGGGGCGCACGGGCCAGCTGTCCCCCAAAAAAATCCGCCACTGTACTCACCCCAACCCCAGTGACTTTAGGTGTGTCGACTTGACAAAGAGGTCAACCACGGCTTCCTCATCTCAACCACGGCTTCCTCATCTCCTGCCTCCGACAGATCGGAGGCAGGACCACAACTTGTCGATCATCTCAGTAGATAGTTGGCAGTGCTTTATCTCGAGCCTCGAATTCTGCAATGAAATGCAAACAGACCACTTGTCGCATTCACACGCATCGAGATACTATGACAATTATGTAGGTAATAAAAGTATATTAAAAAGAAAGTCCACACTCTTCCTTTAGTGATAATCAGGCAAATGATTTATTTGTTTCAAACCAACAGTGCCACTTTGCTCTAATTTCCCATCAGCCAGATCCCATCAGTATTTCAAAGTCTACTTACCTGAACAGCGTTTCTGTCGTAGTTTAGAGAACCACATTCACTCCTACATGATATATGACAAAGAAATGAGGGAAATGTGGTTCAATGCGCTTTTAAGAAATGATAAATCAGTACACAAAACGAATGATCCAAATCTACGTCTGTACGGTGGTAAAAAAAAGATTAAATAATAAGCAATAATAATGATAAAATAGTAATACAATACTAATCCCCATGTTTTGGGGAATCGCAAGATATGGCAAGCCTCCACCTACGGGTGCATCTTTCTTTATCAATGCGCCCCCTGCGCCAGGTTAGTATAATAATAATGAATGATGATAGATATCAACAATTATAGCAATGATATTAATAGGATCTATAATGAATATATCGTCTGTTGTATTTCACGCCCCCATGGCACTTTTAAAGTGTAAACCAATAATTTAATCTCCTTGCTTTGCCCCCCCCCCCCCCCCGCATGAGGCAGGAGCTTTTTAAATTTTGCGCCCCAAGATGGGATATAAGTGCATAAAAAGCACCTTCAAACTTACATTCGAAAGATATCATTAATTTTCCTTGAAATTGCCTTCCTAAAATATATTTCTTCAGGTTTTTCATTCATTTTGCGCCCATGAAATAGGAATGTTCAAAATTTAAAAAATATATTGCTAGGTCGCTGTATTCCCTTGTATTTTTTTCTTTGTAAGGGTAAAATACATACGAAATTTCAAGTTGAGTGGTGAAAAGGAAAACAAAAATTCTGCTGCTCTGTCTCGTTGCTCCCTCGCTTATTCACTAACTCATCAAATTTGGGCTAACAACCCCGGATTATGTGCATCAAACTCATTTTCACTAGTGCCCTCATTTCTAACTTTTAAACGCTCATTAATGTGAGTTTGGGCATGTAGGGGGGGGGGGGGGGGGGTAAACGGGTGCGCAGATTTTATAGTTTGCCCCGGGCGCCAAAATTCCTAGATACGCCACTGGTCACAACCCCTCCCCCCCCCCCCCCCCAAAAAAAAAAAAAAAAAAAAAAAAACGAAAGAAAAGAAAAGAAAAGAAATGACTTGTCGGTAAATGTGCAACCTCTGTCGGGCCAAAAAAAAAAGGGGGGGGGGAAGAGGAGAAATAGGGAGAAAACGGAGAAAAGAGAAAGAATAAAAAAGAAAAGTTAAAATAAAAGGGGACGGAAAGGGAAAGGAAAAGTCAAGGAAAGAAAACGATGAAATAGATATAGAAAAGGAAACGGAGAAAAGAGAAAGGAGAATAAAAAAGAAAAGTGAAAAGAAAAGGGGACGGAAAAGGAAATGAGAAGTAAAGAAAGAAAAAGAGGGATAAAAACTAGCCAATTTTTTGTCCCTGGTAAAAACCTGGAAAGTTAATAGGCGACAATTGTTTCCCCCCGCCAGACCTACAACATTCCAGTTTCCCTCCATAATTATCTGACAAACAACAAAAAGAAAGAAAAGAGAGGGATTTTCATTAAAAAAAGGGCAGTATGCTATTTCCTTCCGGGGGGGGGAGGGCGCACGGGCCAGCTGTCCCCCAAAAAAATCCGCCACTGTACTCACCCCAACCCCAGTGACTTTAGGTGTGTCGACTTGACAAAGAGGTCAACCACGGCTTCCTCATCTCTGCCCTTCAGCCCGGAGATACGTAGCCATTGTTGATTTGGTGTTTGTTCGCTGATCAGAAGACCCAGTCCTGCAATCGTCTCTCTCGAGCCAGTCATCTCTTCTGTCAAAAATGAGGATGAGACGTGATCCCCGGTCTGACGTATAGGCCTGGAGGCCGTGATCTGAGATATGTTCGTCTCTGCATCATCGATAGTAATATCGATGTCTTTCAAGCCTGGGAGCGATGAGAGCAGACTTTCGGAGCTCTGTGACGTCACCCCCCTGGCTATGACCTTTGTGACGGCTGGAAGCTGTGGAGGAGATGATGGGAAACTCAGAGAGGAGTCTGAGATGGAGAGGTGGTAAAGAGAGGCGACAGATCGGAGGCAGGACCACAACTTGTCGATCATCTCAGTAGATAGTTGGCAGTGCTTTATCTCGAGCCTCGAATTCTGCAATGAAATGCAAACAGACCACTTGTCGCAATCACACGCATCGGGATACTATGACAATTACGTAGGTAATAAAAGTATATTAAAAAGAAAGTCCACACTCTTCCTTTAGTGATAATCAGGCAAATGATTTATTTGTTTCAAACCAACAGTGCCACTTTGCTCTAATTTCCCATCAGCCAGATCCCATCAGTATTTCAAAGTCTACTTACCTGAACAGCGTTTCTGTCGTAGTTTAGAGAACCACATTCACTCCTACATGATATATGACAAAGAAATGAGGGAAATGTGGTTCAATGCGCTTTTAAGAAATGATAAATCAGTACACAAAACGAATGATCCAAATCTACGTCTGTACGGTGGTAAAAAAAAGATTAAATAATAAGCAATAATAATGATAAAATAGTAATAACAATACTAATCCCCATGTTTTGGGGAATCGCAAGATATGGCAAGCCTCCACCTACGGGTGCATCCTTCTTTATCAATGCGCCCCCTGCGCCAGGTTAGTATAATAATAATGAATGATGATAGATATCAACAATTATAGCAATGATATTAATAGGATCTATAATGAATATAAATTATCGTCTGTTGTGTTTGAAGGGAAAAATGATAAGAGGTAGAGTCGTTTATTAGAAGTTTCATAATACATTTGCATTTGTTACACCAAAATGGTAAACATGGTAAACTCCAAATATTTATATTCTCAACAGGGGAGTCGCTAGAGGGGGATGTGGGGGTTGTCACAACCACCCCAACCCCACCCCCTACTCAAAATTGCTGTTTGTAACTGTGCAACCTATATCAGAAAAAAAGGGGGAATGGAGAGGGAAGTGTGAACGTACCTAATTTTGGAGTTGCTAAATTTGGAATGTAAGGAATGCCTTTTCTTTACATCCGGAGCATGGGAAGGGAAATCTTTAGGGGTCTGACATAATGTGCAGCCATACCTCTTCTATTTGACAAAAAAAACCAATGGTTTGTGGTTCTAGAGAAAAGAGACATGAGAAGAAAAAAGAAGAGAAACAAGTACCAAATGGTACAGAACACAGCGTGAGAGGAAAATGTAAAAAAAAGCTATAAGGTGAGAGGAATGGGGGTAAAGACTACACTACTAGTATCCAAGGCAACCATCCTATAAAACCAAGAAGAATCATGTTGCATGCTAGTCAAGCTCTTTAAACTTGGCCGCAATTTTTTGAACCCAATTTGACTGGCCCGAAAATGTCTCTCACCCAGTTGTGTAGTGGAGCGTATACGCTTGTATACGCCGTATACGTAAAAAAGAAATTGGACTTTTTCGGGTATACGCGCGTATACTTAAAAGAAATTATCAGGTTTTAAAATTAAAAAATATATAAATATAGGAAAAAAAGAAGAATTGTATGAAATTTATGAAAAATCGTCGAAATTCATACTCTGTGAGTTGTGTTCCACTGACAAATCAAACGTACGTGTTGCAGTATGATTGCGTATTATTTTTTACGTACATCCGATCCCTATCCGGGCGTGTGATGTGCATGTAAAAACTTGCGAGGCTAACTGCTAGCTAGGCGCGAGCTGGCTATAATTTTGCTAGTCCTATAGCCGCTAGGCCATCATCATGGCTCATGCGCCGTACAAAATATACAATCTACAACTTCAAGGCCAAAGGAGGCGGAGCTGATTTCGTGCAGTGGCCAGGTCCCAGGACCAACTAAGGAATTTCAGCCTTTGAAGTTTGAGGAAAATATTGTGGGTGCAACATCCCTATGCATAGGCCCTATATTTTTGTTGCATAAGCACTTAGAATTGCAGAACTTTTTGAGGGATTTATTTCAAAGAACAATTCTAAACAAATATATTGTGTTCATATGTTGTTTCTCTGCAGTTTTCCTCAGTAAAATATCCAAATGCTTTTGATGTGCGTGTATAATCAGGGCAATGTGAACGTTGCATTGTATGAACTTCAAATCTATACTCATCTTTGCACTTCTAAAACGAATTCAGGTCTCAAAAAGCACAACTCAGTTGTAGTTAATTGTTAAACAGTTCATTGTGTTCAATTACCAAAACTGCACTGTTTGCACATCAAAAAAAAAAGTTTTAAAAAAATGTTATTAACATTGGGTATCTTCATGAATATTTTGCTCAAGCTCCCAACAAAATGTATGGAATGAGTAAAGATGTTGTGCACTTGTACATCGCCTCTTTAACAAACAAGATGTCAGTGGAAGTGACAGTGTGTTTTATAAAAATCTGTATTAACAATAATAATTACCTCATACACTATGATAGCACAACCTTTACAGGTGATAAGAATTTGAATTTGCAGAAACTAGAACTAGAAAATCATTATTATGACAACGGTTTGATAATATTTGGATTAGTTTGTGCATTTTGGACATATGGTTGATGCAATGATTGGTCTGAAAATACGACTCACTAATGCTTGATGCCTTTTGCAAAAACTAAGATTTAATTATTTTGATGTGATATTTATTGTGAAAAAGATGCCTTTGAAATCGTGTTTATAATCAGGGCACTGTGAATGTTACACTGTCTAAACTACAAACTTACTACTTGCATTCACTTCTACAACTAATGCATAACTAATAACAACCACTGGCGTAGACAGGGGGCACAAGGGGGCCATGTCCCCCCCCCCCCCCTATTCAGCCACTAAAAAAAAGCGAGAGCGAAAAAGCGGGAGATGTGAGAGAGTTTTCGCGCTTCGCGCGGGAAGGGGGAAATAACTCTCCTCCCCTGCACCAACCCCTGTCACATACAGTGCAGTATTGCGTCCTAATAACTGAAAAGCAGTCATGGCGTCGAACTATAACTTTCCGCCTAAACAAATTGTTTGCTACAATCCGTTTTCTTTCTCTTAAATTTGCTAAAACGTCAGAGCTTTCGCGCTTCGCGCGGGAAGGGAGAAACTCCCACTCCCTGCACCCATCCTTGTTACAGTGGAGTATTACGTCCAAAATAACTGAAAAGCAGCCACGGCGTCGAACTAACATTTCTCCTAAAAAGGTGCTAAAACGTTACAGCTTTCGCGCTTCGCGCGGGAAGGAGGAAAACTCCTCCTTCCTGCCCTATTACACACCGTGCAATATTGCTCCAAATAATTGAAAAAGCAGTCGTTCGTCGAACTATAACTTTCTGCCTTTGTTTGCTACAAGCCGTTATCTTTCTCTCAAATTTGCTAAAATATCAGAGCTTTCGCGCTTCGCACGGGAAGGGGAACCCCCCCCCCCCCCCCTCCCTGCGCCCATCCCTGTTGCAGTGCAGTATTACGCCCAAATAACTGAAAAGCAGTCCGGACGTCGAAATAACTTTCCGCTTAAAAAGGTGCTACGAGCCGTTATCTTTCTCTCAAATTTGCTATAATACGTCACTGAGCTTTCGCGCTCCGAGCGGGAAGGGGAGAATCTTCCCCTCCCTGCACCCACCCCCTGGGAGCACGCCCCAATTAAAGGGTTCAAAATTTGAAAAAAATAAAGATGTAATTGCTTTGCTCGATATATCATGTATGTGTCATATGACTCCTGCTAAATATTGCGCCCCCGATGTAAGATAAATAAAGTGTATAAAACAGCATTTGCAAAGGTTCAACTTTTGAAAGAAATCTCAATTTCAGGTACCCTTGCTGAATTTCTCGACTCTTTCTCAAGCCTTTCAGGGTTTTCGTTAGTTTTGCTCCCGATTGTAGAAGTGAGTGAATAGAAAACCGCTTATCAATGCATAAAATTCGAGCTTCTCTACCGCTCAATTGCAAAATTTCCTGGGTAAAATGCACAAGAAATTGCGTTTTTTTAGGATTAAAAATTGAAGAATTTGCCGCTCGGTCGCTTTGCTCCCTCGCTGACGTAGTGATAGGTTTGGGCACTCGAGGGGGGGGGGGGGGGGGTGCATGTGAGCGTGTGTGTGTGTGACTGCGTTTGTTTAGCATTATGGACATTTTCGGACAGAGAACAAAAAAAAAATCATGACAACAATGGTCCTCGGAAGGCGGACAATAGTCCTCGAACGTCGAACAATGAATTTATGCCTTATTCCGTCGACTGTCCGAGGACGAGTAACAATAGAGGAACAATAGTTGTCCTCGGAAGTAAAGCCATGTAAACGTGTGTGTGTGTGTGTGTGTGTGTGGGTGTGAGGGTGAGTGTGTGTGTGTTTTCTTGTCAGGTCACGGGGGGTTATTGTGTTTGTGAATCACCACCACAGCACGGTGCATCGCCTCGTCGTTAGCTTGGTGCTTGGTATAAGGGAGTATACCCAAAAAAATATTTACCACTACAACACTGCTCTCACCTCGCTGTCTCTCTCGCCCTTTCACTCACTGTCTTAAGCTCTATCTTGCTCTCGATTAGTCTCTCTCTCTCTCTCACACACACACACGCACACACACACACACTAACTCTTCCTGTTCAAGTCATGATTTTTTCTTTGTTACATTTCATTACCATAACATGTGTATGAAATAATGACCAAATGTGAGAGGAATATAACGTGTTGATAAAATAATTTTGAAATTTATGTATTATTCTCATAACAACATTATTACCTATGATCACATGATCAAAAGGAAAAAGATTGCTACAGATACATGCACTCAGTGTAAAATAAAAATGTCAACATTTTGTACAATTATTGAAATACTTGGTTTTGTGGTATGAACAAAATAACTTTCTTGTTTTGTGTAATGATTACATGTAGCTATCCATTGGGCCATGCCCTGCCAAGTGGTGTCAATAACATATCTTTCCATTTTGTATGACTTCCATAATAAACATATCGAATCATAAACTGTAGGTTTTGTTGATTTGAGTCTGCTCATACATGTCATGTATTATTGTCTAGGCTGGTTGAACAAAACATAATCTTCAATAAACCGAGTATTACGGTCTTTTCATTAAGAAGAGCAAATTGAAACATCCTTAATTCTTTCCCCAATAGTTTCCTTGTCTGTTACAGAAAGGAAGGTAAAACTAGCCTGGATCTGTCACAAAATCTATAAAGCTTTAAATTCTAGCTTTAGCCTAGCCTACCTGTCAATCTCACTTTTGAATTTTTAGTAGGACTTTCTGCTTCATCCCCTACAAAGTTGTTGTGATGTGTAAACAGCAGTATGTTCAGCCATGAGTTACATGTGGATACTTCCTTTCCATGTCCATCTGAGGATAAGAAAATCAACATAAGAAAATGACGAAGAGACTCCAAGCTACCTAGAATCAATATTATTTTTCAAAAAAGCATCTTGTTCTTGTCTAAAATCAAGACTGAATAGTCTATAAAAGCCCCCCCCCCCCCCCCCCACTTGCCTTAAACAAAACCTCATCATGCTTCCTTTTGGCCTTTCACCACTTGAGCTCATTTTTCGTTGCATTGGCCCAAATCACGTTTTTTAGACCAACGTGAATATAAAGCGATTCTGACCAGATGAGATGGGCCAACAATTAAATATGAGGGGGCTGAGCATATAGGCATAAGGGGCCCAATTTCTGAATATTTGCGAGCGAGCATAACAAATTGACCTTTTTGAGATGAAAATGTAATTTTATCATATATCTGGTAGCTAATTTTTTCCCCCTCTAGCTTTTTTTCGGGGGGGGGGGGGGGCATGGAACTTTGGCGTAAAAGCTCTGTAAGACATCTATAGACAAATCAATTCATTTATTATATAAGAACACTGATTAAATTCTGACCAGACATAGCCTAGCTCACGGCAAAAATAACCCACCTCTTATTCATGTTTTTTTTTTTTTTTTTTTTTTTTTTATTTACAAAACTAGTCTATTTCAGGGTCTAGATCCTAACATGTTAGACGGAATAAACTAACGTCTACATCTACATGTAACTTAGATAATTGTATTTAACTCACCTAATTTAAGTAGGCCTAGGCCTAGCCTAGGCTAAGTTAGATCTGCCTGATGGTAGATCTCCCACTTTTTCACTGTAGTTAGAAGAATTCATCCAATGACCATCATGCTTCCCAAGTTATTTGGCGTTCTCTGGCTCTAGAAATAACAGTTAAAGTTAGAAATAATAAATGTTCCATTCAATAATAGGGAATTGCTGTTTGCATCAGATTCTCACAACCTCCCCCCCCCCCCCCCCCCCCCCCGACTTAAACAAAACTCCATGTTGCTTCCTTTGGGGTTTTTCCCACTTGAGCTCAATTTTTGTTCAGTCTAGGGCTATAGGCCTAGGCCTAATTAATTTCACGATAAATGGACAAATCAATTCGTTTATGGAGAAACACTTAAAAAAACTGAAAATGCCATAGGCCTAGGGCAAATAGTAATGGTGGAGTCTGGAGGGAAAATGCAATAATGATTAATGTTAGACCTTTAGTTTAGCCCCATCCACTATAGTCTCAGTCTCATTCATGGTTTGTTTGTTTCTTTGTTTGTATGAAAGTAGACTAGAAGTAGAGTCTAGATCAGGGTCTACGACGTCGTCGTAGAAGTAAACTCCAATTAAGTCTAGCCTACATCTTCCTTTATAATAAACAAATATTTGTAAAGCGCCATCAATCTAGGCCTAGGCCTGGTAAACTATTTCGAGGCGCTGTGAGATAAGAGAAAAAGGAACAAAAGAAAGTCAAAATAATCATTAATTGCCAAAAGCTTGAGAAAATAAGTAGGGCCTAGGCCTAGGCCTACGGTATGTTTTAAGTTGCTTTTTAAAAGACTCCAATGAATCAATAGATTTTAGTTTAACTTTAAGAGGCAAATCATTCCACAGAACTGGTGCTGCAACTGAAAAAGATCTAGGCCTAGGCCTAACTTAGGCCTATCCCCATATTGAACCCTGGTTCTTGGAACGTCCAATAAATTTTGACCAGATGATCTCAAAGATCGCTGAGGGGTAGGCTATACGCATTCAATAACTCTTTCAGATAGACAGGAGACAGGTTAGGCCTAGGCCCCTATGTACAATTTTCCATGTCATTAATTAAGATTATTTTATAGGCCTAACTGTTAGGCCTAGGGCTAGGCCCTAGTGAATTCGTTGTTTTGCAGGAAGCCAGTGAAGCTGTTCTAAAATTGGAGTAGGCCTAGGCCTAGGCCTAGGCCTAATAATATGGTTATATTTGGATGATTTAGTGAAAACCCTTGACACCAAGCTTAAATACTAGTAGCCTAGGCCCTAGGCCTAGGCCTACTTAAACCCTAACTTAGATCTATCTTTTCTTGGCTCATCTCCAGATTAAAATAAACTAAAATTTAGATCTAACGTTAGGCCTAGGCTAGGCCTAAGTTACATCCAAGTTAGCAGAGAGTCTAACGTTTTTTGTTACTTACCGCAACAGGCGACAGGTTTACTTGTGGCAGCTAGTCTAGTGCCTGATGATAGATCTCCGACTTATTCTCTGCTGCAGTAAGAATAATTCATCCCATGACATGTCCATGTCATCAAAGATCCCTCTTCACGATCTTTGATGCCATCCAAGACCAAATTATTTGGCTTGCTCTGGCTCTTGAAATAGAAGAAAAAGTTTGAAGTAGGCCTAGGCCTAGGGCCTAATGAATGTTCCGTTGAATAGGGAATCGTACTGTATTGAATAAGTTAGATTTTCGGTCTAACATAAGGGCCAAGTAGGCCTAGGCCTACAACAAAGTCTTTAATAAATTATCAGGATATCGCCAAATTTATATCTTGACAAAAATGAGGTAGGCCTAGGCCTAACCAAATTTAGGCTATTGAATGTTGATGTTTACAGTTAGCATTTGGACTTTGCTTTGACAGTTTGAGCCTCTTAACTGCATGTATGCTCAGTGTGCTCAGTGGGGGGGGGGGGGGGGGGGGAAGGCTGGGTGGCGACCCAAAAATTCGCCAGACCTTCATTATGGGGGTCCAGTTCCCCTCCATAATTCCCTGAGAAGCAAAAAAAAAAAAAAAATGTTCTCTTTTTTTGTTGGTCTCCGCACCCGCCCCCCCCCCCCCCCCCAGCGACGCCCATGGACATGGTTAGCCATACAAATAGGCCTAAAAAAGTTAGGGGGCTAGGCCTAGGCCTAACTGTAAATCGAAATTATCAAATTTGTGTTGAAAGTGAGTCAGGCAATAGGCCTAGCCCAGCTCTTTTAATTTGTTATGCACAGCCACAGGGAAAATATCAAATATCAAATAACAGACTCGCCCCCCCCCCCCCCTCGCACCCTCCTCAATTTACAAAAATCTGGACGAGAAACTAGGAATCAATTCAATTTTACTTGGCCTGGGCTACCACTAAGCCTAGACCTAACTTTAGACCTACATCAACATTGAGTCTTGCCTACCTACTCTAACGTCAGATCTATTCTAATTTAGACTAGGCTAGGCCTACTTAGACTTAACTTTAGAAGTCAATTCTACATGTAGTTTTAATGCTAGGATCTAACATTTTAAATAGTAGGCGATATGAAAATACCCCCACCCCTCCCCTTCAAATTCTGCGACTTACCTGATCGTTCAGTTCCAGTGAGTCTGTGATGATATGGCTTGCTTCAGCTGGCGCTACTAGTACTGGATTGTGTCGCGTCGCGTCGCAGCTACACTGATTTTATGCAGAGATTGTCATTGTGATTTGTGTGACTGCCGTACCGGTACTAAAAACCGCCAACAACAGCCAACAACAGCCAACAACAGCCAACAACAGCCAACAACAGCCAACAACCGCCAACAACAGCCAACAGCAGCCAACAGCCGAAAACAAATCCCAGAGCAGCCAAGAGATAATAAAGAGGCACTCTCAAGATTGCTAGGGCTTATTTCAGTAATTTTCAATCAGAAATTGACCAGAAAATATTATTTCAGGACCTAAAAATCACGAAATCATCAAAGAACAAGTTGTGATTATCGATAGGGGCCAAGACAATCGGAAACTGATCGATTCATATATATTTTAATACGATTATTATTATTATATGTAATCTGATTGGTCAATTTGTCTGAGAAATAATTCCGTATTCTTGACCAATAAATTATGTGTACACCTTAAGGGATAAAATCGTTGCACCCTGCTTGTTCTCACGGAATACTGGAAATATCTACGTTCTGGTTCCATATTCCATTCGGTCACAAGCAGGGTGTAACTAATATTAATCTTTAACCAATAACCATAAGGGTATGGAAGTACAAGTACAAAATGAAGTAGTGGCAAGCATAATGAGACTTAATTTTTGAGAAGAAAAAAAATAAAACTCTATTCATTCATATCTTTTATATTTTAAAGTTTTCCTCCCCTATTTTTTTCCTTTTCCTTTTCTTTCTTTTTTTCCTTTTTTTTGGGGGGGGGGGGGGGGGGGGGGGAGGGGTGCGGTGAAGGGGTCCGTACTGTAAAAGCCCCTCACCCTAACCCACAATGAAAAATAAAGATAGAAAGAAGGGATATGAAAATGAATAAATGATAAAATAGGTCAACAATACTTTCAAAGCTTTTCATGTTGATAAGAATTAAAAGAAAAAGAAATTAAGTGAAATAAATTGACGGAAGGGGAAAAAAAGTTTGCAGGGGTGCGGGGGGCACGTACCTCCTAGGCCCTGTATGCATCCGCCAACAAGTTATTCCACCCCCCCCCCCCCCCCCCCCCCCCATGGTCCTCTTATAATGAAAACTACAATGTATTGAATAACTAGATAATAAATACATGGATAAATACAAGGAGATAATGATGAATGTCAAGATATATATCCAGGTACATGTATATGTAGATGAATTTCTTTTCTTTTCTTTCCTATTGAAGATAAAACAGTTTCGGTGTTTTCCTCTAGCCTTTCACTCTTGAGGATGATAAAGATGATGCTAATGTCCATGATAATAACAATAAATAGCTTAATTCATGTTGATATATAATGATACTTATTCATTCATATAAGTTTATCACAAATTTGTAATTGTATAAAAAAAAATTATGTTTAGAGTGTCAACTCCCTGAAAAACATCCTGGCGCTGAGAGTGATTTGACTTCTCTTTACTTATATATTATATGAAGTTACAAACAAACATGAAAATGATAGTGTTTGTATTATCTTTGTTTTTCCATTTCACTACGAATATAGGCCTATTGTAGCCTTCATAAAAACATGGGAGACTGAATGAATGCATTTAATAAACACACGAAAAAGATAATATGACATTGTTTTTGTTCAGAAAATAACATCAAGTTTACCAGATTTATAATGTGTAATCATATACATACAACAAAAATATCAAAAATAACAATAGTTAATTCATGAATAACCTCTTATCATAATAATACGTGTAACCTGAGAGCGACAGGGATATCCTTAGATAATTTACCATAATTTCAACAGACGCTCGTCACTTGTGGTAATTCTTAAAATATGCATCTATAGTAGTGATAGGACCAATTCTTTGTGATCATCTACCCTCCACCCCCAAAAAGGATAAATAAATAATTGCTGCTTTTTTGTTGTTATTCAAGTTTTTTTCTTCATTTGTTTTGTTTTGTTTATAAGGGTGGCTACATTCCTTTTCAATCAAGTATAATCTGATAATAATTATGTACAACTTTGATTTATATATTAAAGTGCCTTTAATTTTTTTGTATTGTGTATCTATATATTCAGCATGCATGCCTCTGCCGAGTTTTGCTTTGTTTTGCTTTGTTTTGATGATAATTCTATATTATGTGAGAATTCTATATCAATAAAGCACGACTTACGCAGAAACTTTGAATATAATAACGGTCCTTTATTGTGTATATTTGTAATTCTCATTATATTATTCTTTTTTGGGGGGAGGGGGGGATGGAGTGGGCCTTAGCTTTCATCTCGCCGTAACCTTTTCATGATCCAGCCACTTCGAAATTTCCTTTGGTGTGTTTTTGCATGTCATTGTCTTTTTTATTTCATTTAACTGTTTGTTATCATAGGCTATTCTTTCAGACTTTGGATGTTTTTATGAAGTGGTAAAATAATTTTTATCTTCTTAGAAACAAAAAAGACGAAGGTCATGTCAGCTGTATTCAAGGTATAGGCCGTAGGCCTATGGTTTCTCAAAATGGAGGCTGGCCAAACCCCATAAAAATCAGTATCATTATTTTTAGTTTTTTTTTTACTTGTGATAATAATCATTTGCTGACTGGTACATATTAGCTCATCTGTTACCCTTTTCAAATGTTTTCTCAAATGATAGAGCTTTGCAAATTTTGTATTTGTAGTTTGGAACTTTGCATTTTCGAGCACGTTTTATCACACAAACACATCATTGCTTGATCTATACACGTATTTGTTTTGAAATTTTCTCTCTGTATTACTGGGATTAGGTAGCATTAAATTAAGAGATTTTTAAAAATGATGTCTTACTTCGGAAGGGGGGGGGGGGGGGGCAGCCCCTTAAAATTTTCCAGTAAGAGGCGTCCCCCAGAATCGTAGACCGTGCGTTTCATGATATAGGCCGTACTGGGCTACAGCCCCTAAACAATTTCAGAAACAAAAATGGGAGGGGGAAGAAAGACATTTTTGTTGCAATGATTACAATCAAGCCATTAGTTTGTGATTATTTTTCATGTAGGCCTCTATAGCTTTGCAATACTGATCGTTAACAGAGCGCAGGTGTCTTCCATTCGGGGGGGGGGGGGGGGGGTCTATACCAAATTATAAGATCCATGCCCTCTAAAGTAGCCTAGAATAATGATATTTTTTTAATGATTAAAGGAGTACATCTTTTAAAAGATCTTAATTGCTGAATTCTCTTTGCATCTATTCCTTATTCTGCATCTGTTCAATAAAATAGGAGTTAATGCTCAGCTTCAACAGAATATTTAGACTCCGAATTCAGTGCTCGAGAATATAGTTTCATCATAAACGTTATCTTCTATAGCTCGGTTCATACTCTCCCTCTCATAACCAACTTTAAAATGATGTAGAAGAACTTTAAACTGGAGGTAGATATTCCAATGTGTGTTAAAAAGAGCTATAGATATATAAGCGATATGATCAGTTCTTCAAAATACAGGCTTGGTGATTCAAGGGGGATGGGCGTCTCTCCCTGGAAATTGTTCTAAGGGAGGCGCCCCCTTGTAAACGTGGAAAGTCGTCAAAAATAGTCTAATGCGCCTATCCCATTAAGCGAAGAATGATAACCAAAATTCACTATATGGGCATCGATACAATGCCGGGGGGGGGGGGGGGGGGGGGGGGGGGGGTATAAAGGGGCCTATTGATATGGAGTAGTGTGTCTTTTTTGCCTTCTTTGGTACTTTTAATCCAATTCCTACCGGCTTGCCGCGTCAGTTTTTCCTCATTACTCCACTGACCATAAATAAAATTAAAATGTTAAAGATAATCTTCTATGGGCATTGTATGAAACTTGAATGAAGCAAAGTTTTCAACCTAATACCATGACTACCATGACTAATTAGTGGTGGTAGTGACGGTTCAGCGCCCCCCCCCCCCCCAAAAAAAAAAGTGAAAAGAATAAGATTTAGCATTTTGGAGTATTAAGATGTGGTGTTTTTTGCGCATTCCGGACTTAATAATGTGTATTATTTTAGGATAGAGAGAGAGAGAGAGATAGTTTCAAGGTTTTGGAACGGCCTTTTAGAGCACTTTCGATCACACAGGCAAATCCAAGAGTTAAATCACCAATTCTCGAGGGGGGGGGGGGGGGGGGGGGGGGGGTCATCGAATAATTCGAGGGAGAGGCGTCGCCCGATCCCTGAATTACCGACTCTCCAGTAGGTCCTATTGGGAGTTTTTTTAAATTTTTCTAGGTTTCAAGATTTCTTTATTTCCCATATCTTTCCGTGTTTTACGCAACAACATGTCAAACACACTCAACATGCTCAAGGAAAAAGTAAGATTAAAATTTCGGAAATAGGAGAAAAAGCAGAAAGCTATTTTTTGAATACACAAATTAGGATGAAAGTACGATATTTGCAGATTCTCCAGATATTTCTTTTTTTTTCTGTGTCAATAGTTTACTGCCTATAGTATATTGACTAGATCTCAACAATATGTATTTACTGCAGTTATAGATTATACCCATTCCATGGCCAACCTGAAAGGGATATTTTTATAAATAGCTTTGAGAAAACATGCTCGAGGGGGTAACCACATCGCCAAATTCCTCTTCCTCGGGATGCACACTCTCAGAAAAAAAGTTATTAGGTTGGTTAAAATATGAACCTACAGATGTTTAAAAAAAAACCTTGTTTTACATACAATTCTTTTGTAAACAAACAGTTGGTATAGGTTCATACTTTAACCAACGTAATGATTTATAACCAATAATATCTGAGAGTCCAGGGAGCAATGGGTATGGCTGCGTTTCCATCTTGTTGTGGTATATCCCAAAGACCCAGCTGGTCTAAGATCCCGATAACACCTAAAAAAGGTGTCAGAGGCCAGCCCCCTTTTAGGGATGGGTCGTAAACTGGCGCACAAATCAGGCCCTTAACCCCCCCCCCCCCCCCCCCCCCCCTTACACCGTGGTATGAAAAAGGTGTCCCTGACACAATTCAGGGGTTGGCTTTATCTAGAAAAGAAAAGGAGAGAAGGAAAAAGCAAAGAAAATACACAGGGAATTTTTTTTTGGCAGACGATAGAGGGGGGGGGGGGGGAATACACGAGGAGTAGAATGCGAAGATTGAAACACAAAGAACTACATGTAGAAAATAAGAGAAGAAAAAAATACGAAAAGACATAAGTAAATGAGAAATAGAAAATGATAGAATGAAAAATAAGGAAAGACATAAAAATGGGGAGTGAAAAACAAAGATGATATACATGTAGATGAAAGGATATGGAAAGAGGATTAAAACAAATAAATACATCAGCATGGATAGAAATACAAGATGAAAGAAGACAAAACAAAGAAATGCATAAGCAAAAAGAGAAGAAAGAGAAGAATAAATAAATGCACATGCAGAGAGAGAAATCACGCCCAATATATATATATAATAATAATAATAATAATATTCCGCTTTTATATAGCGCCTAATACATCAATGGTTGTGTTTCTAAGCGCTTTACAGATATATTATTACCCGGTCATTGGATTCTGACATGCCGAACACAATGTGTGCACTTTATCCGCTCCCTGGGGAGTATTCCAGCCAGTCGCTGTAAAGCGCCACATGCTAAGCAAACGACATTAACTTTCACATCCTACGGGTACCCATTTAACACCTGGGTGGAGAGTGGCAAATGTAGATTAACGTCTTGCCAAAGGACGCTAGTGCTGCGGTGGGATTCGAACCCCGGACCTCGTAGTTCAAGTCCGGGGACTTATCCACTGATCCACAACACCTCTACATATATATACATATATATTTATTTATATATAAAATGATAATAATAATATGGAAGGAAACAAATGTATAGGGGTATATTGAAAGAGAGGTTGAAAGATTTTTAAAAAGGAACTACATAACTAAATAGAAAAAAATGAGATGGAAGAAAAAAAAGAAACACATCAATGAATAAGAATAGAAAGAAAATTAAGCTTGAAGAAGGTGGAAACAATGAAATACACAAGGAAACATGAAATAAACATGGTAATACATACATGTATATAAACATACACTGAGAACATACACAGAAAAAACGGAGATACAAAAGGATGAATAAAAGATACGGGATAGGGAAAACAAAGAAATACATAGGGAAAGATAGAAAAAGTGAGAAGGAAAAACAAGAAAAGAAAAACCTAAAACAAAACCAGGGGAAAACTGTGGAATATAATCACAACGATAAATGAAAAAATACATGATGAAATGGTGGAAAAGAAGCACATAGAAACAGACAAAAAGCAATGAAAGGATAGCAATAGAGAATATGTTTGGAAAAACAGTAGGAGAAATTTTAAAAAAATGGCAACAAAGGGAGGATAATTGGTTTTAAAAAATAGTTACGCATTTTTTACTGCCTTTGAATGCCTTTTCTTTCATTCTAGCTCAATTTTTTTTTTTTTTTTTTGCTTTTGCCATTTGAGTTGTATGTATTCAGCAGGAAAAATTCACGTCTACGTTCAATTAAAAATGAGTTCCAGAGTGGTCCGGTATATAAAAGTCTTATGTGCAGTACCTCTTCTGGTCTAATGTTTAATATTTGCAATAGATATACTGGTAAATATTATCTATATGTAAAAGCACACGAGAATCTCTGACCAATATCCCATACGGTTTACAGATCTGGTGCAGTATTGTATGTGAGTGAGCGTAGCAACCGAGCGAGAAAATTTCCCTGATCGCCGCCCCTGAGTAGTAATGATAATGAGGTTTATTAGTGTTATAAAGTAAATTAATTTTTACATTAATCACTAATATCACAATGGGTGGTGATGATGGGTGCAATATTAGAGATAAGATATAAGAATAACCATGTAGTAATTGTAGCGAAAATTTGTGTTAAAAACTTTAAGTTAGAACAAAAAATATCATTATTATTGTTATCATTATTATCATTATCATCATCATCACCATCTTCATTATTATTATTATTATTATTATTGTATATTATTATTATTATTAATATTATTATTATATATTATTATTATTATTATTCTTACATTTCTTTTAGTATTATTATTAATTATATTAAGCATTAATCATTAATATCAAACAGTGGTCACAGCGTCATCTTTTGCGCTTTTCTAGGCAGTGCAACACCCCGCTTGGATGTCACCCCCACATTATCAGTAATGCTATAGAAAAGGAAATGAATTATATTTATTTTTTGCAATGATTCATGATCTAATACCTAATATATATATATCCCGCCCCTCTCCCCCCTCCTCCCCGAAAAGAAAGAAAGAAAGAAAATAAATACATGTAACTATATTTTAAAAAAATCCAAGCCTTTCTTGTACCTCTCACTTAAATAATTTATTTGTGAGAGTATATATTTTCACACATAGCATTTTCCATTTACTTTAGTATTTCATCTTCAACTTGTTTTGATATTGAAAAGGATACATTTTATTACGAATTTGTATGATTAAAAAAAAGAGAATAAATTCAGGCATAATTATTGTAATTGTATGAACAATAATCGCAACGGTTTTAATTTATATTTTAAAATGGTTACTATTTTGTATAAACCTTTACATTTATGCTTTGACAGAAGTATTTTTGTGGGGGAGGGAACTCTGATACAAAATCATTAAAAAAAATAAATGCAACATGAAACTATAGTCATTAGGATAAAAAAAATAATGTTATTTGCTTGAAATTATATAATATTGATCTAATTATTTTTGAGGCGGCTGAATCTACAGTATATCGATAGTTCTTGGCTGTTGTTGGCGGCTTTTAGTAGATCGTTGGCGGCTTTTAGTAGATCGAACTAGTTCTCGGCTGTTGGCTGTTGTTGGCTGTTGTTGGCGGCTTTTAGTAGGTCTCGGCGCTGTTGGCTGCTGTTGGCTGTGGTTGGCGGCTTTTAGTAGATCGATTACAGTTTGTTGGCTGCTGTTGGCTGTTGTTGGCTGCTGTTGGCTGTTGTTGGCTGTTGTTGGCGGTTATTAGTAGGACCCCTCCCTGGCGCTGTGATCGTGAGCTGGCAAGGGATGGGGCGGCTGCGCTGTGCATGCTAAGAGCAGCGGAAATCTAATTTTATTGACTATTGATAATCGAGTGTGATCGAATGGGACTAGAGAAGGGGTATGATCGAAGCAGTAACTAAAGGCACTGCGCTGATGATCGTTGTGATCGTTAATCAATAATATTCATTCAGTATGATTAATTTGAATGTATTATATTTCATTATATTATGTATTTCTGAAAGTTGTATAATTTTCTATACATTTTGGTAATTGTGTTATGTATAATTCTCTATGTATAATTTTCTATACATCTTGGTAATTGTGTTATGTACATCTATTAAAAATGAAGTTGTATGATTTTCATTTGTACTGAATGAATGCATGCATAAAGAATGCTACAAAACAAAAAAAAAGTTTTGTATATTATTCATTCAGGGGAAGAGGGGGGGGGGGGGGGGGGGGGGGGGTTATGATGTACATAACACAGTTACCAAAATGTAACTTCGATATGTAACATCTTCTCTATACGAAAAGTTAACAAAATTTGCTCCCTCGCTTCGCTCACCCGCCGCAGAAATTGAAAAGTTGATATCCGGGCAAAAGACGTCCCCCTTCGGCAATGGCTGCAGCACCCCTCCCCCGAGGATTCCAAAGTTCCGATATTCGGGCGACCATCACTTCATTTTCGGGCAGCGAGGGGAAAGAATATCCAAATATTTGGGCAGCGAGGTTCTACAAAAGTTTTACAACTGAAAAAAGTAAGATAATGAAATGCTGATATTCGGGCAAAAGGCGTCAGCCCCTTCCTTGCGAAAATAGGCTTGTATGATCTCTATATATGGGATTTTATTGTATTATTATTTGTGGGGGATTTAGGATGCAGCATTTCTATCGGTAAATTTGGGTGCCACACCTCCCCTCCCCTCCCCCCCCCCCCCCCCCCCCCCCCCCCCCCCATTCAAAAATCTCTCGGCGACGCCCGTTTTTCTATATGAGGGATGGGGCAATCGTTTGTAGGCTTTTTTTTTTTAAATCTGATTCATTGTTACAATAATAATAATTATTATCATTATTATTAGTAGTAGTAGTATTGCTGCTATTATTATCATCACCATGATTATTATCATTAGAGTCAAACCAAAAAGTCTGCACCGGCTGCACTTATAATAGATAAATACATTTTCAAAAAGGGCATTTGCATTTGAATTTTTTACACCTAATTGTAAATTCGAAATATTCGTTTCAACTTTATAAAAAGTAAGATGCAAGACATGTGATAAAAATGTTTAAATAAACTTATAGGCCCGTATTCTGAACTCCGGTTTAACTAAAACCATGGTCTAAATCTGTGGTTTAACTATGGGCAGGCAAATGTGACACAAATCGCTAACAGTACATATTCAATATTCAATATTTATCAGCATTTTTGGTACTCAAACTTTTAAAAACTGTCTGGGAGTGATAAGTACAATAGTTTTCTTGACCATTAAAGCACGAGACCAGAATCCACTAAACATAAGCAACATACAGTGTAAAAAAGGGTTGACATTTTTGGCTACCCATAGTTAAACCACAGATTTAAACCATGGTTTAAGTTAAAACCGGAGTTCAGAATACGGGCCATAATGTCTATGTCTAACGTTTGTTCTGCCAAAAAGAAGAAAAAAAACCCGCACACACACGAATGACTATGTACACTTACAGATTTTACTCCACTTAACATGGTACTTTCAGGTTTGCCATCAGTGGGCTACCCAACTTTATATTTTGAATTATATTGATATGGACAAAAATGTGGATCTAAGTAACTTAAAGATCACATTGCAAGAAAATCACAAATATGGCAATTAATGTATCACTAGAAACTGGGAAGCTTACAGATGGCAATCGTATAAGTTTTATGTCAACTGCGTATCTGATGATTATAAAAACAACATAAATAAAAGCTCTTCTAAGCATCTGGAATATCCGAGGATTCGCCAGAAATATAGCGATGTTTTGATGTCGTCACACTAGGGATCGATCCTGCTTAAGCAGACGACATCCTATAATGAATGAACGTAATTGCAATGCAATTATTTATCAAATTATAAAGAGTTTGGTATATTTAACATGACCTTATTTCACACCATTCTAAAAGGGAAAGTGAAACTGATTCTGATAACTAAAACCGTTTGATTGTAAATACACAGGAGAAGGGTCAATGATCAATGAAATAAACCCCATTTTCAAATTGAAAAGCCCTCCGAATAATATCACAGATTGTATTCGTTCCCTCTTGAAACGCCGAACATGCCCCGGTGCAAGCAGCTGAAAATACAATGGCGTCTTATTTTGTTTACAAGTGACTGATTCCTTTATTTTTTTAACGCTGCATTTTTCATCAAAATAATACCATACACAAAGTTAAGAGTGAGGCAACAGACTAACATTAAGACTGACGCTAGTCAAGTAAGAGAAATAAGTGAAGAGGAGATGACAAAACAGGCACTGAAAAATGTGTAAGATGTTATGGGACATCGTCTGCTTAGACAGGACTGGTCCTTCGTGTGTCGTCACACATCTCAGCAGCGTTCAAGGAGCTCTTCAGCTGCTATATCGGGGGCTGCATTTTACCGTTTTATAATTGATAATAATCATTAATTCAAATGTTTCCAAGCGTTGAATTTGGATAACCTTGTATAATTTATGCCATCTATGCAATAATAAGTATTAAGCCAATATTTATTTTGATGAAATTTTCTTGCAATGTGATCTTTAATAAGCAAGGAGCCTGTTTCCGAAAAAGACACTTTTTTAAATCCATAAGACTTGACCTTCAGATTTACTTAGATCATCTAAGTCATTGACAAAAAAAGATCGACACCCTTTTCCCAAGGAAAAAAATATATGTCAGTCTTAATGTAGAGTCAATATGGGAATAAGGGGAAAAATTGAGCAAATTATTTAGGGGTCCCCATCCCGACGTCAGTTTTTGGGGTTTTGTAACGGACCGGTCATGCTACTTCCTACTGCAAAGTTTGATGCATGAGGTAGATGGGGTGAAATTGCCAACTTTAGGATCTACTATCGGAGGCTCTGGGTGCTAAACTAGATTGCTAAGGTCAGGCTGACAACCTAAAGGCTCAGATGGTCTAAGTAACATGTGGGGTCCATTCTTCTTGGTAAAATGGGATGAATTTTTTTCGGGACAAGTTCTCAGACTAAAATATGAACGATTAGAAAAGGCCGGGTTGAAATTGGTACCTGAACAAATTAACGTAGATCCAAAACTATATATAAAATGATCCATGAACAAAGACATTGTTTCACAAAAACAGACCTAAATGAGAATGCTTTGCATGGTTCCTATTTCAACATATCCTTGACCCTGACCTTCGAGGAATTTAAATCTCATATAATCATAAGACCGATTAATTGTCTAAAAAATAGAGGGTATATAGTTTGTAGAGCTAGATTTACTTACTCCAAATTCAATGAGGTTAGGTGTGTTGATTGGCCGAAGAGTTCAACCAAGGCTTCCTCATCTCTGCCCTTGAGCCCGGACACACATAGGCATTGTTGGTTTGGGGTGTGTTGGCTGATAAGAAGACACACCCTTGCAATCGTCTCTCTCGATTCAGTCTTCTCTTCAGTTGAAAGTGATGGCGAGGCTTGAAGGTTGATATGTACAGCGAGCTGCTCATCCCTGATCTGGGCTGTGTTTCTCTCTACATCATCAATAGTGACATCCATCTCTTTCAGGACAGGTAACGATGAGATCAGTCCTTCGTAACTCTGTGACATCAATTTCGAGGCCATCAGCTTTGTGACGGATGAAAGCTTAGGAGGAGATGATTGAAAACTGAGAGATGAGTCTGTGATGACAAGAGTATGAAGCATCGAAAATGATGCGAGGCAGGACCATAGCCCACTAGTCACGTCTACAGTTATAGTAGATCCCTCGAATTTAACTTCTGTAACCTGTAGTAATAATAGTTGATAGAGAATGAGAGATAACAAACAGTTTGGCTTTCATTGGTTATTTCTTAAATTTCTGTAACATAGATACGACAGAATATTATGCACAATTTCAGTTTAATAAAGCGACGTAACATGATAGCACAGCGCTCATCAAGTTTAGCCTCTGTAAAAGAGCAGGGTACTAAAATCAGTAGAGTATGATTATATTGTCTGCTAAAAGATGAAGGGATATTCCTTTGCCTCCTATTTTAATCGTTGTTGATCAATAGTGATGAAAATCCCTGCTAAATTATATGCATTCTATCTAGACGTAAAGCTTCTCCTTCAAAGGCGTGAACATTCCCATTAAAGTCTTTCTTTCTCTCTCTCTCTCGCTCTCTCTCTCTGTGTTACTTTAGAACTACATGTAATGTGAAAACGATTTTCTTTTGAATATGTTGTCTACGGACATGTATTGTGATTTGAAATACATGATGTATATTTATTATTTTGATTGGTGTAGACGATTGCAATTCTGTACATAAATTAGAAATTACGTGCTTAAAAACACCTAAAGTAATTTACATTTTATCAACCATGCTAATTATTAATTTTGTCCAAGTGACGCTTAGGCGGAAGACTGCATACCTGCTGCTTCAGTTGCTGTGGAAGATTCTGCATTCCAACAACGGTGTAGACAGTCGGTGACTTCAGAACAATACTTTGTGCAGTTACGCATCTTTGAACCAACGAAGACACGCTTCCTTCGGTACCCGTGGTCTCCGATGAGCAGTCAAGGAGAATGCGATATCGCTCGCTCTCATCTAAGTGGCCGTTGGCAAGAAGAGCCTCCATTATTCTTATGCAGAGGCTTCTGTCCGTGCCAGCAGCGAATCGGATGAGATTCTCGTAGTCACCCGATGTTTTCGTTGATCTTGCGCAGTACCCTGTCCAACTTAGAAATCCGAGTCCATCTCAACAAATATCTGTTCGTTTGATCGGCGAGATGTGTCCCAGCCGAGTGTTCTTGTGCAAGTTTATGATAAAACTCAATGGTAGTGGATGTGCTATCATGGGATTGTGGAATGCGTTTTGATGGAGCAGTCGTCTTGGATACTATCCCAAGCTCACATGCACTATTAAGGATATCCGGAACTCTACGGAAATCATGGGGTGTGAAGACTAACTTTTTGGTGTCGTCGAGTAGACCACCTAAAGCAACTTTACCTAGTTTATAAATTATTTCATTTAGTTTGTTCTTTGTAATCTTGTCTCTTGACTTTAATCGGGCATTTGCATGATGCATCAGAAAAATATTCACGCTGTCCAGCAATTCTGTTTGGGTTGTAGTATCATTGCCCAGCAGGCCATCGCTCCATAAATGGCAGACCATGAGAGAAAATAGCGGCGTAATAACAAGTTCGTTAATCAGTGGTTGGCCATCCAGATAAACTTTCAGACCTTGTCCCTTAGAGAGACCCGAAATCGACACAAAAAACTTGTCAATGTACTCTCTTGAGCTCTCTCTCGAGAATCCTTGGATCTCCACTTTCGTGTACACTGTCGAAAGTTCTCCTTGATCGAAAAAGTTCTCCAGGTGAGGACGCGTTGTTACAAGGACTCGGCACTCTGGATATTCTTGCCAGAGCATCACGCTGACAATGTTGCTCTGTAAACTCTTTTGTGATGAAGCTAGTCCGGCATACTCGTCGAGACCGTCCAATATGATGTGACAGATGCCCTGATTCTCTCTGATGAAATTCTCCAGACCCTCAGGTGTGAGATCAGGAACATCACTTAAGAGTTGGCACTTAATTGCTTCTCCAATCGACGTAAGCTGGGCGGTGTTTCGGAGTTTTAGTACGAAGAGAAGTGGCAGGTGTTCTAATGCTGATCCTTTTACTCTGTGGGCCCAGTCGTAAGCCATTTTGGCGACAGCCGTTGTCTTTCCTCGTCCAGCGGGGGCCGAAATGAGGATCCGAACTGGCAGCCTGCCGTTTATTTTCGTTGAAAATATTTCAGCAACAGACCCCTGGAGTATCTCCTTCTTCCGAGTGTCTTTTCCATGCGAGTCCTTCTTCACCATCGTGACTACCGTGTGCATATCTTCAAACTCAGCATAATCACTTTGATCCCACGGTTTCATTCGAATTTTGCATAGTTGATTTACGTACTTGTTCTCCAACTTTTCACGGCACCGCATAACAGTTAAGGACTCCGAAATCTTCTTATTATAGATATCTGGAATTATACAAGGGCAAAAACAAAATAAAACAATTTTACTCCCAAGAACTACACGTATTTAACTTTTGAGTCAAATGGCGCTCGGCCAATCCAATTGTAAAAACAATGTAGGAAGATTTAAAACAAAACAAACAAAACGACTTCAATGAAGATATAATAACCACACAAACCATAGATATAAATGTAAAATGTTACGTGCCAACAACCTCAGGGTGAAGGTGACTTGGCTTGTTATCACGTATGTTCGTTTACTACACGACCAGTAGGCGCTTCGAGGGCGCGGACATTTGGCAGATTTATATGCCTTGGGTATGAGAGGCCGCTAATTAATATGCCGATTTTACTTAAGACCGTCAAATGAGGGCGCCAATGTTCTGTTTTTAATTTTTACTTTGCAAAGCAAGTTCCTTGAAAAATAGTTGTATCTGGTTAGTCATGTTATACTAAAGGATGTGTGCATTTCTGTCCCAAAACCTTCACTCTAATGAAGTTAATTCATGCAATTGCTCACATAAAGCTCATTTACTGATCGACACTCCAGAGGGATGGATGTCTGGCATTTTACATCGACATTACTCATCATTTATACACTTTATTTAAAAAAATAAAACAACAATTTGTTGTGGAAGAGGGGAAGATTTTTGCTTTCCGGTGGTATTTATCATACCACGGGGTGAGATTTGTCTAAGGTCTTAGACTCGTATTGTCCCTTGTATTTTAGAGGAAAGACAGCTTATCCCCTCGCCGACGAAGTCGGTGGGGATCTGGCTTCCATTCGATGTTTGACGGATGTTAATGACACTTGATACGAAGGCACATGGTGTCAAAATACATCCTAAGTTTGACTCAGAGTATGTAGGTCAAAATTCAAAGGTCATAGCTCATTAAATATGCACAAATGCGAACAATAATAATTGACGGATTTTAATAAAATTAAAATGATATGAAGGTACATGGTATCAAAATACAGCCTAAGTTCGATTTCGGGGTATGTAGGTCAAAGGTGACATTAAATATGCGAAAATCCGAAAATGTGGTTTCCGTTCGATAACTATAGTAATGTTTGACGGATTTTAATGAAATCTGCTATGAAGGTACATGGTATAAAAATACAGCCGAAGTTTGGTTTCGGAGTATGTAGGTCACAGGTCAAAGGTCATAGTCCGTTACATATGCGAAAATCCGAAAATGTGGTTTCCGCTCAATAACTTTAGTAATGTTACACAGATTTTAATTAAATTTGATAGAAGTTACGTGGTATGAAGATATAGTCTACGTTCGATCTCCGAGTATGTAGGTCAAAGGTCAAAGGTCAAAGGTCAAAGTTCACAGTTCATTAATATGCGAAAATTTCTAATTATATTTACATGAGAAATTTTATTTTCAGATCTTCTCATGGGTCATTACATAAACTTCATGTAATCCCATCTATTAGTAACTTCCTTGCCTAGTATAATAGTATAGTCTAATGGAGTTAATTTGTTGTGATGTATATAGGCCATTTGTACCCGGCGAGGGGATCGCATTGCGTTGCCCTTGTTATATATCCTTCGATCTGCATTAAAATCTTGTCTTGCGAGGGGCCTCTCTGAGCTGAAGGAGCAAATATAGATTATTGCAAAAAGGAATTAAGATTATAACGTGTTGAAACCATGCATTTCACTGAACTAGAAAGCAAGTTGCTATTCTGCAAAATTTTGGTTTTGTGAGGGGGGGGGGGGCAAAGACGAAGTGCCCCCCCCCCCGACAGTTGCAGGAAAGCGTCTGCTCCCTTTCTCCTGGCGCCTATAATAGACAGGACTTCTAAGTATTGAGAAACAAATCGACTATTAATATACGAGGGAGCGTAGTGACCGAATGAGAAAATTCTTATTGTTAACCAGTTGACTACTGAATTTTCATTTTAGAGCACTAATAGGAATAAACTAGAAATGTGCATTGCTGGGGCCGCGCAATGCTAAATGTATCCCCCGGCACTGGCAGCAATTTGAAGGAGGGACAAAGACCCTCCCCCATCCCCTCCCTCAAACAAAAGGATGGTGTAGAAATTAGATGTGTAGGTTTCACTAAGACACATCTTCATATAAAATTTGAAAGAAATGTGTTGAGAGATATACCAAGATACATCTTCATACAAAATTTGAAAGAAATCCATCAAGAAATGTGGCCTGCAGAGTGCACTCACGCCATGCCCTGAAGTATGACCTTTGACCCTATAAAAGACGGAACACTGGTGGCAGCATCACCAAAAACTATAAGTTTTTAGATTACACCAAGAGACACCTTCATGCAAAATTTGAACGAAATCCGTCAAGAAATGCAGAAGTAAGAGTGCAAGAAATGGAAAAATGACCTTTGACCCTATATAAAGGACGGAACAATGAGGGCAACATCACCAAAAATTAAATATGTGTAGATTATACCAAGATACATCTCCATACAAAATTTGAATGAAATCCGTCAAGAAATGCAGAAGTAAGAGTGCACAAAAGGACAAATGAGCTTTGACCCTATAAAGGACGGAACAATGAGGGCAGCATCACCAAACAGTAAAGATGTGTAGATTATACCAAGATACATGTCCATACAAAATTTGAAAGAAATCCATCAAGAAATGTGGCCTGCAGAGTGAACTCACGCCATCCCTTGAAGTATGACCTTTGACCCTATAAAAGACGGGACACTGGTGGCAGCATCACCAAAAAGTACAGATTTTTAGATTACACCAAGGGACACCTTCATGCAAAATTTGAACGAAATCCGTTGAGAAATGCAGAAGTAAGAGTGCAAGAAATGGAAAAATGACCTTTGACCCTATAAAGGACGGAACAATGAGGGCAGCATCACCAAAAATTAAACATGTGTAGATTATACCAAGATACATCTCCATACAAAATTTGAACAAAATCCGTTGAGAAATGTGGCCTGCAGAGTGCACTCACGCCATGCCCTGAAGTATGACCTTTGACCCTATAAAAGACGGAACACTGGTGGCAGCATCACCAAACACTATAGGTTTTTAAATTACACCAAGAGACACCTTCATGCAAAATTTGAACGAAATCCGTTGAGAAATGTGACCGCCAGAGCGCACACAAGACATCTATCAAAATATGACCTTTGACCCTATAAAAGACGGAACACTGGGGGCAGCATCACCAAAATCTATAGGGTTCCAGATTTTACCAAGAGACACCTTCATACAAAATTTGAACAAAATCCGTTGAGAAATGTGACCGCTAGAGCGCACACAAACTATCCCCAAAAATATGGCCTTTTACCCTATAAAAGACGGAACACTGGGGGCAGCATCACCAGAAACTATAGGGGTCCAGATTTTACCAAGATACACGTCCACAGGAAGTCTGAAAGAAATTCGTCGAGAAATGTGACCGCTAGAGCGCACACAAGAATGTGACGCGGCGGCGGCGGCGGCGAAACGCTGCTGAATCCAAAGTATCCTCCGGCATACTGCCGGGGGATACAATTATACTAAAACAAAACAAAATTTAGAGAGAATGGGAGAAAGAAGGGTGAGGGGAAAAGAACATAACAAATATTATCCCCTCCTATACACTTCCCATACAGATTGGCATTGTTAACTGGCATTTCATCCACACACTGAAATTTGTCACCCCCGCGCACTCCCAGAATGCCAGTGCCCTCTATGTTCTTGCACCCTCGCTACACCACACGGAAACTAATACCACGTTCTTAATTAAAAGTACAGTTAATGATTTGCGAGTACCAAAAAGAACTTATAGGCCCACCAGTTATGTTTGGTGTGTCCTTGAGATGGTTCTGTGACAGCATGACAAGGTTTGCCTTTTCTAAAGCTTGTTTTAGCTCGGAATGTTGACAGGAGGGATCCACTCTCTGTCTCCAGTCAAACAACATGTCACGTGTTCCCTTACACGTTACTCGGTCGCCTTTGTTGTTAGTGTCTACGTATCTGTTGATCGCTGCTGCTTGGAATCCTAGAGCTCGTCCTAAAGCCTCCATCTGCTCACCAGTCTCGATGTCTTCAGCTAGGTTAACAAGAAGGTCATCAGCAATACCTCCCTTTGTCGCCATTACTATGGAGAAAAAAAGATTAAGAAATATCAGTATAGCCTCTATTTCAGATAATAATCGTATTATTTCAACATGTCTGGAGTCATGAAATTAATATATACTTTTGATTTGATTTGGATCATTTATTTCTTTTCATGTTTTTTTAATTTCTATTAAACATAATTTTAATACGAACTGATTACAAAATAACGAACAACTTTTATTACAATGTCAAGTAAATTAATTACATTGTTAAATTAACATAAATGAATCAAAGAAGGACTGTCACATAAACAGAGTTTGATGGCATGACAATCCTTTTCAAAATATAGGAAATACTATTTGCCCCTCCCCCTCCTCCAAAAAAAAGGAGGGAATAATTAAAAAAGAACAGTTTCGTTGTATTCAAAGCAGTATAAGTCAACAAATTTTCGTTACTGTTTTCACGAAGTGACGGGAGTGAGGAAAATTGCATATTTTTTTCAAATTTGATTTTTTTGCATTTTTGGACATCATTCACTAAAATCTTGGACCTGGGCATGATGGGGTGAGATAAGATGTATAGAGAGAAAAAAAAATAGGAGAGGATGGTTAGTAGAAAGGTCAACTGTGTAGAAGAGATATTAGAGAAGAATTAGGCAGAAGGAAAAAAAAATGAAAGTGGGAAGTGTATAGGCAGTGTAAAGAAGGAGACAAGACAGTCACCCAGAGTCATCATACTGTTTGATGAGGTACTTTTTTTTACGGCTGCCTTGATAGAATAGAGAATTTGCCTTGACGTGTTTTCATTATGTATGTTAGATAAATTAATTTGCTCAGTGCAGAGAGGATGTGGGATAGTAAAAATGTTTGATTAGGTCCCTTTCGTGCAGGTGAGAAGAGTAGTTTTAAGATCGAAGTATTGGTAATTTAAAAATTGTGTATAGCCCAAGAGAAGGGTGAGTCTGTATAAAATGGTGACAGGGTCAGAGTGCAAGTATTCTGTTTTTAGTGATTGGTACCTTTATTCAATTCAATTCAATTAAAAACAATATTTATTTCCTTCTGATTTGTTACATACATGAAATACAAAACAAGCAACAACAACAAAAAACAACAACAACAAAAAAACGTTCAAGTACAATAATAAAAGGAGGCATGGTCCCAGAAAAGCATAACAGTGCTTGCGATTGGGGGAGCCTGTTTAAAAATAAATGACAAAACATTAAACTAGTCATGTAGATATATGCAATATATGTTATAAGAGGATAAAAGTTAGAATGAAAGGGATAGAAAGAAAGTAAGATAGGATAGATGATATAATTCCATGAACTATATGCGAACGATATGTTTGAAAATTAAACTGATCACTATCAAGTCTTTATATCCCAGTGGCAATTTAATATACATTCAACATGAATAATGACAACGTATATTTTAGGATGAAGCAAGGCTAATTTACATGTGAATTTCAAGGACAAATATAATTATTAACGAGGACAAACTATTTACATCTTCAGAAAAAAAGAGTGCAATCGCTAAATCGCTATAATGAACAACTTTTTAATACAGACTTTGCTTTGCTAAGAGATTTAAAAATTGTTTAACTTGGAAAAAAAATATAAGTTATGTATTCATTCAAGTGCATATAGTTCGCAATGAAACTCTGCTTTAAGTTAAAGGGCAAAACTTAGTTCAGATAAGGAGCACACGATGGTAGCTTATTCCATAACTTTGGTCCTTTTATAGCGTACATTATAATGAAATGAGAGCTTTCTATGCCTACATATGTGGATCTGATTGGAAGATTTTGTATTAGGGTCATGAAAATCATGGTTGTGATTTAGCATACTGCAAATAGAGATGGGATTTGGGAATCGACGGATTTGCGTTAATAATTTCAAAGAATGACACAATGTACAGTATTATAAGGAAGAACAAGTGCCTGATAAAGCATGAGAAGAACATTATTCGGCGGATAGATGGAAAAATCCATTTTGTAAACAGATATTAAAAATGTGAGGTTCACTAATTTTATAAACAAAAGCGCTTTGACAATCTTTGGACTAAATTCATCCAAGCTAGAGGCCTTATTATTTTTAAAGTTTTTTACTAGTTTTATTATTTCATATTCGGTCACTTGTGATAAAAATACTGAGTCCCTGATAGGTTCAAGTAAACACTCAGTATAGTTTACTCCATTTGGCGGTATCTATTTGGCAAGAGAAGGGCCTATATCAACACAAAACCTATGAAAACTATGGAATTTTACTGGGGTCTTTCGATATTTCGCCGTTGCAATTCATCATACAATTTGCATTCACTTTTAATGTTGTTGTTGTTTTTTTAATCAAGGTATTTTTTATCTGCCATGAACCATTTTAACCTGCCTCTGTCAAAGAATTGAGAAAATTGCGATTTTTCTTTTACATAGAGTTTCATTTTCTATGTTATTGTCTATAAATTTGCACATAACTTGTGATTATATTTTATTGATTGCAGAAGATCATCAGTTATCCACAATTTTAACTTACCGTTCTTTTTGTTTGGTATTTCGTACGGAAAACGCTTTTTTTATGCTTTCTTAAATTTTAATTCAAAAGAGTCATATGCCTAGTTCACGTTATCAGAAATAGAAATATCCTGCCAAACTAGCTGTTTGATTTCTCTCTTAACCACTCTTTTCAACATTTCTAGCATTCATGTTTCTGCGCGGGATGTTTTGGAGAGAGAGAGAGTGAGAGAGATTGTCTGGCTGTTCCTATTGGTTGGAAGAGAGGTTATTTGGAATATAGGGAAATGATCAGCGACGTCACAATACAAAATTCCACTAGCATGGGTAAATCAAAATTATTGGTGTAAATATTATCCTGGAGGGTAGCGGTGGATGAGGTTATTTGAGTTGGCCTATGAATTAAGGGTAAGAAAAATAAATAAATAGGGAATTAACAAAATGATGTATTGAATTAACTGATGTATAGTGTAGCATATCTATATTAAAATCACCTAGTAAATATGGGGTAACCTCGCTAGTCATAAGGACCACTTATTCATAAGGACCGCTATTTATAACGCGTGACTAAAACGAATAGCAGTTTTGTAGGAATAGCTGTCCTTCTAAATAGCGGACAAACCATAGACAAATTACCTCGCTATTCTTAAGGACCTCCATTCATAAGGACCACTATTTATTACTATTCATAAGGACCGCTATTCATATTGCGTGTTAAATGAATAGCAAGTGGACCCCGTAAATATACCATTGTTTGTCTCGTGAGAGAGAACTTGAAGAGTGTTTTCAAAGGCAGTGGCATAGGAGTTTATATCTAGAGATGGAGCTTGATAAATCCTACCCACAATTATTTTTTCCAGATTTATGTTCTATTTCAGTGAACAGTTTAGTATAAGACAACCCGTCGTGAATATACCAAGCAACACCTCATCCACCTTTAATTTCCCTATGTTTATAAAGAAGCGAATAGGTTTCAATATGAGTTTCAATATGAGTTAACGGATTGTCGTCTTTTAGCCATGTCTCAGACATTGTAACAAATTTCTCGAGTTAAAGTGGATGCTATAAAAAAAAAGTTGTTTTTTTTTCCTCTAACTGTGGTTACAAATGTATCAATTAAATTTATTTGGATTATAGTATTGTGATTCATTTAAGTTATCGTTGTAAAATTGACAATCTGGATCTATATCATTATTTCCAGCAAAGTTTTCATGAGCAACAAAAGGCTTAATTTGTAAATCAGACAACCGATCGTATGCAAGCGGAGTATTACTATTGGTTGCAAAAGCATTGTCCAGTTCAAATTTATTTATTTATGTAAAGGGAAAAGCTAAAAAAAAACAGGCAGAGAAAAAAATGTTCCCAATCACCAGACGTGCAATCACGTCCACATATACATAGCAATGAAATCAATTTGGTAATGTATCATTGACCTTGCTTCATAGCCACACGATATAGTAGTCTTTATCGTAAAAGTATACACTCAACAATTGTGTTAAAAAGTAAGATGTGGAATACTATTCCTTCTGAAATAAAGAATTTTTAAAACATTTTTAAGCGTAGGTATAAGAAATTCCTTTTGGAAAAACTTAGGACGTAATACAAGACATTTCTAGGTATTGTTTGTGCTTTGTGTTATTTTTTTGCTTGTTTTATTATATTTCATATTGATAATATCAAGTATTATTTATGATAGGGTCGGCCTTATATAAGGATGACATGTTCCTTCCTGGCTGCTGCCCAATTCAGTAATATTAATATTTGTATCATTTTGTTTATGTTACTATGTATTCTGTTGTTGTGAATTTTACTGAATGAAATAAACTGAACTGAACTGAACTGAAGATAACAAATCATGGAAAACGTCATGTCCTTATTGTTCCGTCTTTTGTAAAGTTTACTCCGTTAAATCGTTACTATTCCCAGCTTTTTGTGTTTACAATAATCTCTTCAATAGAAAGTGTCTTATGTCTATGATTTGTGTACTTTCCATGGCCATGTATCTGTCTGCTTTTTTCCCCTTTTATTGGGCATTTTGTGCATGATTGCCCAATCTAGTTTTTTTGTTTATGTATTGTATTCATGATTTACCTTTTGCCAGGGACCAGCGCTTTTACAAGCTCTGCTTCTAAGCTGGTCTCTGTTATCATTCTCATTTTCATAAAATTAATCTAATGTAGTCTTCATTGCTGGTAGTCTTTTCTTACAACTCAAACTTTAATGTTCTCTATTTTGCTTGTATAATGATCGAAAATTAAAAGTAGTGAAAATAAATCCAAATTCTAATTTCATAAAATTAATCTGATGTAGTCTTCATTGCTGGTAGTCTTTTCTTACAACTCAAACTTTAATGTTCTCTATTTTGCTTGTATAATGATCGAAAATTAAAAGTAGTGAAATAAATCCAAACTCTAAAAATTCTGAAATGGATAAATTCCCAAGATGTTCAAAATATTATGTATTTTCAAAAATATGAATAATTTATTCATCGATAATACAAGAGTTTATCAAATGGATCATTTTGCTCTAACAACTTTGCAAGATTAATTTATGTGATAAATATTAGTATTAGATACCTTCATTATGCACCTGTTACAAAATTGATATAAATTTTGTGTAAATTTTAACCCCCAAAGTTAATGAAAAACAGGTACATTTATCATTATGAAGGTGATCCTTAACATTGCTGCATATTAAAGCTCAGTGTGGTGCTTAGTCCTCATTTCAATGTCAATGGGCACACTATTTCGAAATATCCGCCCAAGCCTTTCTAAAATATCCACGCGCATGAAAAGCCCATTCAAAGCGAACGTACGTGGGTTAGCGAAATCCTCCCCTGGGTAGTCGATGTCGTTTAAGTCCGGAACAGAAGTTAGCTGCTGGCTACTACTCGACCCGCCAGCATGCACGAGATTTGTTTTTTTATGGTTAAAAATTAACGTAGACAAGTTCGGGCACGGGGGGGGGGGGGGGGGGGGGGGGGGGGTCGAACTATAACTTTCCGCCTACAAAATTGTTTGCTAACAGCCGTTTATCTTTCTCTCAAATTTGCTAAAACGTCAGAGCTTTCGCGCCTTGCGCTGGAAGGGGAAAACTCCCCTTCCCTGCACTCACCCATGTTACATACAGTGCAATATTGCGTCCAAGTAATTAATAAGCAGTCGGGGAGTTCAACTATAACTTTCCGCCTAAAACATTGTTTGCTGCAAGCCGTTATCTTTCTCTCAAATTTGCTAAAACGTCAGAGCTTTTGCGCTTCGCGCGGGAAGGGAGAAACTCCCACTCCCTGCATCAACTCCTGTCACATACAGTGCAATATTGGGTCCAATTAACTGAAAAGTAGCCACGGCGTCGAAATTTCCGCCTAAAAAAAACTGTTACGAGCCGTTATCTTTCCCTCAAATTGGCTAAAACGTCAGAGCTTTTGCGCTTCGTGCGGGAAGGGGGAAACTCCCCCTTGATGCACCCACCCCTGTTACATACAGTGCAGTATTGCGTCCAAAATAACTGAAAAGCAGCCTGGGCGTCGAACTAACTTACCGCCTTTAAAAAATGTTACGAGCCATTATCTTTCTCTCAAATATGCTGTAAAACGTGCTCATCACCGATTTCGCACTCTTTGCGTGCCCCACAAGCCCCCCCCCCCCCCTAAAATGAAATCCTGGCTATGCGGTTGGATCCTTCACGTCTGCCCCCCCCCCCCCTATTGAAAAATCCTGACTACTTGCCCACAACTGCCATATGATAAATGTGGTAAAATCAATGAGTTATAAATAAGTAACAATGCATGTGAGGTTAAAACAAATTTAAGTTTGCTCATTACACCAATAACTCGAGCAATTTGTGAACATAAACGATCAATATGGTTTGAGCTCATCAATAGTGAGACATAAAAATTGTGCATGTTTTATCTGAGTAAGACTATTGGGAATGTAGTGCACTTTTATATTTAATAAATTACTGTCAAATGTTGTATTTTGAGTAGTAAAATGCATATAATTTGTTTTATGTAGGTTGACTCGTAGGCCATTAACTTTGAACCAATCAAAGACCTTGTTAGTTTCTATATTCATTTTATACATCAGTGACCTAAAATGTGAGTCACTTAAAAAAACATTTATATCATCTGCAAAGATAATATATGACAGTATCTCAGATACATTAGGAAGGTTGTTTATATAAATGAAAAAATAGGGGGCCGAGAATAGATCCCTGCGGAATTCCACATGAAAGTTGCAAATCATTAGAGTATTTTGTGTATAGGGTCACAAATTTTCTTCTATCCTTTAAATAATCTTTAATCCAGTCAAATACCAGTCCCCTAATCCCATAGAATCTAAGTTTGGCAAGTAGTAATCAAAAGCCTTTGAAATATCCAATTATAAACCAGTAGTTTTTATAAAAAAAATTATTGTCAAGAGCATTTATGACCTGATCTAAAAAATCAGTTACTGCAAGTATAGCAGAATGACCAGTTCTGAATCCATATTGAAAACTAAATAAAATGATGTTTTTTTCTAAAAATGATACCAAACGTATATATTCAAGATTTTTTGAAAACACTGATAGTACTGATATAGGACGATAATTTACAAACTGATCAACACGGCCCTTTTTAAATATGGGTGATACTTTTGCAAGTTTAATACTTTGTGGAACTTGACCAGATTCAAATGACAAGTTGAATATATAATTAAGAGCTAATATCAATAAATCTATATTTTGTTGAACGATTGTGGTACTAATACAATCATGACCTGGGCCTTTCCTCGAATTTAATTTTCTACCTATTTCTATAATCTCATATTCTTCTATAGGTTTCAAATACATGGACTGAGAAACATCACCTGTCAAATAATTCAGACATTGAGAAAGATCAATTATTCGATATATCAGTAGCCTTAGCTCCAATACTTACAAAGTATTGATTAAATGTATTTGCTATTTCACTGGGTCATTAATAATACAACCATCATTATCAACGAAATATCTTCTTTTTTTTTGTTCTCCCTAAGATTTCATTAACAGTATACCACAACTTTTTACTATCTTTTTTTACTATCATTCTTTTTTGTAGTATAATAATCTTGTTTAGCAATTCGAATTGTCTTTGTGAGAATATTTCTATATGTTTTATAATTTGTATGTTTAAGTTCAGATGGATTTTTCAAAAACTTTTTTATACAAGTATATTTTTTTTACATGATTTCAAGATACCAGGTGTTATCCAGGGTTTCCTATTGTGCTTGTATATTTTTTTACTAATGGGAAAGAAACATCACAAATATTTTGTAAGATATGAACAAATCTAGCATATGATGTTTCTGTTGTAGTACATTGTAATACACTCTCCCAGGATATTTTAATGAGGTGATTCCGAAACGCTTTATGGTTTTTTCTGACATGTCATGGACAAATATAGATTCAGATGATAAGTTACATGGTTTAGTATCTGTTTTGGTAATAGGAAATATAGACGGACGATCTGATATATCTGCAATCAGTATACCACTCTTTATAATCCAGTCCTTATCATTCGTAAAAATGTTATCAATCAGAGTAGTACAAGATTGCACTATTCTTGTAGGTTTCATAATAATAGGGAAAACTATTATGTAAAAAAGAAAAAGTTACATCCGAGTTACAAATTTACAAAGTTACAAATGATAACGCGTTAAATACAGAGGCTTCATACAACCTTACAATATCGCTCATTTTTACGGAATGAGAATGATATTTCTGAGTGTGCAAAATAGATATCAGGCTGGATGGAAGTTCTAACAAATTTTATTAGGGACGTGCGTATTTTTTTTTACAGTGGAACCAGTTGTAGCCACTTTAATCATAAGTTCAGGGTCTCTTCAAGCAGCCAATCAGAATCTCTGATGCGTCAGCCAAACCATTCAAAGCCAGTTTTGCACACGATTTTAAGTCATAAGACACTTGATGCCACAGCAGATCACTCCCCGACTGCTTATTAATTACTTGGACACAATATTGCACTGTATGTAACAGGGGTTTAGCGAAAGGGGGTTTCATCCTTTCCGCGCGAAGCGCGAAAGGTCTAAAGTTTTAGCAAATTTGAGAGAAAGATAAACGCCCTGACTGCTTTTCAGTTATATTTACGTAATACTGCAATGTATGTAACAGGGGTAGGTGCAGGGAAGGGGAAGATAACGGCTTGTAGCAAACAACTTTTAGGCGGAAAGTTATATTTCGAAGCCAGGACTGCTTTTCAATTATATATTTGGACGCAACATTTCACATGCGAGGGAGCGAAGCTAGTGGCGTATCTAGGGATTATGGAGCCCGTGGCAAACAATGAAGTTAGCCCCCCCCCCCCCCCCCCGCCCCAACCCTCATTTATTTACGTTATTGAAGAAACGAGGGAGCAATGCGACCGAGCGGTAAATTTTTCAAACTTTGTAACCTTAAAAAAACGCATTTTCATGTGCATTTTCCCCGGGGAAATTGTGCACATGACCACCACAGTTGAGCGGTAGAGAAGCTCGATTTTTATACATTGATAAACGGTTTTCTATTCACTCACTTCTACAATCGGAAGCAGAACGAAAACACTATAGGCTTGAGAAAGAGTCCAGAAATGCAGCAGGCGACCTGAAGTTGAGATTTCTTTCAAAAGTTGAACCTTTGCAAATGCTGCTTTATACACTTTATCCTATACTGGGAGCGCAATATTTAGCAGGAGTCATATGAAACGAGCAAAGCAATTACATCTTAATTTTTTTTTGCAAAATTTTAGAACCCTTTAAGCTATTTAAGAACTATATACTGGGGGAGCAAAATTACCAGACCCTGAAAGAAAATAATTATGCGAGGGAGCAAAGCGACCGAGCTTTGAAAATTTTTGCATTTCAAACCTTCAAAAACTAATGCATTACCTAATTAACTATTCTAATGCATTACGTGATCCGTAAAGATTATGATTTTTTCTTCATTTCCCCAATTTTTTTTTCTCTTTGTGCCCCCTGCCCCCTATATACACCACTGAGCGAAGAGACCGAGCGGGGGTGGGAGGGGGTATCCCCCTCCTACATCAGGGAATTTTTCAAAAATTGGTCTATAAAACTTGCATTTTAGAGCATCCCAAAAGGGTATTTAATGAAAAGAAGGAATGCCAATGGACGGAACCCCTTTAATAATTGAGAATAACAATGCGAGAGAACGAATTTTTTCGATATTTTCGCATTGAATTAATGGCATTTCTTTTTTCCTTACTTCTCATCATCCATGGTAACAGGGGCGGGTGCAGGGAAAGAAGAGTTATTTCCCCTCTTCGCGCGCGAAAACTTTTTGGTTTTAGCAAATTTTAAGAGCCAGAGAACGGCTTGTCGCGCCTTTTTAGGACTTTCTCTCACTTCCCCGCTTTTTCGCTCTTTTTTTTTTTTTTTTTTTTTTAGTGGCTGAATAGGGGGGGGGGGGGGGGATTGCCCCCCGGTGCCACCCTGTCTACGCCAGTGTCGGCAGCCGATCGGCAATTGCTCTTAATCGGAAAACTTTTTTAAAAATCGTGTAAAATGGTTGTCGATGGTAGCAGATTTTTATGTTTTTCAGAAGTCGGTAAACGGTCGCGCTCATAGTGTGAATTAGGCTTAAACCTTCACCAGATGAAAATGATCCTATTATAAATTTATATATAAATAATCATTGACAGCTGACAACAACCTTTTTAAGACCTTTTGTCAACTACCAACCGGAGGTTGATTTAAAACTCTTAACATTTCCTTAAGCAGACTTAAGTTTTTAGTTTTTGTGTTTCCCGAAGAAGCCTTATGGGCAAAACATTGAACCTTTTGTGTGTAACGGAGTCATTTATTCTTTGTCTCTCTCCTTTCTTAACCTCCGTCTCAGAACAATTTGAACTATATATATATATGATATACACACACATATTACGTGTTTCCAGTAATTATGTTGCCCCCAAAAAGGATGTCTGTAAAAAAATGGTGACAGGTGTCAGAGGGACATTATTCTGTGTTTAGTGATTGTTACATTAAAAAAGATGAGTTTCAGATTTTCGGGAGAAAACAATTTTAAAGAGTCGGATATCCATTTATATGGTTCGGATCTGAAAAAAAGAATCTATGAAATTCGTAGCATAAATTACTGCATTTTTGGACTCCGAAGAGTAAGGGTACCGTGGCCTTATTGAAGCAGTATAATGGTAGACGAAATGGTGGAACCATTCAACAATTATAATAATTGAAAGTGAAGATTCATAAATAATCCAGACATTTATTGAATGCTTTCCACTATGAACTGTGTAGGATTGTATATACTGAAGTGGTATTTTTTTGCTTCGTAAGGGCTGGTCACCTCCTGCACCTCGGGTCTGCTCGTTTTTTTCCAAACACGTAGGAACCATTGTATTTCCTGCACGGGATTCTTGCAAATGTCGCACGGGCTAATTGCGCAGGTCTCACGAAGTCCTTGACTCTATATGGAGCCGTGAACATATCTCGCGTCTGTTGCACGATACACGTACGGGAGCTGTAAGTTCGCCTCAAGATATCCTGCAGGTAAAAGGGGTATGTTAGTGAGGAGGATGCAAGACGCCCAGGAGGAGATGCATAAAGGTGCAGGGCCGGACGGTAGTGACCATGACAAACGATGGACAGGCAGGGCAGAACGGATGGACGTGTACGAATCGCAGGAGTACTCCCACAGCCGATCACAGCTACAGAATCGCATTATCAGTTGGGGTCATGCAGCATTAGATAGGATTAATATTAAGCCCGGCGCACACTGCACGATCTGACTACGATGCGATTTTGGGAAAAGTTGTTATAACATTTGATCAAAGTTCCGAATAGTAGTATGAATTAAAAATGGAAATTCCGGGCTACTGCGAGCCCCCGTGTAGGAACAAAACAGAATTAAATTCCAAATCGTAGTGACGTGATACCAATCTTGCTATCGACTAAGATTTTAAGCCGATTTGGCCTTTACTCTAACCAGAAGAATTGCAGTTAACCAAAATTTCGATATTAGTATTCGTTTCATTATTCCGAACTTCAAATGAGATAATTTCACTTTTTTTAACTTTCACATTTAATAATGCAAACTGCAATTTGTTCGAAAATCGGGTCGTAGTCGGGTCGCGTCGGGCTTTACAGTTATTACAGTTTGGTATCATCAAGGGTGTTTGAGTACACAAAGCTGATTTATGCCTAGGTCCACTGTAGGTTTCAGGAATCTCAGGTAATGGGATAATGGAAATACGTGGAGCTTTGGCGATATTTTATACTTTGGATTTAGTATATATTGATTTTATGCTATGGTGAAACAAAAATGCAAATTATTCCTTTAATTGTTAATTCTTAACATATTATTCAAACTGTAGAAAGAGAGAGAGAGAGGGAAGGAAGAAAGATGTGCACACTAAAATATGCTCCTAGACGCCAACTCCGGTATTCCAATTACTAAACTAATATCATTCATCAATCTATTCCAGTAATAGCAAAGTCATGGGTTGCTGATGTACCCCGCACCCCCCCCCCCCCCTCCAAAAAAAGTATCGGGAGGTGTAGCTTTGAATAATGGCTACTGAAAAGGTTAGACTGAACCTTTACCAATGGGAACACACCTCTCCATTCTGATCAGGTCTTTTGAATTGAATTGGAGCCATCTGAGTAAGAGAAATCGCCTGTAATTTGACATTGACATGGTAAAAGGTGGATTAGAATAAAGATTTAGTATATTATTTTCAAAATAATAATCAAAAACGTTTGATAATTGGATGGGGTGCATGGGGCAGAGGAAGTACGTGATCCCCACATAATTATTTCACGGGGCATACAATCTTTAGAAGTATAATTATTAACCCGACAAGTGATGACGGTGAAATGTTATATATTCAAAATTATGTTTGATACTCAATGAAGCCTCTATACACGAATCCGGCGACCCACGACGAAAATAGAGGGCAGCAGAATGGCCGCCATTACTGCCGTCCCATTCGCTTGTACACTGCAGTTTTTCATAGCGTTCGCCAAGTGTAGTGTAATTGTTAACCCTAATACAAGCGGAATTTATCGTTAATTTGTCGTAAAAATACATCTTATGGCTTACATCATCAACCCAAGAATTCATGATTTATAAAAGATTGGAAACCAAAACAAAACGCAAAATCCGATTGATTGTACACAGTGTATTGATAGCGATCAGCTGATGGCAAATTATTAAATGGCCCGCGGAACACGGCAGTAACGCTAGAGGGCCAAACACATAAATCGATTATCGGATTCGTGTATAGATTTAGAATAATCAATAGTCTTTTGAAGTGCGTGTTGACGTGCAAATCGGCATGATTGCTAATTGTAATCATTGTTATCTAAGTTACGCTTTGATTTATAGGCCGAAAGGTTATTTATTTTTGTACCAGTCATTTTTAAAGTGTGTACTAACTCGCATGTGTCATACTAACTCGCATGAAAAACGTAAGCAGATGTAGGTGAAGTGTAATTTATCTGATTTTTTTTAACGAATGATAAAGGGTTTATCAACTTGAACGATCTGCATAAGTCAGTCTTTACATTATCTTTTGAGAAAGAGGTCTTCGAACTTCGCAACGTGCACATTTCGAAATCCTAACGTCAATTTTTTTTCTCGAACAAAGATGTATGCCTATTGCCAAATGAAACCATCTTGCAGACTCTGTTAAATAAATCGGAAATTCATATCGATCGAAGCTTTTATGTTAATGGGTGCCACCGTTCGATATCCATTTACATTCAATTTCATTCGTTTGCCCCTATTGCAAGGCCGCGCAATTTTGGAGCATCGAACAAAATTGCTGTCGAGGGTGGGGTAGTATGTCAGTTGGGTTGTTCAGTCTGTCTTTCTTCGGTCGATTTTTCCGTATCACTGCAATAGACACGATGAACATGGCGAACAAAGATGCGGACAAAATATATAGCTCCTCATTGTACCTTCCACAATTCACCTGGTAGACAAAAGAAAATGCCTTCTTTTGAACTATGTAAAAATATGTAGAACATATGTCACATGCATAATTTATATACCTATTCTGCTTATTTTACATAATAGTAATGAAGGGATGTTCTTTTGTCTACCAGAGCAATTGTGGAAGGTACAATGAGGAGCTGTATATTTTGTCCGTTCTCTTTGTCATCGTGTGCATAGTGAGAACGCTTTGGTAATGTTATGCAAATTGTATGCATACCTTTCAAACAAAGGTTGTTCTTGACAACCTGAAGGCTTGCCGGACATATCAACAAATAATGTATGCACAACTGGATTCCAAGCATTGAGGCTCATTTATAAAAAGCAGGTTCACGGAATAGCTCGTCATCACTAGGCGCTCAGATCATATATGTGCATATACATTACCGAAGCGGCCTATTGCGTGCTTGTTTACCAAAAATGTACGGAGATTCCTGGAAATTACTCGAGCCGGGCCAAGCTCCCAAGCACAATGATTGGTGATATTTCGGTCCCTTTAAAATGATGCAAATTTGCAAAGTTTAAAAACACACGATTTCGGAAATATCGGTTGAAGTGTTTGACGGGAAGTCCATTTCTTTAGTTTGAGAGCGAATCAAGTAAGCACTGGAAACCAACCAAGTTTGGGCAAGTATTGCGCATTTTACCTAAGGAATTTATTAACCCAAAAAACGAGGAATTTGTAAAAAAATATTTATGCCATGCAGTATATTCATTAGTGGCGTAATCAACCAATGATAATTTTAATACTTTCTAAACAGACAGAAATGCATTCATAGACAAGCACCTATCTTTTTTTTTTTTTTTGGGGGGGGGGGTACAATAATGATTTTTTTTTCTTGGGTGTTATCTTCAAACAAAGAGACAAATCAATGTACGCTTCGTAAGAAAGCATTTGATGTTTACTTCATACATATGTGAGTTCCATGCAAGCCTCTTCAGTTTGAATTCGAAAGATACAAAGGGAAGGAACAATGCTTTAAGAGGGCAATTCAACCTCTTTATTCGTGTTAAAGGACAAAAATATAAGAGAAATGTTGAATGGTGAAAGTTTGAATGAAATCGGACAAAGATAAGAAAGTTATGAATGTTTGAAACATGAGATCACTACCTCAATGCGATTCTCAAATTGGCATTAGGTGAATCGTGTTATACATTTTGAAGAATTTACATTTCAGTCATTTTGGGTGTTGGAGCGACATCACAGTGACCTTACCAATACAGCCAATTTGAAATTCACATATATATCTACCTCACGTAAAAACGGGGACTCATGACTGGTATGATTTGCTAAATCATGGACCTACTAGTAGGTCCATGGCTAAATGAACAGTGTTGATAATGCTTTTAGTAACGGATTGTCTTCACAGTCTCGATTGGCGCAGGTAATGGCGCAATCAAAGTGTTCAGAGAAGCTTATGATAAAAACAGGGTTCGTCATACACACAGGGATTTTTTTTTTTGGGGGGGGGGGGGGGGGGGGTATTGAGTTGGTTTGTCATAACTGAAATTTTTACTTTTTACTTTATGTCGAAATATAAGTGTAAAATTTCATATTAAATGTCATACATAATTGTCTTTATAATGAAAACTTTTGATCACAGCAAGCCATATATTATTAGTATATATTTCAATACTTTTGACTGGAAATTGAAGACATGTGGAGGTGTCGTGGTATAGTGGTTCATTCACTTGACTCTCAATCAAAGGGTTGAGGGTTCGAATCTCAGCCCGGCACTAGCGTCTTTTGGCAAGACATTAATCCACATTTGCCACTCTCCACCCAGGTGTTAAATGGGTACCTGGCAGGATTTATTCCTTGAAAAGGCTGCCGGAGCTAAAGCCAGGGTAATAATATCCAAAACCCTTTGGAAGCGCATAGGGACGTTATATTATCATAATGTGATATGCGCTATACAAGAACAGTGGTATTATTACTATTATGATACCATACATGAATGCCAAAAGGGTTCATTGTTGGAATGTGGTAGTGTGTAGTCGGAAATAGGGGTCCCGCGTGCACCATCGAAATACATTTTGTTTTAACTATTTTCTTTTTTTGAAAGCCTGAAGTAATGCATCTTTATATTTCCATTCTCAAACCGGCCGTTGGGGGGGGGGGGCATGATTGTCATATTTTTAAACAAGACATCATGCAAGTAAAAAATAGTTTTATTCTGGAGTAACATACGTATATTAAAGGAGAGGATTTAAAGGGCGAAAACTTTGACGTTTTATAAAATTTTGTTAGAAAGATAACGACTCGTAGCGCCTTTTAAAGCCTTTTTACTCTAACTTCCCCAGCTTTTTCGTTCTCGCTCTCGCTTTTTTTTTTTTCGTCAGTTGGCGCCTGCTGACTGGACTATTCAAGCGGCGTACAGTTTGGTCTGCATAATTATGTGGCTAGCATTATATTGTACACGCGCACACGCTCGTGGATCGTGAAATAAATACTACCTGAACTAATGTTCTAAACCTTTTAGCCTCGGTGCCAATCTATAAAATTCGCGCTTTATCATGAATTAAATCTTGAAGCAAGGGAAGGGGGGCTTCTTACAATAAAATGTGTACTTGGTAATGAAACCAAAGCAAATTTATGAAAAGCCCACGCTATGTTTATGGTGATCCGAAGAGTAAAACAAAATATATATCACAAAACAGAGAACAAATTAAAGGGGGGGGGGGCGCTCTTGGCGCCACAATGGACAAAATTCTTGTGTTTTACACGTATAATATTATTGCTTATTACATTGAGGTCTAACATGTCTACAATGACGTATATTGAACCAGTGAAAACCGTGACGGTTTACATTGTTTATTCCTGGTGATATATTTCACAACTCATGCAAGATAGTCAAGTATACAATGCGTATCAAAAAGTACATCGAAATTCTGCAACTTTTCATAAACATTTTCCATCGTTTGTGACCTAGAAAGTTGTTTTGAGATGCTTTCTGTCTGACGACTCTTCAAAGATACTAACATGAATGATCAAACACCTGGTTTTTCGAAGAGTGTCCCTTAATTGTCCATCATTTCTTTGAGCTGATGGAACATGTGGATCAAAACATTGTGCTTGTGTTGCTTACGTCTAAAATCATTTTCAAATTAATTGCAAATCTCTCTCCCTCTCTCCCTCCCCCTCTCTCTTTGTCTCTCTCTCGCCCTCTCTTTCTCTCACTCTCTCTCTCTCTCTCTCTTGTATAGGCCTATATACTCACTTGTTAATGGCTGTAATCCGACGATCAAGAATAATGCTGATCTTAAGTTTCTTGGATCCTGGATTTTTGTCCCCTAAATAATCCGAAGAAAATTAAAACTGCACGACGCGGGGTTGTGGAGGTCGGTTGCGTTTGGAGCAAGTATTTCATAAGTTTTCTAGAGTTTGATTAAAAGTACAATTTTTCTTCACCTGAACAATCCAGTGTGTTATCCGTTGTTACAGATATTTGCTTTTCTGCTGTCAGATTTACGATATGGAATAGTTAAGCGTGCATGGTGGCATATACGAGCTCAGCTGAGATGAATAATATACCAGTCAACTATTCTATAAAAATGGAAGTTACATCCGACCAGTTATGATTTGTCCTTTGAAATGATAACGTGTTAAATACAGAGTATTTATACAACCTTACAATATCGTTCATGTTCACCGAATGAGAGTGATTTGTCTAAGCGTGAAAAATAGATATATTCTTGTCAGGTTGAATGGAATTCTACCCTATTCTCTTAGTGACGTGTGCAACGATTTGCATAAAGAGTCACGTTTTTGCTACATGATTTCTAAACAGTGCAACCAGTCGTCACCACTTTAATCATGAATTTAGAGTCTCTTCAAGCAACCAATCATAATCTCTGCTGCATCATCCAAACCATTCAAATCCAGTTTTGCACACGATTTTAAGACACGTGACGCCACACCGGATCACTCCTCCTTATATGAACAAAATGTAAATATCGTGACCTAGTTATTTAAAGCTTTGCCATATCCTTAGATTTTCTGTATATCTTCTTTGATCAGAATTGTGCTTACCTTTCGACTAGTAGGTAAATAACACGCATCATATAAGGTATAAAGGTATAATTGTAAAGAAATTATCGCTAGATTGCGCTCGACCACTCAACACCAATACTCGTTATGACAAAATCAATGGACGTTCTCTGAGCGGGGTGTTGGTTGTGTAATAGGGAGGGGGCACCCTTGGGTGTTCATTCGGTCACTCATCATCAAAATATGCATGCATATAAACACGAATTTGATTTCAGTTTCAAACTCTTAAAAAAAATAAATGAGCGGGGTTTTTTTTCTTCAGCTAACAATTAGCCAGCTGATTGGGTTATTTCATTATCTATTTTATTAGTTCCTCGTAATTTCAAGTTGGCCTACTTTTTCATGTTGTCATGCTTTTCGTTCATTTTGGGGGAAAGACGTCATTCTTACTTGTACATTGTATCCCCCATAGAAATAATTAACTAAATTTTTAAAAAGAAGAAATATCACGGGACTGTTTGATTGTTTTGACGGGACTGTTTTAATGGTGGAATTTATTTTATTATCCGTCATACCAGGCATGAATAAACAATTGATAGTATATTCTTAGTTTCTTTGATTGAGATACCCGTTCTCTCTTAATGAACAGGAAAGGAAATCCACATTTTTAGGAGTCATATTAGGGATCACTTCTTTGAAGTTGAATCCATTACAAAATAGTGGATGACTTACTCTTTTCAGAGTAGATTCTAGTGTTTTAGCGTGAATTTCCATTTCAAAACGAATGAATCCCTAAATTAAGACTTCCCAAAATGTGGATTTCCTAAACACGATTGCAAACTTTATCGAGAAATCCACGTAAGGGTAATTCCATGACCCTATTCCATAGAAATCATGTTCGGATTACGTAATATGTCATCGCATCAAAAGTTTGCACATGTCTATTTGCTTATGTTGATTTTTCAAAAGTCTTTGCAATAGCGTTGAATTTTATTTTTTATTTTTTTAATGCATGACAATGCATGATTGATGTATTTGCATTGTCTCCGCGGCTCCAATGGAAACCAGCCTTGTAACAGTTTTGGGCTTTTGAACGGTTGAATCCACTCCAAATCATAGTAGAATCCTCTCTAAAGTAGAAGTTTGAATTACTCATTTGAAAGTGAATTCCACTATTTCTGAGCGTGGATTTTCCCCTCCTGTCCATTAGGGGAGTCTGTTAATGAAGCTTTCAGAAATCAAGCATTCTCATCCGGTTTCTTCACATTCTATATTGTATTTAACCGAGATATTCTACATAAACTTACTCAAACGGTGGATGAGTAATCGAACATGCACTATTTTCTTATTTCTTATAATATATAGAGACTTGTTCATGATTCTGACTAGTGACCCAGTGGTTTTAAATATTATAATCAGGGATTTTGACGTTTTTTTACCCTGACATCACGTTGATTTCTTCGTTGTCTTGCGATTGTGGAGTAAGCATGGCACGACTAGGCAGGCCGCAAAGGACCGGACCGCTACCATCCATCACGCCCAATCCGCTCTCTCTGATGCCAGCCAACGTCACGTAGACACCGTCGAAGCAGGACCTGCCGATCTTACTTTATCAGATATTCAGCAGAGTATTTTCATCTCTTCAGCTACCCTAAATGTAGCCTTTTGACAAGGCCCTCGTGACTTGGCTATTTTTCTCGGCAAGTAAGCTAGTAGTGGCTGCATAACAAGACTAGCCGCCCAGCCCGGTGAATGCGCGATCGAGCGACGTGAGCCCCACGTGCTATAGTAGTATAGTAGTTGTCTTAGTAGTAGTATTAATAGTAGTATAGTAGTCCCTTTCGAACTACAAATCCGTTTTTTGAAAGGTCCCTTTCCTATTTTGTGTTGTTTTTCGAAGGACTTTTTCTGAATGTATCTTTCTATTTTGTGTCCCGCCTTTAAGCGACATCTTATTAGGCTAAATGTAACCTTAGTCTTTATTAATATGACTTGATGATCTCACATCTACCTTGTCCAAATACAGAATCATATTACTTCTGATAAAACCTATCACGTCATCAAAATGGTAGTAAATACTATTTTGATGAGTTTGTATTATTATAATGTTACCCATATAAACCATTCGTGTATTTTGGAACCATAATACTGTAATGGGTTTGTGAAAGGAATTTATTTAGTTGAAATTATGCACGCGATTTGAGTTTGAGAGGTGAACCCGAAAAACAACTCTTCGTTCTTTAAAGAGAAGAAAAGTCCAAGAAGATCGCAATCAAACAAAAACACCGACATGGCTCACTCTTTTTGTAAAATCATCTTTGCAGACCCCCCCCCCCCCCCTCCCCACCCCAGCTTAGATTGTTTAAGCTGTAGATAATAAAGTTTAATTGATGCAAAATAAATCATAAATACGATATTTTCCAAGCGACTTTGGTAGAAAATAAACTATGGCTGAGGAATGATCACGCAAATACAATGAATCGAGATAAGCACGATGGTTATAGCACGCGATGTCATATGAGCTTTATATTGAATGCGCTTTCAAAGGAGGCATGTAGTAGATTCTCTTTCCAGGTCTTGTTCCGTCTACATGCCTAACCAAAAACCAAATTGGCACTCTCTAGGTGACGTCACACTAGCAGAAAATTCAATTTCATGAATATAAAAGAAATTTGGCAGGTTTACCCGCAAATCTCCTGGAAAAAAAGAGGTCAAGCGTGAAAAACCTATCCAACACAAAAACATAATTATAAAATAAACTCGAAGCATTCTCAGCACCAACAACGACAACATCAAACCTTTGGAAAATTGGTAATGAACATTTTCGTTTAAGGCAAGTTTCGGGGACTGGAAAGATATAATATTATGCATGTAAATCAATTATTTGCGGCATGAAACTTCCTCTTGTCTGAGCTACTCGAAATATGAGAAGAATTAGAATATAGAGAAATAATATCATTCACAACCTTATCCCTAAATCTTTGAAATCTGAAATATTATTAAAAGTTCTTCAATTACTCGGGAGGCAGCCGCATAACACACAATACAAAATATACAGGGAGTGCGTAATGGGGAGAGGGTGTTCCCTTCATTTGCCAAACATCCCCCATATCAATAGTTTGTCAGTGCACAATGGACCAAAAATATAGATATGTGTTGCTTTCTCGATAATGAACCTATTATATATATAGAGAGATAGAGAGAGAGAGAGATAGAGAGACTGGCCTTTTTTGTTTACTGAATTATATATAATTTATCTATATTTTTTAATACAGATAACTTTTCTCAGGTGAGCAATAACATTTTTTTTTAATTTTTACAGTGACTGTCACTACTGCACTTATTCAAACACATCTCACAAGCTTTTTAAAGTATATGTCCACATGTGTCATTTCAAAGACTAAAAATCCCATGAAATTCACTGTAACGGGCACGCCTGATTTAAGTAATACCAGATAAGTATTACACAGAAGAGGAGAGAGAGAAGGAGATAGAGAGAGAAAGGGAGAGAGAAGAAACCGGGGTAATCTCCTTTTTTCGAAGCAGTACACTTTAGAACTCAACTATTAACTTAACACGTTGCTAAAAGTCAAGCAGTGGCGTATCTGGGAGGGGAGGGGGGGGGGCATATTAAATGGTAAAAATAAAATGAGAAATGAGAGAAAGAGATAGAAGGCAACGTGAAAAGAATGTTATATGACCCCATACACTCAATGGTTTTATGATCTTCCATTTCATGCTAGTATTAAGTCTGCTGCCCTCTCATAGGCTCGACCCTTCCTCTGGAAATAAATGACAGGTGAATTAAGAAATTATACAGTGCACACGTTCCCAACGAAAATCGCGTTCAAGTATTTATTTTTTGTGATATGTTTTTATTTTCAAAAAACATAATTGGCGAGGAATTAATGGAGAAAACTCACCCCAAAAATATATACCGGTAAGCATAAAAATACGAGTTTAAAGGTTTTATAGGGATATGGAAGCTGCCAGCGAGCCCTATCAGACAAAACTTACATTATAAAGTCGGTATACAGATGAAAAAAACTAAAGCATATTGGTGATATTTTGTAAAGACATACTGCACACCCATCACCCAAACCTGAAATATGACAATATATGAGACAAGAAAATTAGAACGCTAAACCTTTTCACAAAAATGCAATAGGATCAGAAGGCTACTGAGTTCCGGAGGCTCAAAGGTGCAATACGGTTCGGTACGCGGTCTACCACAGATGCCAGTCCGCCCCCTCCCCGCCGTCACGTTATGATGGGGTCCCTCACGTTTATCACGTTCTTATCATGGTCGGGGAATACACATGCTTCCAGTCCCACTACGGACATCATCCAAGTTTTGATACAGCCTACTACGTGTTGTCACGTTTTGCTGCGTTCACCCCGTTTTACTACGGCCTACTGGGTTCTCATGCACACCGTCGGACTGCCGTGGCAATTCTTTTGACAGTTGAAAAATTTGTCTCTGCATCAACGGCAATCACAGCCTTTTAAGTGTGTCCATCCTGTCCCCCGGCGTTGCCTCACGTTCATCCCGTTTCGTGCACGGTGGCCTGAAAGGTGATTGCTAAGGCCGCATGGAACGTAATGTAAACGTAGCATAAAAATCTGACCCGGTGTCTACAGCAATCACGGCCTTTCACGTTTGCCCATCCTCCCCCCCCCCCCCCCCCCCCCCCCCTGCCCCCGCGTTGTCTCACGGACATACGGTGGCCTGGGGAGCATTTCATCAATCGTTTTGTCAGTGATTTTTACCGACAGCTGTTATAAGCTACTGAAATCCTTGCATAATTGGCTGAGAGCAAATTTGTCAGTAAATAGTAAATATCACTGACAAGACACTTGATGAAATGCTACCCAGCCTGGACGCGAAATGTTTTTTCCTATACCTTTGGTGCTATCCAATAGGAATATTCATGACTTGGGTCTTAGAGATGAGAGTACGCATGCGCATGACGAGTAATACGGTTTATTCCGTCAAGACTAGTCGGCATGAATATTCATGAAAACGAACTGTAGGGATATGATAAAACGAGCAAGGCCATTCAGCAGGTGTTCTGTGTGGCGCAGTCCGATAATCTGGTGCGCTATCGATGAAAGGACCACAAGTTCGAATCTCGGCAGAGGAATATATTACGAAATGTTCTTTTGCTGATTTAAAAATAAGGTGAAACTGAGTAAGAAAATACAAGTCCGATACTTGTAGTCTCTTACATGAATATTCATATTGGATAGCCCCAAAGGTACAGAAAAAAAAAATCGCGGCCTGGACGTGACTGCCCTTGCTACCATGCACATAATGTAAACGTAGCAGACCAACTCCTTGTGACAGCTATACGATTTTTTGTTTTCCACCTGGCAAACGAAGCTGGAAAGGGTCACGCAAAAATAGATGACGAAATTTAATTTGTTTAACGAGTGGGTAAGAAATTAATCATTAATGAAACGAAAGGTCTCATTTTAAATGCGTTCTTACATTTCCAACACCTACTAGCAGTAATAGTGTAAGTTTTCATTCAATATCATCTTTGTTCACTTCAGTTTCGTCCAGAGAACCCAGGAATGTGCAAATACCAAAGTTAATTTTGTCATTTGCATTCAGTGGTAGTAGTAGTAGTAGTAGTAATAGCAGTATCAGTAGTACTAGTATTAGTCGTAATAGTAGTAGTAGTAGTAGTAGTAGTAGTAGTAATAGTAGTAATAGTAGTAGTAGTAATAGAAGTAGTAGTAATAGTAGTAGTAGTAAGAGTACTAGTACTACTACTAGTAGTAGTAATAGTAGAAGTAGTAGCAGTAGTATTAGTAGTAGTAGTAGTATAGTAGTAGTAGGAGAAGTAAAAGTAGAAGTAGTGGTATCAGTAGTAGTAGCAGCAGAAGCATCAGTAATAGTAGTGGTAGAAGTATAGGAGTAGTATTAGTAGTAGTAGTAGGAGTAGTAGTAGTAGTAGTAGTAGTAGTGGTAGTAGTAGTAGTACTAGTAGTACTGTAGTAGTAGTAGTTAGTAGTAGTAGAAGTACAGGAGTAGTAGTAGTAGTAGTAGTAGTAGTAGTAGTAGTAGTAGTAGTAGTAGTAATGGAACTAATGGTCGTAGTATGCCTGTACAGTGCTTAGACGGTTAGAAACATCATTGTGTGAATCCAGGAAATGATTATGATCAATTGTTATAGCAGCTGAAGTATTACATATTTCATCACGTCTAAGGTATGTTTAGCTTTCGTTTATATGGTTATTCTAAATAAAATCTTTCCTAATTACTTCAAGATGACTTAGCCATAATAATCATTACCCGTTACTTAACATTTACCTTGTCCAAATACAGAATAATATTACTTCTGATAAAACCTATCTCGTGATCAAAAACGAGTTGCTGAGTTGGCATTATTCCAAAAATACCCCACTGATTTATTGTCGTATTACAAACATTTCGTGTATTTTACAACCATAAAATTTTAATGGGTCTGTGAAACAAATATGTTTAGTTAATATCATGCACGCAATTTGAGTTTGAGAGTAGAACATGAAATTTCGTAGGGGCATAGTCCAAGAAGATCGCAGTCAAACAAAAACAACGATATGGCCTACTCTCTTTGTAAAATCATCTTGGCAGCCAAGCCCCCCTCCCCTCATGTAAAGTTTAATTGACGCAAAAACTATCATAAATATATTATTTAGCAAGCGACTTTGGTAGAAAATAAATAGTGGTTGAGGAATGATCAAGCAAATATAATGAACCGAGATAATAAGCACGTTTATAATTCTGGTTATCCAAACGGCCGTTCTGCTTACAAACAATAAAGAATGAATTTTATCCAGATATCATGTAAAACAACATTATGTCAGCGTCAATTTTAAAAAGGATGCATGTAGTAGATTCGTCTTTCTTTTCTTGACATAAACCCGAACTAACACTCTCTAGGTGAGGTCACACTAGCAGATAATTCAAGCTCATGTATATTAAAGAAATTTGGCGGTTTACATGCAAATCTCCTTGAAAAAACCCCCCAAAACTCTAACGTAACAAAGATTTAAATATTTCTATTTCCACTTGTCATGACTCAAAAATCTTCCCGCATCGCATGGCATTTTGGAATATGTAAACATAGTAAATTTTTGCCAGTTTGACAGCAAACTATGGAAAGTTTGGAAAGTATCCAGCCGTTTCTGTCATACTGTACTGTTGAGGTGCACGCGGTCCGTAAAAAGGACTCCCATATATCACGAATAAAGATAGCAATTAATATGGTTAAACAATACAACAGGTCTATTTAGAAAGATAATGCTATTTCGATGTTGCTCACTGATTTTAACATGCTCATAAGCTCTCATGGCTCATCTCCAATTATCTCGAATATTTTTTTTTTCTGTAGCTAATAGTTAGTGTTATCTTTGTCAAAGATGTGTGAATAGCCATAAAGGGATAACCAGGGACAGACAGCCCAGTAGGCCGACAAAACACATAAATAAATAATGAAGATTTTGTTAAATGTCTTGTGGGCTGTCGGTCTAAGCTAAGCTATTTCTAAGCAATAATACAAAAGAGAGCTTCACCGATTTGTGGCAATTATCGTTATCTATTAACTGTGCATGTATTACCAACATTACTTCAAAAATTATGGTTGGGAAAAAGTTTTTCCTCTTCTTTTCGCAAGTTGGGTAATTTTTGGCAAGTTATGGTTGATCAAAATATTGAACAGAAGATGAAGAGGAAATTTTACCCAATCTGATGTAGGGTGAAATTATCCAAGCATAAGGCAGGTCGGTCAGACATTATATATCAATGTCAATGGCAAGTTAAGGCCCAACAAAATTTGCTAGTACAATATACCAACGGGGAAGAAATAAGCAAATGCACACGCTCCGCTTCCTAGGGCCATGCTCACTCACGTGTGTGACGAAAATCCTGAAAATAGTTTATTTAAACTTAATTTTCCAGTATTTGTCTTGTACTAGAAGTCTCTCATTTTGGATATATGACATGTATGAATAACATTCTTACAACAAACAGATGGACGGCAATAATGTTAAATAAGAGTACATGATTTTCTTTCAGAGGTCAACATTAGGTCGGTCAAGTGTGTGACTTCGCACGAAAAGGGGTCTTACTTATTGGTATTCAAACCTACTTTTCTTTTATTTCCCTCGGAGTGCAAGTTTCCACTTTTCATATTATGGTGGGATTGCTCTGAACAGTTTGAAAGCAAATTTCCATAAATCAGTGAGCATTATTTTCGTTTAAAGTGAAAATTGGGTCGGTCACGTGTGTGACCATTATACAAAGGGCATGTCTCTGTAACAACATTATGGTTGGGAAATTAAGTTTTGGAAACTGGTAATATATTTCAAAAAATCAATACAAAATGTAATCGGATTTTGCGGAAATGAGGCAAAATTAGATGGCCACGTGTGTGACCGATAGTTTTACTTTACAAATAATGGCCCATGAATTGTATTTTCATTCATTTTTCAAGTTTTCTTATAATAGTGAAATATAATTGATTTCACGGTTTGAAAATTAAAAAAAAACAACAACAAACCTCCTATACCCCGGGAGGGGGCAATCACAATTCCAGATCCCCCCCCCCCCCCGGCTCGGCCGCTTCGTTCCCTCTACAATGTTTTCCCAAGGTCTACTAACTTATAAATTTCAGGTCCCACCCCCCCCCCCCCTCCCCCAAAAGAATCCCAGTTACGAGCCTATGTATGTCTCAGATGTTTTTTTCGTTTTTTTTAAGAAGTCGAGTGAGGTGTATAAGTGCAGGGAGTTTGTTCAAAAGCGGCGGGGCAATGGATTGGAAGGGTTGAAACAACGACAATAATAACAACAGCAACAACAATACGTGGGAGCAGTTTGAATCTTTCTACGCAATGGTGACATCCTATACGCTTATTGCTCAACTATTGTGTTTTTCTTGATTTCGGCACATGCCCGGGGAAATTTATTCATAGGAATAAAACGAAAATAGTTTAAGATTCCATGCCCAACTTGGTATTGCATTAAAAAAAAAACAACGATGGAGAAAAGTAAGACCCTGGTACATCACACATATAGAGTTATGATGGCTAGCTTTATGACTTTTTAATGACCCGATTTTGAGAGGTGGGGGCGGTTGGAGGCGGACTTTGTCTTAATCAATCTGTTGATTTTTTTATGAGGGTAAGACTACATTTTATCGCCTTAATTTAAATACAGATATATACGTACCCTAAATGAAATATCCCATAATTTCACAATGACGTGTAGCCATAATCATCATTACCCGTAACACCTCCCTTGTCCAAATACAGAATGAAATTACCTCCGATAAAGCCAGCCACGTGTAAAAAAAAGTTGATAATACTACCTTGATGAGTTGGCATGATTCTAATAATACCATTATTTTGCTTTATTGTGGTATTATAAACCTTTCGTGTATTTTGCAACCATAAAAATTTAATGGGCTTGTAAAACGGATATTAGACACCGCTATCACGCACACGATTATACCATGGAGTTATCCTTCATCAAACCCGCCATCAGTACACGGTGCTGTACTTTAAAGAGAAGAAACATTCCTAGATGATCTCAATCCACCTTTTTACACTTATTACTCATTTATAAATACATATTTACAAATATTTTGTTTTTTTGTTGTTGTTGCAGATTGTATTGCTGTTATTGTTGTACAGTATTCATGTACAAAATGCAAAATTCATACATAAAAGCCGAGATAGCCTACTCTTTTAGTAAAACCTAATTTAAAACTAATGTCGCCTTTCTAAATAGATGGTTCAGCTTTAACAGCAAAATGTTTACATGACGCGAAATCATTCACAGAGGAGAGCGATATATATGCGATTTTGGTCAAAAACGAATTGACATAACCTTGACCTCTGTGCATAGCAAGTAATATCATAGTAATATCATCATTATGATTTCTTCTTTTCAGTAAATATGCTTTCCACCAAGACTCTCGTTAGGCCGTTTTTAATAATTGTCTGATAATTATGATCAAACTATTGATCTGCATGCATACTTTACTGACTATCTAATTCAGAATCGATGTTATCAGTATTTTCTCGAAATACAATTCAATCACAAGATAAAACCAGACTGACAATCTCTAGATGCGATCAGATCATCTTGGAAATGACTAATCATGTTACAGTCATCCCCGAGTCTTTCCCGACAAAATATAAACTTTCCTTTATTAAACAAAAGTCTGTTTAAGGAAATTTTAGATTTCTGTGGGAAAAGGTCCGACAACCACGGGTTGCCATAAAGAGGTTGTTGTCAGCTGTCAGTGATTGGCCTTAGGATCATTTTCGTCTGCTGAAAGTTTAAACCTAAGTCACACTTTGAGCGCGACCGTCTGCCGACTTCTGAAAAACATAAAAAGCTGCTACCATCGACAACCAATGTGCACGATTTGTTAAGTTGGCGATCAGTTTCCGATTAAGAGCAATTGCCGATCGGTTGCCGAATGTCGTACGAAGTCATCATATCATCAGACATTTCCATTAACTAATTTGCGACTGCTAGTGGGAAAGTTGACAAATGGTCGGCAGTTTTAGGCGATATATCGTTGGTAATAAAAGAAGCTGATCAGGGATCAATGGCCGATCTTCTTACGACAAACTGCAATCTTATCAGTTTTCATAGCTCGGCAACTGTCTTACAACCTATCGGCAACTGATTACCCACTAAAATTAATGTTGCAAATGGGTTTTCAACGGTCCATCTTTTCATGGTTTTCGAACGTGAGCTCAAAATGTCAAATGCCTTGCTAGTTTAGTTTGACCCAAAAATGCGGAAAGTTTGCAAGGTGTCTGAACCAACATCATGCACGTCTACACGTATAGGCGCGCTATCAATTAGATGCTCGCATACACACTAACCTGAGCACACGGTGAGTTTAGGCGTTCCTCGTTTCTTTTTATTCATCATTATTACATTATAAATATAATTATCGTTATCGTGCACGTTTTGTGTGATATGTGAATGGCCAAGTTTCAACATTACCCAATTAAATTTATTAATCAATGCCCCTCACCCTCCAAATTGCCACCCACCATCATTATGTAACCCTAATACGCTCTGATGACTGCAAAATATTGTGAATATATAGGAGTTTACACATAGTATGCCAGGTATAATGAGACCAATTTTGTAAATATTATTCCACACGTCACAATATTGCAATAGATTTTTCTACATCATCTGCATGGACATGTAGAACTTCAAATTGTTGAGTCTTGCCTGGGGTTGAGTCTTGCCTGGGGTCAAAGAGCGACTCTTCACTATATATCGTCATGGATTTTATCCTTCCTTTATTCTTTTCCTTTCCTCCCTTCTTCTTGATTTAACTTTTTCCCCCATATCCATCTTCTCTTTTATTTTATTTTTTTTGCAGACAGGAGCAATATACTAATTCTGCAATTTCTTTCGTCGAGCAAAATAAACCTTGAAGGCCTGTTCTTAGAAATATTATTTTTAGATAATTACGAATTGTCTAAGAATATTGTAGACGAAAAATATCTTGCAATATTGTGAACTCAAGAAATGTGTGTGTGGTTATCATTGTTGTTTCCTCATAGTATATACACACAACACTGTAATCCCCTATATTTCCCCTAAAACTATTTCTAATGGTATTGACAGAAAATAGATAAAACGATAAAATAGTATATTATTCTATGAAAAGAGCTCACATCAATGCAGGGCCTTCTCATTCCCCAGAAATGTGTATTTTAGACTTCTATTTTAGCGTTCAAATTTTGCCTTAATTTAGAATGAAGCAACCGTAGTTATAATGAAAAAGAGGGAGTATAAATATATCTCTCTCTATTGAGATCACATTAGAAGACTAACCAAGAACATAGTCTCCAGCTTTGTTGATTATTATGTATTTTACTGAATGGAATAAATCAACTGCCTCCATGTTTCGATTTGAACAGACGCCAACGCCTCTCCCTTACACCTCTGCGCGCGTTATCCGACAACCCCTCCCAAAATAAAATCCTGGCTACGAGAGTGTGAACAGAAATCTATAAGCAACTTCCACTGAACATATTTCTTTGCCTTTTTGTCGTCTTTATGGGAGTAGGAGTGCACAAAAAGCTACGTATGGGACAATTTTACAAATCCTGTCATATTCGACAGAAAGGTGTTTTAACTTTGATTCTAGCACTTAAAGTTTGTGGTTGAATGCTTGAGTTTCTAACTATAGTGCTTTGTACATACTTCTTTGTACTGAGATCACTTAAAAGAACAATACTGTTAAAGCTCATTAATGGAAGCTGTAGGTGCCCGCCGTTTATATTTATCATACATGACTATCACCTATAACATCGGCATATCACGTAGTTTGTGTTTCTATATGGAATTCAGTGATATATATGATTTTAATGCATTTTCAATTGGGCCGGAGTTAATAGATTCAGGGATCCCATGTCCTTTCAGGTGCACCCCCCCCCCCCCAAAAAAAAATGATGTATTCTTGATTGATTTGATTTGTAAAACACATCTTTAGAGAGAAAATATATCATGTCACTATAGTTTAATGCTATATAATCTCTTGTGTTACATTATTTGGCGCTCTAAAATAAAAAAATATAAGAAATTGGGCACCTGACAGATATTTGGCCAACATGTTATTATATCCACAATGTATCATTGTATGTTGATATCAAAGTAGCCATTTACTGAGCTTCTATTAACTTTGGAAAGGTATTTAAAGCACCGTATTCGACTCTAATGAGTAGCTGGTCCTTTGGGCCCTTTTGGAACAAATTCCAGGACCCTGTGGTCTTTGGTGGGACTTAACCATTACCATATTTCATTTTAACTGTTTATAGTTGGTTTTCAACACCAAATGAACGTTTTTAGCTCCAAGGTTGGCTCTGAAATGCATGAAGACAATGACGGGCCACTAAACATAAAATTTGGGCACTTTGGGCACTGTTTATCCAAAATCAGTCGATGGCATCGTTCGTTGTCAGCGTTAAATTTTACTTGGGCATCCATGTTGGAAAAAAGTGAACACTATTTCCCATGAAGAGCCGTCTGTGTACCTAACTATACACCCCCAGAACAGTTTCCCTACAATAACTAACCTCTAGCTAGGACAATGACCCCAATACAATTTACTTGTAGGACAGTTCCTGCTAGGACAGTATGCAGAGAGGACAATCACCCAAAAAGGGCACACCCCGAAGGATAAGATGGTATATAACCACTAACAGAACATGTTACCTTTACGGGTAATTGTCAAAATGACATTTTCCATACGTATGCGTTGGAGGACTCAATGTCGTGGCAGTAATGTGGTAAATAATCCGAGGGTATGGCTTATCATCAGGAAAAGTGGTGTTTGTTCCTGCTTAGGCATTTTGTTCATTTCTTGGTGACAAATTTGTTAATTTTGAAGATACCATCCATGCTTCTTGACCCACTGTCTAAAATTTCTTGATTTTGCTGTTTTCCTCACGGCAGGCAATTCATGGGTCCACTCGCTATTCATAAGGACCGCTATTCATAGAAAACCGCTATTCATTTAACACGCGTTATGAATAGCGGTCCTTACGGATAGTTATGAATGGTGGTCCTTTTGAACGGAAGTCCTTAAGGGTAAGAATAATTTGTCTATGGTTTGTCCGCTTAGTAGAAGGACCGCTATTCATTTAGTCACGAGTTATGGATAGCGGTCCTTATGAATAAGTGGTCCTTATGAATAGCGGTCCTTAAGACTAGCGAGGTTATCCTGCAATTCATGCATCAAGAATCTTTTCTTGTTTGATGAATTTCCTTTTTTATATTATTCAGTGTTCTATTTCATGTAATTCTAAATGTTCTTAACCCGAGGACTTCTGAACTTTCTTACTCCCATAGGCTTAACACAGAAACCCTCCCGTTCCCGTAGTCAAGGGATTAAACGAATTTACATGATCGTAGAGGGCAGGCTATAGAGCATAGGCCAATAGACCAGTTATTAGTTAGCGCATGGTATAAATGACCTCAAATATCCACAGATATTTTAGACATGGCGGGTCCCTTTATGTGCACTTCAGAAAAATAACCCTGGGAGTGATAGAGGTGCCTCATGAATAGCTTTTGTTTCCCCTTTTAAAAAGAATACTTCCACCTGGATATCATGGAATGCACCATTAGTGCATAATTGAATAATGATTACATGA